>JAWNGG020000171.1:0-560676 GCA_036937485.2 Tetragonisca angustula | reverse complement strand
CAGGGTTCGAGCACTTAGAGGCAAGTAGTCCAGCGCTACCCCCAACGACACAGTGGGGTTCCAATGAACCACTGGAGTCGAATTACCAAGGACGCTAGACTACAAGAACCGAACTTCATCCTTTCGGATGAAGCTGCAGTTCCCCGACTTGACACACTGACATCGCGGTCTGTCAGTGAGCCAAATCGAGGTTCGAGCACTTAGCGGCAAGCAGTCTAGCGCTACCCTCAACGACACAGTGGGGTTCTTCGGAACCACTGGAGTCGAATTACCAAGGACGCTAGACCACAAGAACCTACCTCGTCCTTTCGGACGAGGCTGCAGTTCCCCGACTTGACACACTGACAAAGAAAATTGGAAAATCTACTCTAGTCTAGTGGTAGTAACACTAGTAACAATGAACAAAAGAAAAGCGGAGAAAAGGGATCCCTTATTTCGTCCCAAGTTAAATAAACTTGTTTTTGTACAGAATACGCTCACAATGAATTTACATAAACTAAACGCACGCAAATTAAAACTAAACGCACGCAACTTAAAACTAAGACGCACGCATCACACGATGTCCCTCGTCGTCCATCGGTGGCCCGCTGGGGGCCCAATAATTTACTTATCAACTAATTGTACCTACAGTTCAGTTTAGATCGTGAAATAAAGAATAAACAGAAATTTTCACGATTTAAACTGAACTGTAGGTTGCGTAGTTCTTAGCTTGATATCATTTTACAAATATTAAAGTTCGCAAAACTTTGATGTTTGTAGAAAGATATCAATTACCAGGTCTCACCACGAGGAGGTGACTACGCACGAGACCCACCCGGGCCCTACTCCCAACCACCCTCCATAACATGCAAATCACTCGGCATTCTTAATGAATGCAGAGATTTTATTCTACTTAGCCCGGGGTTAAGAACAAAGGAGACAGACATTCAATATAGTTCAATCTCAAAACTTAAGTCTAAATCTTAACTCTAAAGCGCATGTGTGAGATTGAACTATGGAATTCTGTCTCCCGAACAACGATCGCGCTAATAATTATACAATACATACAATCATACATTACATACATTACATACAATCGTACATTACATACGATTATACGTTGCATACAATCATACACTACATACATTACATACATTGCATACAATCATACATTACATCCATTACATACAATTGTAGATTACATACGTTACATACAGTCATGCATCACACACGAATGCAAATCATACAATATGTCGCAATCAGTCGCCCTTCATACTAGCCACACACTCATCTAACATGAAAGTTACACAACAGTTGTACAATAATTCGCAGCCCTAACAGAGCATTCTGTATCAGAGACACTTTTATCGAACTTTGAACGAAATTAGGAGAACGAAACTATTAACACGATTCAGAATCGTGTTTTGCAAGAGATATAACGCGAAATGAAACCGCGGTTTGTTACTGTCATTGTACTAGAGTAGAGTTGCCAACTTTCACTGCCAGTGTCCTCAAATCGGGGTTCGAGCACTTAGAGGCATGTGATCTAGCGCTACCCCCAACGACACAGTGGGGTTCCGAAGAACCGCTGAGTCGGATTACAAAGGACGCTAGACTACAAGAACCTACCTCGTCCTTTCGGACGGGGTTGCAGTTCCCCAACTTGACACACTGACAACGAAAGTTGGAAACTTTACTCTAGTGCAATGACAGTACCAAATGTAACTCTACTCTGGTGCAACAAAAGTAACAATAGTAACAGCGAACGGAAAAAGACAAGAGAGGAGGTGTCCCTAATTTCGCCTCAAGTTAAATAAACGTGCTTTTGTACAGAATGCATTCACAGTGAATTTACAAATATTAACTACCTTATAATTAAATAAAACTAAACGCACGCAACTTAAAGCTAAGACGCACGCATCCCACGATGTTCCTGCGAGATCCCTCGACGTCCCACATATGAATTATCTTATAATTAACTAAAACTAAATGCACGTAGCTTAAAACTAAACGCACGCAACTTAAAACTAAGACGCACGCATCCCACGATGTCCCTACGAGATCCCTCGTCGTCCATCGGTGGCTGAATAATAGGTTACTTATCAACTAATTGTACCTACAGTTCAGTTTAGGTCGTGAAATAAAAAATGAACAGAAATTTTCACGATCTAAACTAAACTGTAGGTTGCGTAGTTCTTAGCTTGATATCGTTTCACAAACATTAAAGTTTATCATTTTACAATTTAGCTTGATAATACTTTAATGTTTGTAAAACGGTATCAATTACCAAGACCCACCACGTGGAGGTGACTACGCACGGGTCTCATTATGTAAATCAATACTGTTTCATATATTTCTCACGCAGATCTCAACTTGTATTGAATTTAAGTAATTGTATAGAAATAGAAATGGTATTCGTAAAATAAGGCATAATTGTTTGACCGATCTAATGATTAATTTAAGATATTGAAGAAATATTCTTGTTTGACTAGTTAATAGTAAATTATTTTCCAAATTATAGATTCAATGAGAAATTCTGAATAGCATTATTATTGTTAGACTAATATTATCTATGTATGTGCAGAAATATAACGTATATCACGGTAATTGTTAAAGAATGGTTACTAATAAAGTATATCTTGTACGACTACTATACAAGTCATGGAAATTGAACTCGTATTCAAGTTCAAATAATCACGATCAAGTATTAACTTAACAACAAAGAAACTAAACCATGTAACTTACCAATCGTTGAAGTCAGAATTGTAGATTAAGGTTTGATTGCAGACATATTATTTAAAATTTTTCTGCTAAATTTTGGTCGATGTGGACACGACGGAAGTTTGATTGATAGTGAGCCTCATTACTGCTCAAGGTTAATCATACGTTTCATTCCTCAGTGACCCAGAACGGTTGATAATTTTTTTTCAAATTTCTAAAATTTGATTGATGTGCACACGATGGAAGTTTAATTGATAATGAGCCTTCGTACCGTTCATGGTTAACGTATATTTCGGTTGTCAGTGATCCAGTTGACAATTTTTTGCAAACTTCTAAATTTGGTCGATGTGGCTACGACAAAAATTCAATTTGTTTAATGCGCTCTTGTCTCCGTATCGATTGACATTAATCTGATCTTTCGGTCGTTAATGATGCGATGCAGATAATAAAAATTTTTCAGAAATGTATCGGTGACTCGATTACTACAAATGATTAATTAAAAATTTTAAATAGGACTTCGAAATGTTATACAAGAGAACTTATTGTTTAATTGTTACAAATAAATTATTAGAAATATTAGATAATGTTTAAACAATTAGAATATTCAGAAATATTATTTAAAATTCACTCCTAAATCTTGGTCGATGTGCACACAACGGAAGTTCAATTGATAATGAGTCTCCGTACCGCTGAAGGTTAATCTATTGTTTCGATCGTCGAAGACCCGGAACTGTTGATAATTTTTTTTTTAGTTTTTCGAACGGTTTCTCTATTGTACTAATCAATAGTTTTTAGATTTCTATCGCAAGCTTTACTTTCATAATTATGTTAGAATGTCAAATGTAATAATTTATTAATTTTTTTTATCTATAACTGGCTAAAACTAAATTTACTCTTTCATGATATTAATTTTTAATTTCATAATAACTAGACTGATGTATATTAAATAGAGATTTATGTAGAGAAAAGTTATGTAGTCAAAAATCGAGTTAAGCAGTGATCGTCGCTTCAGCAGTAATCGCACAACATATAAAAATTTTCGCTCGTTTATTGTTTCAGACAGCAAAAAACATATGTATTATGTAACTATCTTTTCCATTATTGTAAATAAAATAATTTAATTATTATAAATGAATTGTTCAAACTATGAAATAATGCTTGGAAGTTCAATCGCCGATTGAATTGCTATAAATAAATAGTTAATTTGTTAAATAATATACAAAAATATCGTTGAAATGCATTATTTTACAATTTGAATAATTCATCTAAAACAATTAAATTTTTAATGATTAAATTATTTTATTTCTACAATATTTCTAGACACTGTTTTATAATTTTCATAATTTTTATATTACGATTAAACAGTTAAATTAATTATTTCATTCAATAAGTCAACGTCATTTCTCTTAAGTACATTGTTCAAGATTCTTATGAATTATTAGTTAAATATTTTAAGTAACACTTAGAAATATTACAGAATTGAATTTATTGTTTAATTGTTGCAAGTATATTGTTAGAAATATTAAATAATATAATGTTTAAACAATTAGAATATTCAGAAATATTATTTAAAACTCTCTCCTAAATCTTGGTCGATGTGCACACGACGGAAGTTCAATTGGTAATGAGTCTCCGTACCGCTGAAGGTTAATTCATTGTTTCGATCGTCGAAGACCCGGAACTGTTGATAATTTTTTTTTTAGTTTTTCGAAACGGTTTCTCTATTATACTAATCAATAGTTTTTAGATTTCTATCATTACTTTCATAATTATATTAAAATGTCAAATGTAATAATTTATTAATTTTTTTTATCTATAACTGGCTGAAACTAAATTTACTCTTTCATGATATTAATTTCTAATTTCATTATAACTAGACTGATGTATATTAAATAGAAATTTATGTAGAAAAAGTTATGTAGTCAAAAATCGAGTTAAGTAGTGATCGTCGCTTCATGCAAATAAATTATTGGAAATATTAGATTATGTTTAAACTATTGGAATATTCAGAAATATTATTTAAAACTCACTCCTAAATTTTGGTCGATATGCACACGACGAAAGTTCAATTGTTAATGAGTCTCCGTACCGCTGAAGGTTAATCTATTGTTCCGATCGTCGAAGACCCGGAACTGTTGATAATTTTTTTTTTTAGTTTTTCGAAACAGCATTTTTCTACTATACTAATCAACAGTTTTTAGATTTTTATCGCAAGGTTACACTTTCATAAATATGTTACAACGTCAAATGTAGTAATTTATTAATTTTTTTATCTACAACTGTCTAGTACTAAATTTACACTTTCAGGATATTAATTTCTAAGTTATAACTGCATTGATGTATATTAAATAGGAATTTATCCTATATATTAGAGAAAAGTTATGTAGTAAAAAATCGAGTTAAGCAGTGATCGTCGCTTCATGCAAATAAATTGTTGGAAATATTAGGTAATGTTTAAACAATTAGAATATTCAGAAATATTATTTAAAAATTCACTTCGAATGTTCAATCGATGTGCACACGATGAAGGTTCAACTTATAATGACCTTTTTTGCTGCTCAACCATCAGATAAAGGTAGTCAGCGATGGACAACAGGTGGTAGTCTTTGTCAATACTTCCAAAAACACTATTTCTATTACAGTAATCAATAGTTTGACAGTTTTTATGTTTTATTTAGTTAAAATTTTTCAATTTTACAGTTTTATCGTTTTATAGCCCCCATTAATTGTAGGTAACAATAAACACTGTAATTTTAGGGATGTGCGAGAACACGAAAATATCGGGAACCCGATAGACGAGGCGGGAAGAGGTCGAATCGGGCCGGGTTGGATTCTCGAAAATTTCGAGATTCCCGAAGGAATCGGGTTTCCCGAAAATTTCGGGAACTCGACTACCGTTTCTCAAACTACTCTACAGTGCTGTATAGCAGCCTAAAAAATATGTAAATACACAGTTCAATTTCTTCTGCCAGTAAAGTTATTGGAAACACGGACTTTAAGAATCGTGTGACTTGACGTATACAAACGTGTGAATGCGTGCTTAGTACTTGGATATTATGTACGCTATTGAGCAGTTTCGCTGAGAAACTCGGGAAGTTCAGACGTATATTTCAAAATCTGCGTGAATTTAATAAAGATTAAAAATCTTTAAAAAGAATGTCGAGTGATAGTGAGAGTAAAGTTGTGGTAGCAGGAAGTAGTGCAGAAGGAAGAAGATAAAGAGAAGCTCTGTTCGGCAACATTTTCAAGAAGAAGATGATACAAAGGCGGAATGCACGCATTGTCACCATGAATTTAAAACTATGTATGCATATACAACTGGTTTATTACGCCAATAAGTATATGTACTAGGAAAGTAATTGGATCGATACAAAATTCGTCGCATGTACAAAATGATACGCGAAAGATTGTTAAACCAAAAGATGTGACAGAAGGAATTGCTCGAATGATGATTCTAGATCTGCAACCTTTCGATACAATTGAAGACGTGGGCTTTAACGAATTATTTAAGCTTGTTTCCAATCCTTTGCCAAATCCCAACTCTTTCGGGAATCCTGGCTATTTTGAGAATACCGACTCTTTCGAGAATCCCGATAAATTCGAGAATCTCGAAATTTTCGGGTACTCGTCCCGATCCAGAAGAAATTTCGTGTTCCCGACCCAACTCGATATTTCGGATTCTCGCACATTTCTGTCTCTTACCCCTAGTGGTCTCATTTTTACGAACTCTTTATTTACGTTTTGAGCAGAGACTTGATTCTGAGTTTCTTGACCAGACTCAGATGATTTATCAAGATCACCATCTGCTATAAAAGTAAATTTTTTCGTACGTCTATTAAAAACAAGAACAAATTGTAGATGTGATGTAACAAACCTTACTTTGAATTCGTGACGAGTCACGAACACAACTATTAAATGAAAGCAGTATAAAAAGCATTTTTTATTTCTAAGTATATAACAATTATGTACATGTTATGATATAATATTTTTATTTTTAAAAAATATTTTTGTTTAAAGAAATTCATTTGCGAATTTCCACTGCTGCTGCTGCGTAAATTTAAACGTGCTGGCTGCTTTTTTTTCGAGTAACGTTTATTCATTAGGAGGGAGGTGGGGTCTATTTACCGAAGAGATTATCCTACTCGTAGTTAGAAACGCGGTATAGGTGTTTTCTCTCTTCCCTCGCAAAGATTTTTCCTTTTTATTCTCGCGGATTCGTTCGTTAACGAAGCGCGACAGATTTTGGCAGCCGCTCCGCCTCTCGCTGGCGTTAAGGGCTCCAGCTGCACGGAATCGTCGAATTTCTTTTGGTCCCGATTGCGCGTGCACACGAGCTTCTTGCCAGCTGCCGAGAAACCGAGAAAATCGTAATTGGGCCATGTGCTTGGCGCAACGAGCCGGCGAACAACATCGAGAACGTGCCTTTTCAAAGGCTGAATAAAACGTTTATTTGCTTAAACGTTTTATTGTCACTTGACGGTGTGAAAAAGCATTAAAACAGCGGCACGATCCACGAGGATCTACAGAGTGATTGTTTCAGAAAATATTCGTAAAATGAGAAAGAAAAAAGCTTTATGCGTTTGAAACTTGCGGAAGAATTGTGTAGTGAATTTAATACATACCCTTGTCTGAGGTTATCATTCAATTGTCTCCGCTTTAATCCCATTTGTCGCGCGTTCAATCGATATCGCTGTGATATCAATATTATATCAGTAGTGCATCGGCGTAATATATTATTCATTTTATTGTTGATGTATGATCCTTTTTTAGAAACATGAAATTTACACGAGATTCTACAACTACGTTCTAACTACTTTAGAATTGAATATTAAGAAACAGTCCTTATACAGTTATTGCTACGCGTGAAGATGAAAATGACAGAATAAAAGAAAAAAGGTACTGTTTAAATGCGAGTCAATGATTGAGAAAACCCTCTGAATTTCACGCGTTACTTACGATCTTAACCATCTCTGGTTCCTTTTTGCACACGAAGCGATAGCCTCGAATTGCAAGAAAAAGAAAAAAAGATTCCGTAAAATAAGTAAAAAATAAAGAGAAGCCAGGCTTCGCTAGAATGATCGATTGTTCGCCGTTGTTCCATACAGCGAGGTAAATTGGAAATTAAAGCGGCAGTGCTTGTAAAAATAATCCAGAGCCCTGGACTATGGGGAAAGGGCTGTAATGTACGCACGAGGGCTCAGGTGGTCCCCCAAGACGTTGCTCGATGCACGATCGTCCCCGTTAAATTTATAATACAATTTCTTGACAGAGTTTCCTAGGCGCCTCTTCCCCCCGCCCACCTCTCTTTGACACGCGTCCTCGTCGGTTCTGGATCGCTGCTGGTAATCGAGTTAATTGCATCACGACGAATCACCGTGCTGCCGGAAACCTTGTTTCGCGGGCCGATTGTTCGCCGCGTGTACCGATCGGCGAAATTATATTCCGGCCAGGCCAATAATCACCGTTGTTGTTCTCTCTCCTATTCACCCCCCCTCACCCCTGTGCTCGCCCAGTGAAACACCGGAGGCAGCGCATTTTCGATCTACGCCCTCTCCTCCTCCGCCGTCGAAACCCGGTCGCCGCTGTAATGTGCGGTCGTTTTATTGACACAGACATTTCGATTATTACCGGCAGGACGTACGAGCCAGTAGGCTCGGTTCCATACGGCTCGGGCCTGGTTCGACGTGCCCGGCGATTCTTACGAGCACGAAGCTCGTAAAATCGAGTTTCTGCTAGAGCCATCCCGTTCCTTGCCAACGACGCCCGCGCACACGTTTCGGTCGATCGATCTTTCTTTCCAACGATCTGACGTTTTTCCTCGTAAGAGCGTAACCAACTGACCGGTTATGGTCTGGCTATTTTATATGTGTTGGATAGGCTTGGATGATCAAACTCACGCCGAGGAAGTTATTAATAATAGTAATTGTGATTAATTGTTAATTCTGACGGAAGTGGTTGTTTTTTTTTTATTGAAAATAATCTTGAGGTATGTTTAACAATTACTTTCTCTCTTATTGGCAGAAATGGCAAGTAGAATTTCATAAATTAATAAATTCGTATCGAATAAATTCACGATGACACGACAAGTCACCGTCTTTGACTGTTTTCCTTTTTTTTTTTTTTTTTTCGGAAAAAGAAACTACACCGCGTGAACTGTTCAAGTTTCCTTCCAAACTTCTTGGACCTTTTCTCAAAGTTATCGAACATCCCGTGTACATCCTGGCGGTGAAGTTCTCAATCGAAGCAAACGTTCAAGAACGTTGAAATCCTCGCGAGCTCAGTCGAAATCGTTACCCTCCAGTTTCGTACCTGCGAGACTCTCGAAAACATTCGAATATTCGCCGATTCTGACTTTTCAAAAATCGGTTTCGCGAAACTGACTGACGCGCGACGAACGAACGGCAACGGCCAGCTGACCCGTTTTAATTGCCACTCTCGTCGCGAAAAACAAAACAAAACAAAAAAAAAAAAAATCCGCGCACTCGTTCAGAATGCAGAACGACGCAGTTGGCGGGCAACGCGCCGGCATCATTCACGAAGATGGAATATTTAGCCAGCCAGCGCATACGTGCTGCACTTTCGTATGAATCGAATACCTAAATAGGTGTATCGCCTGAATTCGTTAAAAGGTTCTACCTCCGCGAGACCCTGACGGATCTTACGATCGAACAACCAGGTGTTTGTCTGATCGTTTTCGCGACCGATTCGGTCAACGATTCGTTTCCGCTCGCTGCCATTCGCGAAAACACAGCTCAACTCGAGGGACGAGGGGGGGGGGGAGGGAAGGAGAGGGAAGAGCCGCGCCGGAAATCCGCAGAAATCCGCGGAAATCCGTGGAAATTGAGATCGCGAGTGCCTCAGGGACGGTATCCCCGGGACTACACGAAACGTAAAAACGAGCAACCGGAAGCTCGCGAAATTTTCCCCGTGGCGTACGTGCCACGCTGCACGAGAAAGTTCATCGCGAGCACCAGGACCTATCTCCCAGGCCGATACGTTGTGCCCGGTTGCTGGTGACGACTTTCAATTGATTAAGGGGAGGAATACTCCGTCAGATTGCGAAGCGAATTCACTGACCTACCGACGGAGATCTCCGGTTCCTCGCGGGATCGTGCGTTTCGATTGCACGGGATATGGTTTATTTTCGAATCGTGGCAATGAGTCTTACCTTCCCTCGGTTCTGTTTCTGCGAATCGATAAGCAACGAACGAATGTTTCGCAGATCGGAGCGATTTTTTTTCGAGATCGGAACGAGATTGCTTTGGGGTTACGCGACTGTAGCAGTTCGGTCGCGTCATCTCGACGGTGGGTCGATTATTTCATCGATCGTTCTTTATAAACGGAGCTCAGTAAGTTTGGCAGACTTTTGTCAAAAGTTTATGTGTCTCTGCATCTTTCGAATTATGTAATTGTAAGGAACGTGTTATTCTATTGAAATGATTAATATTCTGTTAATAGCACAGAAAACTTGGGAAAGTTGTTCAATTTTCTGCGATGGTAAATAATTCTTTTAATATTTCGATGCTATCAGTTTTTTTTTGTGTGTGTAATTGAATAACAAGCAACATTTATCCGTACTGCGAGTCTCTCTATTCAATGTATATTTTCCGCCATAGATGATACAAAGAACAGTTACTGTAACACCAAATGGCCAACGAATTTATCACAGTTGTGATAACAATGTCTAACTGATGACACAGTAGCTAAATTATACAATCCAAATGAACAAACTATTACGTTAAGATTTTTCCGCTGTGTTAATTTAATCAAGAATGTCTGACAAATATCTTTAGGAGAAAGACTTTTAATCAAACATTCGATAATGATATATACATAGATGAACTATTTTTGTATATTATTTTTGCTACTTGGCGTTAATCGTTTGATTTAACGACGATCTTGTCAATTTTAGTAGAGTTTTACCAAACTCATTTTCACGAGACACAGTGTGGATCGTAGAAACACGCACTAAGGTAGACAAAAATATAATTATTGCAATGTCTGATCAACTAAGCGTCGTATATTTTTCAACCTCAGCTACACCGTAGGTCGATGTAAAAACGAAATTTCAATCGGTCGCGTGCAACGACGTATCGTCCACGTCCGACCGGTATGGTTAACGTTTCAAACGGCCTGGACGCACGAATACTTCAAACTGCTCGCATATTTCGAGAAATACCTAGGAACTCGCGACTTGTCGCTGCCAGTCGAGTGGTGCCCCTCTCGGTTCAAAACTGCTGAACGTACGAAAAATTGGCCGGAGCGCGGACAGGGAGCTGACGAGAGAAAGAGGGAGGCGAGACACGGAAGCAAAGCAGGCTGGGAATGTCGCTGTGGAAACGGACAAGTTTCCACAGCCGAAAGCCGCATAACTCCCGTGGCCTCTCGTTGCTAGCCCTCTGGCTGCTCGGATTGCGTGAATTCGCAAAGAACCGTGGAAAATTGGGAGGAAGAAAGAAGTAGGAGAGCAAGAGGAAAAAGAAGGAGAAGGAAAAAGAGGTGAGGTGTTCGACGATTCGAAAAGTGGACGAACTTTATTCCACGTGAATATCTATCTATCTATCTATATATATATATAATATATCCCGGCCTCTCGGTTGTTTGAACCGAGCTCGCGGCTGAGGGAAACGCGCGAGAATCGGCTGGCCCTGGCGCTGTTCTCCATTAAAATTCAAGGAAAACCCCTTTTCGCACGGGCGCGCGTTTCTAATTCATAGGGCTGTGGCAGATGGCCTGTGGGAACGTGGCCAGGAACGTGGACCTTGACGCTGCCGTTGCATCGCCTTTGAACGCGGAGGAGTCAGGATCCAGTCACCCCGGGCGACTCCAGCCAACTGCAATTATATTATACACAAACGCGACCGTGTCTTTGCCGGAAGACGCCATTTAGCCTGGCGTTCTCGCGCACCGGCCCGATTGTTACTTCGACGTTAATTACTGCTGCTCGCGTATCGATGTATGCACGCTCTTTCATGGCATCGTAGGTCCTCCGGTTTCTTTCAGATCGCTCGAACCGTTCCGCAGAGATCGAGACGAGTCGATGCACAGAGGCTGGTAGGAATGTACAGGTTTATTGTTGCAGAGTGCACGTCTATGTACAACACATTCGTTGACACTCGTTATTTCCCATTTTTACACACGGAAAGTGCAAATATTCAAAATTCTTCTGTGCCAGCGACTTGCTGCGAAGTACGACACGGATGTTTCGAATTATACTTTCTAACCTTTCGAACTTTTATCCATTTATAAATACTACAACAGAATTTAATATTTTAATATAATATTAACCATTACAATTTGCAACATTTGTTCTTTTATCGTTCATTCTGTCAACTAAGTCCTTTCTCGTTTACGTGATGAACTGTGTCACAATAAAATGATAACTGAGCCAACAATAAAATCGATACATTACAATTTCATCGAGCTTCATCAAAAAAATATGCCTGTACAATTCGAAACTGAAAGACCTATCAACCCCGTGATATCTTACTGTCTTCCGCAGAGATCGACCGGTTGCGAACACGGTTGAAAGAGTAATTTCGAGAGTGATCGTCCCTCCGCGCGTCTCTCTACGTGTCGAAATTTGGAAAGTTGACGGGAAGTTTCGGCGCGATTCGTTTCACCGCGTCGTCTCGCGAAGCGGAGCAGGTCGCCGGGCGGCTTCTCGCGTTCTAAATTTTAATTCGGGACGGGAAATTTATGCGGCAGCTCTCGGCTGTCCCTCGGCGAGAGTTCGATGGCACGGCGGAGCCACCGCGGAAATTGGGTAAATTCGAAGCACTTTGCCGCGGTGCAAATTAAATGAAGCAGATTCTAGCGCCGCGATTGCTATTCAACGCGAGGATCCCGACTCGCGTCTCGCGGCTGGCTGGTCAGTCCACCGTGATCGTCCGAAACTCTCGAGTCGATTTTTCACGCTCTGTTTCTGTCGCGCGTGCACGTTTCCCATTTTTCTTCTCTCTGCCTTTTTTTTTTTGTTCGCGCGCGCGTTCGTTACGCGCGTCGCGCTCGAAACAACGCTTATTAAAGGGACAACGAGGGAAAAAATCCAATTTGCTGGCCGGGCCGGCCGCCGCGCGTGCCAGTCCGCGGAATTAAACTTAGCGCGCCGCGGTTTGTTCTTCTTTTCGCGTGCACGCCGCACGGAATAATTGTACGGTGAATAATTGAAGAAATTCCTGCAAGACGCCCGCCGCCTTTCAAACGCTTGTTTCCAACGAGTCCCTGTTTCACATGCGCTCGCGCGTGTCCCAGAAGAATTGGAGTGGCGATTACGTGTATTTTGTACATACGTCTGTGTGTCGACTTGATACGTTCAGTACATATGTACGTTCGAGACATTCGAGGTATGTATTTAATGCAATATGTGTTTGAATGTTATTCTATACTACGTTCAATGTATGTATGTCGAATCGAATGTATCTATGTACTTGATATAAAGTTTAATATATGTGTTTGGTATATTGAAAACAACACATGTGTTAATATATTCAATATATATATATATAATTTAATTTGTTTTAATACATTCAATACATCTAACACATTTAATATGTGTATTGAATTTATTATTATTCAACATATATGAGTATTTAAAATATTCAAAATATGTATTTAATATATTGAAATACATGTATTTGATACATTCAATATAAATACAACGCGAAATCTGTTGTCGACAACAGTCAGAAACAAGTGTCAGACGCAGCCACGTCAGACTTATGTACTTACACATATCGATACGATGGAGAAACATTCTCTATTTCAGTAGGAGGATATTGATATCCAAATAAATGGATCATGCGTGTATTTACGACAACTCGAACTGCCAATACTTTTACGTTCGTGGACACTGTCTTGAAAACGACAAGATCTAGACATTTCAAGACCTCCAAGACGATCGAGACTTTTGAAACTTTAAGGATTGAAGACCTATCGAGATTTTCAAGAATGTCTGAGCTTCGAATCTCGTTCGAATTTATTGACAAAGATTTGAAGCGTCTTGTGGTGTTCTTTAGATTCAACGGGAAAGCGCGTTCCTTAAGCGATTTTCAAATATTGCGTATGCAACTAAACCGCGTTTATGCAAAATACGAAGATGTAAAAATAATGTGCAGATTATACAAGATATTATTAATATTAATTGCAATAATAATGTGGAAGAAACAATTCTTTATTTAGACCTCCGATTTCTTCGATAATGTTCACGAAAATTTCGAAATTCATAGAAATCCGTAAGCCAATTACGGCAGATTCCAATTTCGAGAATTTTCCAAATTAAAAAGACCAAAGACCGCCTAAAAAACAAAGATTGTGTATTAAAACGCCAAACTTTCGGGTATCCAACACGCTGATCTTTTCCCGCGCAAAGTTCCCGACGACGCGAGTACACGGTTTACTTCCGGTGCAACTCTTGAAGATTCGACGAACGTCGGAAGCTCCATCGAGAGATCAAAAGCGAATCGTGATTGTCGTCGAGTTGTTGTCGGTTGTTGTTGCGATTCCGAGTGATATTCCGGTGATGAACTGGGAAGGGGTGAGGGCGAGGGGGTGGAGGGTTGAACGACAACGACGACTGCGAGTGTACCGTGAAGTGTATATACCGCTCCCGGCAAATTGAGGTCCATTAAATGTTTCTCTGGATTGCGTAACGCAGCCGGTCCGCGACGCTGGAGTCTGGCTCATTGTTCTCCGAAGAATGCCGCGTAATTCAAGCCGGAGCACGAGTGAATTATGCACGACACGCACTTTGAAGTATCGGCGGACCCTCGAGCATAATCTGCTACGCTTGAATGTTTCAATGGATTCGCCGGTTCCCGAGCGTAAACGAAAGAAATGGCGCCGTGGTTTCTGCGGTCCGACCGATTGCGGACCGTAACGAGTGACCGAAAACCCGTATGCAATAATTCGCCGCTTTCGTTCCGAACTCGCCGCTGTGACGGATAGAAATTATTGTGAAATCATTGGATAAATTTATTGTTTGTTTTGCCTCGGTTATGCTTAGAGAAAATATTGCAATTTCAGGACAAAAAGGAATTCTCGACGTGCGTGGACTCTCGACTCTCGGCGAGAAAGCGATCAACGACGGGAGAATTTTTAATCTCGGCGTGATTTCCATCTCGCGATATGATATTTATCGTTGACCGCTCGAGTGGTCGAAGTCTCGTCAAGCACTTGGAAATTGCAATCGTGGAAATGGTCGAGTCGCGCCTCTGTTTACCGAGGATATATTTAAAACTGACCGATGGTCCTGACTCTCTCGTTGGTCGCCGGGATGGATTTTTCGATCACCTTGTACCGAGCCACGGGCTCTCCCGTCTCGCGCTCCGCGGATGGACCGGAGCGGGTTTCTCTTAAGACAAAGGACGTCTTAATTGCCGGAGGAACCGGCCAAGTGGAAACCATTTATAAGAAATTAGTCAGGAAGGTTGGGCGCGATCCTCTTATAAGGATATAGATATCGTACATTGAGGAGAAAAATGGGGCCGAACAGACCTACCTACCTACCTAACAGAGTGAATCGAAGAGAGCCCAGGCTAATTGAAAACGCTCCGTTTCATCGGCGAATGGAAATTAATCGACGACTCGTAAGGCGCTTCTAGCGTAAAAAGAAAAAAAAGAAAAAAGAAGGAAGGGAAACTTGTTGGTTCGCGATGCGCGACGTCTTCGTTTATCCGACTGACACGCTGACGATTCGTACGATCGAGACTGATCTCGATATCGTCTGAAGGAGACGAACGATTTGAAAGTTTCAAAGGAACGCTGCCTTCCGAGGGAATGGCGTGCGGTCGCCGCGGATCAGCCTGTTATCGAATACGTTCGATAACGTTTCCTTGCTTGCGGTGCAAGCACTCTCTCTCTCTCTCTCTTTCTCGCGCGGGCGGAGCTCGCCTCGAAAAGCTCCGCGAAAAAAGCGAGCCGGCGGATCGATGAAACGTTTCAATTATCGGGCACATCCATTAACGGTGTCGTTGTTTGCAGCCGGCGGTCGTAAGTGCCGCGTGGAAAAGTCTGTCGGCGACGCGCGTCGCTCTCGCGAGAACGTTATTTGGACGGAGGATCGGAGTTGGAGGAAGTGGGACGTAGAGGAAGTCGGGAAAGGAAGGTTGGAAACGTTTTCGCGGTCGTGTATGGCAGTGAATGTTCCCAATGAAATTCCGTGACCGTGTGTGTACGTGTCGACTTTTTCCTTTCCCGAGCGGCGCGCAAAATAATTTTTCCCGCCGTTCGTCCAGTTCTATTTCGCGTTCGCAACTTTGAAGCCTGGCAACCGAACGCGTGCCTCGAGCTCGCTCGCCGGAGATTATCTTCGTGTATTCAGCGTGTATCCGCTGTCATAACGCAGCCCTTCGTCCATTTGAAAAAAAGGAAGATCGTGGTTAAAAGATACTGACGTAAATGGCCGAATACGTACGTGGTTTGTTAAATTACACGGTGCTTGTAAAACGAGTCGTTTCTTTTCTTCTTCGCGCTGTGCTGCAACCTTTGCTTGATCGAGCAACGATCCTTTTTGTCAGCACATTCCTCCTCGAGTATGGTAGCTCGTGAAAGTATAGTGCAGTAGCTCGAGCAAGAAGTCTAACGTGCATGTTCTGTGTTTTACGCGAAACACCTTGGAAATTTTATTGACATTGCAACGAGACGCGATTGTCGTAATTAATATTGATTTTAAAAGGAGAAAAATATGTGAGAGTTACGAGACATTGTCGACGTATGTTTAAAAAATTAATTTAATGGACAATTAAATACTTCTGTTGTGTCTGCGATATTTGATACACTCGTGTTAAATATCTTGTGGCTGGACACGATAAAGTTTGAAACCTGATCTGAAGATATTCACACTTTTCTTTATTGTATAATAAAGAATTAATTTAATGGACGAAGGGTTGTTTAAATATTTTTGCGATGTTCAAATATATACGTACTTATGTATTTGTATTGAATGTCTCCTGTAACGAGACGCAACTATTATAATCGTGCGAATGAAATGTGAAACCAATCTGAAAGTAATTACGTAAGAGTCACGAGATATTTATTTATCATAAATAATAAATACTTTTGTGTATACGCAATATATATAATATAATATATATTACACTATATATTATTATAAATATATTATGTATATGACATATATTATACTATTATATATATTAAATATATCCACAATATATATAATACTAAGTGTATAATATAAGACATATAACAATACATATATGTACGTATTAAATATCCTGCAACGACACGCAACTATTATAATCACGTCGATGAAATCTGAAGATATACAGAAGGGTCACAAGATATTTGTCACAACCATATAATAAATGACAAAAAAAAAAAAAACAGATTCATAATAATATACTATAATTAAATATCTTGTCACTTCTATATATACACTTCTAGATTCGTTTCACATTTGACCACGACGGTGTTAAAGAGATTTTCAAACAACACACGCGCAACGATCACGCGCAATATTATTTTATCTGTAATTTTATCCACATTCGCAAGGGACACCAAGTGATTCGCGTGTCGAAGCACCGTCGTCTAGTCTAGTGGTCGTTTGTCCGATCTTGGGACGGTCTTGGTTCGATGAATGGATCTTAAGTCACTGGCTGTCGCGACTAAACGGACAGCACGGTGTTCGACGTTAGTCGCGACACGCGGTTAGCTCGGATCGCGAACGGAACGGTTGGCGCAACAGTTTGATGCGGCACAGTGAGCACAGTGCCAACTGATTCGAATATACATCCTCCTCCGCTGTCCGATTACGGTGCATCAGTGTCCGCTCGTAGCCGATCACAGACCGTTGATACGGCAAACGGGCGCGCCACTGTGCCGCGCAACTGTCTGACCAAACCTGTTCTCGGACTACTGACAGTGGAAAACCGTTTCGTCGAGCTGTCCGAGAGGATCGACAGGGTGATCGATCGACTGTTTAACTTTGTATCACGGTTCGCGCACGCGTCTCCGGCGACATTGGCTAGGGGGAAGGCAGGGAGGGGGGGGGTTGTAAAATCGGTCAAGTGTCAAAGTTCACGTGTTGCCGGTGCACGACGTCCGAACGAGCGATTGACAGAAGCCTGGAGAGGGGAACGGCTTATCAGATCGAACGGCATCAAATCGAACTTACGATTCGGTTTCCAGTCATATTGATCTTGATATTTTTTTAAATTTCTTTTTCGTGTTTTATTACGTGTTTTTTTTCTTTTTGGTCAGGAGCAAGCGAAAGCGCGAGACATTTTCGTGTCACGTGCGACATTAGAATTATCAAAATGTTCAAAATGTTCAAATGGCTTGTGATTTTTTTCTATAGGGATTTTATTAATAACAGTGTACTTTCAGAGGTTCGAATGATTTTTAGAAATATCGTCGCGCTGTCATTTCTCTGTTGTAAATTTTGCATTTTGGTCGTCGATAGTTCCAGCGATGATACATGTCACAGACGGAGTATTATTTCATCGCCATTTCTTTCGAGAACCGATTTTTTTCTCTTACGTTTCAATTAACAACGAAAAGGATTGTTCGGAGAATAATCAAAATTATTATTTGGAGTACGATTGTTTCCAAGATGGAACGCCATATTATTATTACGTCCCGCCTCATTTCAATAATTTTGACAAAATCGGACAACGTTTACTCGAATCGTTTCGCGCGGTTCAAGAGTGATTAAATACACACGTCCGGAGGTAGAAATCGATTTCCATCAAACCTTCCTCGGATGTTTCGATCGAAGAAATGAAAAGTCGCATTATCAATTCAACCGCGGCAAACGAACGGGTTGAACTCGTTCCCTTTCCTCTCTTTGGCTACGCTCCTCCCTTTTACGTTGTTTCTTGTTGCTGGAATTCTTCTCTCTTTGAAGGCAGCGGTTATCAAAGTGCAGCCGAGATAGAGAGTCAAAAGAAAATGCTCGCCTCGAGACCAGCCTCGAATACGCAAGAAATACCTTGGTCTTGTAACCGAGATACACACACAAACACACACACACGCGCACACACGCACACGCACACGCAGATAACACGTTTTCAAAGACGATCAAAGAACGCGAATTCGCGACTAATTAAGTGGCGATTGTTCTGCGAAACGAAATCCCGAGTGCCGTGGTTCCTCGAAGCGCGAACGATCGCGCCCGGGAAAGATCGAGCGATAGATCTTTTTGCGAGTCTTTCTGCGTCGCGGTGCTCGACGCTTGGGCACGGTGACCGGGTAAAGCCGCGGGAACGACATTAACTTGCGCGGAAATTAATGCCTCGGCCCAACGACGGCCAACTTAATTACCGGAAAAGCTGGTAATATGCTTAGGATGTGGCGCATAACGAACCGGGCTGGTGGGCGCGCGCGTGCGCGCCATTTAACTGGCCATACAGGGCCAGAGGGCTTCTTTTTCACCGTTTTTCCTCACCGTCGAATGGACGCCGTTTCCACGGCCTGTCGTCGGTGAATTTCCTACCGGCTCTTTTTCCTGCCGGTCGAAAGAGACACCAGCCGACACCCGACGGATTTATGCACGCGCACCGTTCCATGGTGTTAATTAGAGTTACGAGACTCGACGTACATTTTTCTTTTTTTTTGTCTTTTTTTTCAAACGTTCTTTCAGTATTTTTACGAACGTGCGTCACGCGTGTGACGCGTCTACGCGACGTTTTATTTATTTATTTTTTTGATTACCGAATAAACTAAGAGTTTGCTCCCTTCCTCTTTCGAGCAAAGACGAGCGCGAGTCCACGTTTCGACACTGGATGACGTTTGAAAATATGAAATCTCGCGGTCTAAGTCGGCGCCATGAAAAAGCATATCATTTTTGCAAAAAATCCTAGAAGTATAGATTTATTAAGCGATATTGCCCAGAATGAAATTGAGACAACTCTCTCTCTCTCTCGAGAGAGAGAGATATCAGAATTCCATAAAGTCTTGGAAAAATCACGCGAAACGAAAGAATGGTGGAAATAAATATGGAGAAATGACGGACGATAATACCATTCGTCGAACGAAGATCGGGCAGGAAATCGGACCTCGTTGCCCTTTTTAAGACGAGATTTTCTCGTTTTCGCTTTGGACTCGCGGTTGGTCTCGGTGTGAACGCGGCCGAATCTTTCGCCAGCGTATTACGAGCGAAGCGGAAAACTAGTTACTTGGCCGACGTTTCCTGCCCGTTATTAATTGGAAAAAAGTCGAGCCGTTGCCCCGGTGGCGCCGACACTGCCACCACCGCCGCCGCCTCCCCGAGAACAGCTGCGAGTGGTTCGAGCCTGGAAAAGCGAGCTCATTAAAGCGATAAAATTAATTTAAACCACCCCTGCGCACAATCTAATTATTTTTATCGGCTCAGCGAGTCGTATTACGTTCGACACGCTTGCAATTCGAGAGGAGGAAAAATTTTCGCGCGGCCGCGGATAGAAGAAATACACACACACACACACACACACACACACACACACACACACACACACACACACACACATATATATATACCAACGGATAGTTACAACGACGATGATTGCTACTGCAAACCGGACGATCGGGAATGTTTCCAACGTGCACAGGAAAATCAAGCAATTAAGGATTAGTGTTTCTTGACACACGTGTACGCGTCTTTTTGCTTGTTGTATCATATATATTGTATTGTATTGTATTTCTGGTGTTACACGTTTTTTTGATATATATTGTACAAAAAGTATAGTCTTTCTAGTAGCATACATTTCTTAGATGAGAGAAATCATTACGGATGAACGAAAGTTTTCATTTTCACGGATTATTTTCGTTGTTAACAAAGAATAACGCTTGAGAACGCTATTTTCACAATAGTGCATACTTTGAACGAACATCGAGAATAGTATAATACAATGACATATTACAATAATACAGCATGGCAACAAGTATATGTCAAATTACACGAGTTATTGAACACACGTGGTTCATTGTTAAAAAACACACGGACAGATATTAAAAATTGTACATTAAAAATGACATTATACGTATTAAGAATTATAAACTGAGATCTGGATTCGACACGCACACGCAAGATGGGAACCACTAAATAATACACGTTCGCCAGGGTCTGACCAAAACGGCCCTGTTTCACTGGCCGCGTTCAGTTCTTAATCCTTTGCTAGCCGCCGGCTGTTTCCCGAGAAACGGAATTCTTAGACCCCGGGAAGAATTAAAAGTTTCCCTTAAGCACGAAACTCATATAGCGTGGATACACGCCCCGAGCATCGTCGGTCCAGGGGCTCCGCTGGCGATATTGGCTTTCATTTCCCTGCGAAATAACCGATTATAAATACAGCACCCGAGAGCTGAACTGCCTTTCTCTCTCTCTCGCAAGAGAGGGATATAAAAGATCAACAATAAGACAAACTGAAATAAACGATCGATTATAATTTATCGCGCAAACCCGTTCACCGAGAAAGAGAGAAAGAGAGAGAAAGAGAATTTCCGATCGAGTTTTTCTTACCGAGCTGGAAATTTCCTGCCCAGGATGTGTGTGATTCTCATTCTCGGACGTCAGCCCTCCCTTTCAATCGACGAACCACGCTTTTCTCGACAACGACTTCCCTCTCCCTTTTACGACGTTCTTTTTCCCCCTGCCCCTTGTCCGCCTTTGCCACGGTGGCAGAGGCTAATTGCTTCGGGCTGCGAGTTGCCGATCGGAAACAGGTTGCTTCGTTATTGCGTTTCCGCTGCCCCCTCCGGCGTTGGTTTCCTTCGATTCGTTCGTTCGTTTCCAGGTTTTCGTGCGCCACGAAAGAAAGAAAGGAAGGAAGGAAGAAAGGAAGCTAAGCGTTACCGCGGGAGGGGGTGAAACACACGCCCAGCCTGGCGAATGCGAGTGTTTCTCGCTGCGCGACGCTCGAAATTATCGACAACGTTCCGGATAATAAATTTTCGCAGGTTGCCAGTTCGTTCAAAGGTCAATTCCATAGGTTCAAAGGTACTTGCATTTTCTTCGATGGCCGATCGCCGTTGTCTGACAAGTGACTTGGTACTTTGAGAGGCGAGAGAGAGAGAGAGAGAGAGAGGAAAAAAAAGAAATTCCTGCCTCCGTCGAGGTAGGGAAGAATCCATCCCTTATGGCGCTAATAAATCCGTGGAATGTCTCTGGTCGAATTTTTCTTCTCGTCTTCTCCTCTGCTTCCTTTCTCTCTCTTTTTCTCGTTCAATTTTCTCTCCGTCTGTGCCTGTACACTTCCCGCGCGGCAACTAATTGCTTTAAGGCTCGAGACACGACCCGTACCGATCGGCTACGGCTTATTTCATTAGCTTCGACCTCTCTCTCTCTCTCTCTCTCGCTCTCCCTGCCTCTCTCTTCCGACTTTTCTTTTGTCTCCTGTTTTCTACTTTCCCGTTCCCGTTGTTGTTGCTTTAATCCCGCTTGCACGCCGATCTCGCAATTCCACGAATAGAAAAGAGCAGCAGAGAGGCAGAAGGAATAAAAGACCGTGACAGCGGACACCTATCGACAAAGCCGACTAATCCTTGTTGCTTATTAACCGACCGGGGGCGACATTTTGTTGTCTCTTGCTTCTTTCGCTCCTTGCCGAACAACTCTGGTGGCCTCTATCGCGTTACAAATGAAAAATTAATTTTATCATTGAAATTGAAATTGTCTTGAAAATTAAAGTGATTGAGATTATTTTAAATTACCGACGAGATGAAATCAAATTAAGAGTTATAGCTCTCGAGATATTCAGTGGCATCGGTTGGTGGTTAAAGTAACTTCTGACGTCGAGAATTTTTTGTTTCAACATTGTAATATTTTCTCAGTTTTAAGTATATTTGAGTAAAATAGGCAAAGCAAATAATAAATTATTTACTTCTCAATAATTTCTATCCAGTGACAACATACCGACGAGTTGGAAAAGAAAGCGGCGAATTGTTGTATACGGTTCGGTCACTCGTTATGGTCCGCAATCAGTTGCGCAAGTGGTTAAATTGTACGAGTATTGCTACTAAAAAAAGAGTTCCACGTTGAATGAAACACACATTCGTATTTTGCTACCGTCGCTCATAATATATTTTCATTAATGTCTCTTTCATGCTCGAAAGCATTCGGCAAACTCCGAAAGTTTCCGTGATGAAGTTTTTTCTTTTTTAAATTTCATTGGCGAATTTTCCACCATCGATTCACGCCTCGATGTTTGGACAAAGATTCAACAAATCTCATTCCGTGAGTGCCAATCAGCCTCTCGAGCTTTTCTATTCACAATCGATTAAAACAGTCGACCGCATCGATTTGAACCCATCAAAATTCGCTGGAGTTTTACCATCGCAGAGATTGGACTCTCATGCGTAGAAAAAAAAATGGATCGCCTCGAAGATGATGAAACAAAAATTGACGAACGAAATGAAGATTGCGTTTCATCCGACTGTTGAAAGCATAAGCTTGTCGAAGCTGGTGCAATGTTCGATGCACCAGTCGTAGAATCGCAGCGACGACATTCTCTCGTCGGCATCCGCGTCTGAATCACGAGCTGTTCTTAATTCCTCGAGCATCGAGGAAGGAAGAAAGCCAGTTTCGACAATGGGACGAGGGGACAGGACCGTGGCACGCGGTAATGACCGCGGCAGATGGGGTATCACGTACGACCTACATGCCGAAATCAATCGAGCGCGAGAACCAGGGGATGATCGCGTGGAACGAATGGCTCGAAGGGGAACGTGGCTGTTCCCGTGCACTTCCGGTCGGTCCAGGCGCGACGATATACGCGCGTACGTACAGTCAGCCACAGTTCGATCCGTGAAAGGCCTACAGGTTTCATTCTCGCGACATTTTCACTCCTTTTCTATTATCCTCCGCCCCCCGGCGGTGGCGTATCGACGAAAACATCACCGCGCGTTAGTTGTTCCTTTCCTCGTGCGACTGCTCGCACGTGTCTTGAGAGTAGTTTCCAAGTTTAGGATCCAGTTGATCCGACGATATTTCGGAAGTTATTTATGCGTATTATCGTTGACGTTAACGTTTGAGACACTGAGTAATCTTTGTCGAGGATTGTTTCGATACGTAGTTACATATAGTTTCGTGATTCGTATACGAAAGTATTCAGTTGTGTATAGTTTCGTGACTAATGCAGGAAACGATACAGTTGTATATAGTTTCGTAATTCATACATGAAACTATATAAATTCATAATCCTTGTCAGAGATTATTTCAATATATAGTTCCATAATTATATATAAACTGAATATATGGCTATACAGTTAATTAATTTTTCATTAGTACTACAATATTAGTACATTGCAATGTGTACAATACATTTTAACTAATACTAAATTTAAACTTACAATTAATTTAAACTAATTATATAAACTAAATCAACATTGCGGTTTCATAATTATACATAAACTAAATTAACGTGTATATTTAAAGTTTAACAAAAATTATCGTTAAGCCTGTGCAATTATCATTATCAGCGCAATTCCAATCAGTCTAAATAATCATAGATCATCAACATCAAAAGGATTAACAATTAACGCCAATTCAGACAAATTTTCCAAAACTGCAAATACATTTTATTTGTTTGTAATTGAGAAACATTTGGTTCATCACGTCAAATGGACAATTAGAACGAATTAGTGCGCAAAGATATTTAACTGATCAATCAATTGGACAAAGTCGCTTCCGGTGAAAGCTATTATATTTCATCACGAGCCCTGCATCTCCAAGTACACAACGAAAAATATGTAAAGCTAGAAGATGGAAATTTGTCGTGCTCTGTGCGGTTCGCACGGTGATCACAATTTTCCCGTTGGGAACCCGTTAACATCGATTTTTCAATTTCAGTTCAACGGAGAATTGAAAATTATCGTCGATATTTTGTACGGCGAGCCATATCCTCGAAAAGCCAAGGGGTCGTACGATTTCGTTAGCTCGAATTATCAAAACTGCGAGATTTAGTTACGAAAAACATTGAGCATATTTCTTGTTGCAGGCAGACGAAACGAAAAACACTCGCGATATTATAAATTTAAATCAAGCTACAGCCAACGTGAATCAACGTTGAAAAACTCCTTCTACTGATTCCAGTTACGCGAGATGTTTCGTGCTTCGCGCGTATCTTAATATTAACAGAACGATTTTACAAACCGTAACTTCTGATTAGCGGTTCGGTTACGTTGTCCGCCGTACATTACGAGTCTCGAGGATCGGGTCTGGTGCTTCGATTTCCCCCGATTGCATAGGGAACGATACGAACGATCGCACGTACGCTCCCGTGTTATTGCGGCCTAATCGACCGAACGTTTTATGGGTCTAATATTCCAGCTGACTGGTTCCACCCGTTTTTTTCAACCCTCTTTCCTAATCGCGTGAAATTTCGTCTTCTCTACTTATTTATAATTATATAATTATATACGTATAAATTAAAATGTAATTAAATAAAATTTTATAATAAATATATATTTATAGTAATAATTTAAAATTAATATTATTTATAGTTAAAAGTAATGAAATTTTAAAAAAATTATAAGTAAAATATATTTTGTACTTTTTGTATCAAGGTTAATTAATTAATTTTAATAATTTAATTATCCCGAAAGTAAATGATCTAAATATATATATATATATTATTTTTGTTGAATAAAAAAAATAAATACATATTTAGAAATTAAATGTTTGTCGTATTTATCAATATCTAGTTTTTTAATATTTATTAATATAATAGTTTCCGCGAAAACCCTCAACGTCACGATATTAAATTTTTTTTTTTTTTTAAATGAATAGCGAAGTAAATTCACGCGAGTCGGAATAGATAAGCAGATGGAGCGGAGGATCTCGCGTGGTAACACAGTTACGAAAAAGATAGTTGTAAACAGCTTCTGCCAGTTCGCCAAACGATGGAATTATTCGTCGTCGGATATACCCTGGTGGATATGCTAAGGAAATCACGGGTTTGTTTGCACAGTGTGTAGCAGCGGCAACAGTTCCCTTTCCTTTTCACTCACGGCAGCCGGCTCCGTGAATGTCGTTAGATATTCCCTCTTCGTCGCGGCTGAATATGAAATATATCGTCTTGTGCACGGATGGGATGGGCCGGGTAATATCTCTTTTCGGTTCATCGAACCTCGTGTTCCAAATCCGGGTGGATCGTGCTCGCGAGCAAGATCAATCAGGGCGTACGTTTATTTTGGCACCGATGAAAGTAAGCCGGTATATCGTTTAATGGTATATCGCGGATATCGCCGGAAGTCGGGCGTTCCGTTTGCTCGAGGGATAAAGAGCTAATCAAGTTCATAAATAACCTCTCTCTCTCTCTCTCTCTCTCTCTTTTTTTATCCTCGACTTGATGAATGAATGTGCGAGACATAGGAATGAAAACGAGCTTTTATAATGTTATACGGAGTGCGAGCTTCTGTTGGAAATCGCATCGGACAACGATCGTCTCTGAATATTTAAAATTCTTTAAATTTGTGGTTGCACGCCCATACTCTCTCTATCTCTCTCTCGAGTATTGTTCGTTCATTTGAAAGCCGCGTTCATTTCACAGAGAAAGTCCAACGCGCTTTATTAATCTTTCATTCCTTTAATATCCATTAAGAGCATCCGATACATTGGCTGCAAATTGTTCGTTTTCGTCACAAACAATTTGAGCCGATGTTTGCAAAATGAACTTTTATAGTGAAAAAGGAAAAAGGAAAAAGAAACACGAAGAGCAATACGTACCTGTGTCTCATTGATCGCGAGATTTTTACGCGTTTTGTTTCTACGAGAGCGCTTTGTAGCTTTAGACGATATAGAAAACAAATCTCAGGATACATAGTAAGAGATGGTAGTTGACAGTATGAAAAAAAAAAGAAACGAAAAGTTTTTCACGCGGAGCATGAAACGGATCCGAAAATAACTGCGGAAAACTGTTATATTATGGTTAAAATAGTTGTAAGGATCGATAAATAGCTATTGCGAAAGACTGAAATCTTTGCGAGTTTCTGACTATATGTGGACACACTCCACTAAACAACGTTTGACCATGCACGGACTCATTTTACTTAGAGACTGACCACGCAAAGAATTATTCTTAAAGACGTCTGACAATGCACGGACTCTTTCCACTTAAACTCGTGTGGCCATATACGGACTTACTACTTATTACTTTCAAAGACGTCTGACAACGCACTGGACTCGCTCTACTTGCTGAGATGATACGTTGTCCGTTTAAACACGTACGACTCGGATAACGAGATTCGAAATGGTTAATTGAAAACGAAGGTTATTGAGTTAAAAGCTAAAAGTAGTATCCTATGCACGAAGGATCCGATAATCAAGACCGATGCAACGGAAATTTCGAAAAACCGTTTCAAGGATCGATGCTACAACATCTTCAAGCCCAGAGTCATACCCAAACCCAAAGTCAATCGAGTGGCAAATGAAACGAGAGTGATTTTCGTTCTTCTCGAGGGTGCGAGTGAAAGCAAAGTCGGACAATTTTTTCCCCACATTTTGAGTTACTCTGTCGTCTCTCTATTATTGCTAACAGTGACCCCACCGCATGGTATGAATCAGTCACGCTATTGTATCGGGTAAATCGGTGTCGCGAGGCGAAATTTATCGCAGGGGCGCGTCTAACTGCACGCAAATATACGCGCGTGCGTTTCCGAGCGTCGCTCGTCCCAGAGCGGCGGCGTGTTCGCCTGGCTTTAATAGCGATGTATGTACAGCCGCCGCAGACTCGGCGCGATCCGCGTGTTGCTGCTGGTGCGCGTGAATGAACTAGCCCCCCTCCCCCTCCCCCTCCCCCCCTCCCGATCCCCGAGGCAATTAATATTAAGTATCAAAGTAGAGTTGCCCGGAGACTGCGGATTCCAGTTGCAACGGATATGCAAGCACGACTTGCGTCGAGCACACGAGACCGTCGTCTAATCGATTTTGTATCTGCTTTCGATTGGCAAGTCGACGTCAAGCCTTCTTCCCCCTCGTCGACGCAGCTAAGAAATTAATTCATTTCGATCGGACGCTTGTGTTTTCGCCGGCAGTTTGATTTTAATTTAATTAAATTAAACGATCGACGCGCGACGTTTCAACTCTGCGCTGAAATCAAAGCGGACGCGCGAGCAGCATCGCGCGAGCCAGCACAAAGAGCAAAGAGCGAGGGTACGTATTAAGTCTGGAAGAAATTCAAGAGCGAAATAACGATATAATGTAGCGCGTATTGCTGTAAATGCAACGCATTACTAACTGCGAACTAAAAGAAACGATATATATGTAGAAAGACTTGATTTTTTGACGTATTGCAAACGCAGAGAGGAGGAAAGGAAATTTTCTAGTGATTTAACGAATAATTCAATAATTCCGTTTTCCAATAATTTCACTCATTCTTGTCTCGTTTTCTTTTTTTTTTTACATTTAACTTGTCCCTCCGTATGGACGATATAATAATGATGCAAGCGTTTACATAGAGCAGTATTTAAATGCTCTCGAAATATAAAGAATTTATTTCAAGCAAAATTTAAATACTCCCGAAATATAAAGAATTGTAACACTCGCTATCAACCACCATTAGTTAACGCAAAGATCTTATTTCCTCTGTCGACGGATAGTAAAAGCGTGTCGACGCATCACGTCGCGCCGCGCTGTTTCTAGTAGCAAAACGTTACACAACGCCGACACCAACGTTACGTGCGGTCGACTTCAACGTACTCGAAACTTGGCCAGTCAGGAAAAACAAAATTTTTGTGTTAACTTAACGAGGCAACTGTACGCGTGTACACGCTGTTACTTTTTGGAACGAAAGCTACAGTCGTTGCGTTTTCCCAGATGTAAATGACCGGCTTAATTGACCTTAATTTATTAACGTTGGAAATTATTCCATTTCTCTTTTGACTCGACCTTCAGTTGAAACTCAAACTTCATAAGCGAATTCGATAAAAAAATGCGTACCGTATTATTATCATTTTTGGCTGTTCTTCAAGCCCGAGAAGTTCTATGTAAATCAGTGTCAGATCGATCGCGATCTTCCCTTGTAAGTGTCTTCCAAGATCGTTCTGATCGTCTATTCAGAACATTTTTATAGCGTACGTCACATTAAGTAAAATTATAAAGAATTGATACTCGGGCCGTAGAAATCGACTTTTTCCTTCGTTACCTCGTCGCACAATGTCGTTTGTGAGATACTTCACGAGATATTTCCGTCCATAACAGACAAAAGATTAACATTACTTAAGATCTTCTTTATATTAATAAACACCGTGCCTTACGAACTGATTTTTATCATTGAACAAAAGTACATACATCGATATATCGAATTCTTACAAAAAAAATGTATAAATAATAAAATAATAAATATATAATAAAATAAAAAATAATAAATATATAATGAAATAAAAAATAATAAATATATATGATAAAATAAAAAAAAGACGCGAATTATTCATAGCACACAACAGCAAACGACGATGTAGAAAGCACGTTTTTATCGAGGGAAGCGACGTTATTCCTCGGGAAAACGGCGAAAATTTCCAAAAAACGCGGTGTTTCCAGTGGTTTCGAGTGGAAAGTAGAGGATTTTACCCTGTTTAGATATCGGCTGCAGCTATGATCCCGAGCAATAATCCCGGCGACGTACAAATAAGGTCGCTTTGAAGAGATACGATTGGTTGGCTGCGGTGGCAGCCTGTCCCCGGTCGGATTGAACGGGTCATTCCGGTGGCCAGGCACGGCACCGGTATAGGCAATCTGTAGATTATTCGTGTACACAGGTCGGTACACACGCGACAGGCTTAACGATCTGGTCACGCGCGCGGATATTAATTCCGTTAAATCGCACGGATAAGCCGGTGGCGGACGACGGACCGGCGGCGGAGGGAAAAACCAGCCGGGAAATGAAAAACGAGGCCGATGTGTTTCGCGGCGGTTACGACCGATATTTTAACCACGAACGAACGTGGAATTTATCCTGCCGCGCCCCGACCGCCGCTTCGTTACGAAAGAAATATCGGCGCGACGCTGAAAATCTCTTGCCTCCGCCGCGCGGTCCGTTGCGATCTCGACATCTCGAGATCTTGCACCGAAGAATCAAAAGTTCGGTTGTTCGATCGTTTTAAACGTCGAGCTACGTGATTTTATATTTAAATAAACACGGCGTGGTAGAAATACAGAACACGTGTTAACCCTTTAACGAGAATATTTTGGGAAATCCTGTTTCTAGGAACATAAATTAATTTAAGAAACATATAATATAATATCAATAAATAAATTATATTATTATATACCGTACGTAATATAATACAGATCAACGTAACCCGAATTAATTTCCACACGTTGTTGAAACCTACACTCGCGCGCGAAATAACCTAAACATTGAGCCCGCTTGCTGAATTACTCGTCCGTGTTTTACGCAAATTTTACTTCGACGTTTGTCGACCTGTTAAACGAGTAAACATTACACCAAGGATTTACTCGCCACGTATGTACACACATGCGTGAAATAGGGGATTTCTATTTGCGTCTTACGTAACAAAACCTTATCGCGAGACTTGATATATTCAGTTCGACAAATCTTGTTTGCCGTTCCATGCGACAAAGATACGATGATCGTGGACCATCGTTCGAGGATGGTGCGTGCTATCGTTTCGAAAAGCGCGGCGAGAGCCACGTCGTGGCGGATGCTCGGCCACGAAGAAAGGAAGGAAGGAAGGAAGGAAGGAAGGAAGGAAGGAAGATCATCAGCATCGACGGATGCTTTTAGAAAACCATTAAACCGGCAGTCCTTCCCGATCGTTCGTCCCCTCTCCCTTTGTTCCCCTTGATTTCAGCTCTGCAGAAAGAGAGAGAGGGAAAATCTCGAGAGCACGGTCCGTGAGAGTCGTTGAATATTTATTCAAGCCGCGTTTTCAGCCTGTACGCTTGGAAATAGATGGAAGTGCATACGACCGCCGCGCCTACGTGCGCGGCCTCGCGCTCGGAATGCAAAATAACAAAAAAATAAAAAAAAAGGAAGGAAAAAAAACACGTACAACGTTAACGCACCATCCTGCCATCGGCTTTCACTCCCCCCTCCCCCCCTCACCCTCCTGTTCCCTCGTCGCTCCTCGTCTCTCGCTGATCCTTCCGATATCTCGTTATCCCGCCTTTCTTTTCGCGTCGATGTAGTATTTTCGATCGAAGTCGGGCAATCGGGACCACCTCGTCGCAAGAGGAAACCATCGAGTTCCGGGTCTCCATGGCGGAAGGGAAATCGACGTGGTTCCGGCTAGGTGGTCAAACGAAGAGGCGCGTATGTGAGGCACGTGCCGCCGATGTTCATAGGCGCGCTTCGAACATTGCTGACATTTTCCATCGCTGGAACGCTCCGCGCTATCGGACAAAGGGAACTCCTAATAAATTCCATTCGACTCGGTATCGAGCCCGTGACCCGGTACAGCGTATCTTCTTTTTTTTCTTTTCTTTTTTCTTTTTTCATACGTGCCTTTCACAATCGTCGTCGTCGTCGTCGTCGTCGTCGTCGTGGTCTTCTTCCCACCGCCCGAGCCGCCGGGTCCAGCTACTCGTTAAATCGAGAGCCAACCCCCAACGAGATTTACGACTGCCCGAACCTTACGCTCGCCTCGCCTTATTTACGATCCGCGCGGCAAACGCAAAAAACGAAAGAAAGGGAAGAAAAGAAAGGACCGAGTCCTCTTGAACACGCTCCTGCTTTAAATGCACGCGCGTTTCGGGTCGGACCGGGGCAGTGAGCGCCCAGTGTGTCCCACTGGCACGGGGTTGCGTGGTGTCTCGATGGGGCAAGAGAGGGAAGGGCGAAAGGAGAGAAGGAAAAAGAGGGAAATAGGTGGAGGAGGCGGCTCTTGCCTCACTCCCAAACCCCTTTCTACTTTATTTGCTTTGCAGCCGCGGCGCGGTGGAGGGCGACGGGGGCGAGGAACGACATTTTTCACAGAGCCGTGTGCTTTCAACTGTTATTTCAACGAAAATTCGCCAACGGCTCGCCCATTGTCCCTCAAGCGTGCGCGGCTATGCGCGCGGGTCCAGATATTGCCGCGATTTTTTTCCCTCCCGCCAGAAACGCGTAACGTACGCCGCGTGTTAGAATTTCTACGCGTTAGTCTCTCCCTCCTCTCTCTCTCTCTCTCTCTCTTTCTTTCTTTCTTTCTTTCTCCTTCCCCCTTCCATCGGTTGTCGCGTGCTTTTTACCAAATGCAAATGACGCCCGTGCACCGACACACATACACACACACACACGGTGCGGAGGGAGCTTTGAAAAGGTTCGATACGTCTGCCCGATGCGTACGTTACACCGGAGAGAGAAAGAGAGAGGAAGAACCGCGACCCGAATTCTTGTTTCTCTCTTTTGTTTTGTCTTGTTTTTCTTCGCGATACACAGGGAAATTGCGGTGTACGTATCTAAACGACTCGCATAGCTAATCGGTTTCATTACGTGACTCGTTAAACGTACGGTGTTGGTCCGCCAGGATCGAAAGTGAGCGCGATAGTCCTGCGTATCACGTGTTTTTATAGAATCAAATATTATATATTTTTGTCTTTATAACATATACATATTAAATATAATGTAATGAACCTCAAAGTCACGAAATGTTTCTAATATTCCCGGAAAATTTTTACAAAATTTGAATCACCACGAGAAATATTAATTTCCTCGATGCTGTGTATCCTGATACTCTTTTACTCGCATGTTCACGCGTAGGGTGAATTGAACAACCGAGGCGGACTGTGAGTTTTGTTTCTGATCGAAGCTATTGGAAAATTTCGAAAAACTCCGTCATCGATTGCTTTCTTTTCCACAGAAACGCATCGATGCAACTACTCGTCTTTTCTTTTAATGGAACTCCGTGAATTCATTTTTTCCGGATGAAAACGTATCAGGATACACAGTGTTTTGGGGAAAATTAGTTCAAAACAGAAGATTTTTGGGGAATATTAGAAAGGTGTATGCTCACTTCTGACTCTCACCGCCCATTAGAGTTTAGTCGGGACCAGACGATCGAGTTAAAATCCACCTTCGACCTCCTCGACGATCCAGAACCGCGGAGAGCAAAGACTCGCCTCGACGCAGCGCGAAGTCTGGCTGGAATCGCGGTTCTAGATCGTCCTTTTAACTTGATCGTCTGGCTCTTGCCTCGCAAACGCGAAATTTGAAATCGCCGACAGGGTGGAGGTCACGTAACCGGCTGTTCATCAGCCTGTAATTATATATCGACCGTGGAGAACAAATATACGTGGCTCGGGCGAAACCCAGTCCGCCAGTTCCTCCCAGACCCCACCCCCCTCACCCCGGAATCAATCGCCCCGTGAGAATTCCCGGCGCGTCCAAATAAAATTTAATTTCCTCGGAAAGATCCCGGGCTCCGAGTAATGGAAGATCTTCCCGATGCGAGCAAAATAATCGATATACCGCCCACCTCCTGCTTCCTTCGTCAGCTCGCGTTGCTGCGTCATCTTCGTTTCGCGAAAACCAAGTCCCAACCCGATTTGCCTCGAGACGCTCGACGAGTCTCTTCGTTCGAGACCACCAAGAAGTTCGACCACCCCTTCAAGAAGCAATGTCGAATACAGTTTTTCGGATGCAGCAGTGGAAACTGGCCCCTGTAAATTTCACGATCGGAATCGATCGGTTTTCAACCGCTTGCGTTGGCGACTGGCTCGCGGACCGTAACGAGTGACCGAGACGATCAATCGTATACAATCATTCGTCGCTTTTCTTTTCCTGTCGAACTCGTCGGTACGATGTCGCCGGATAGAAATTATTAACAAGTGACAAGTAAATAAACAAAGTAAATAAACTGATTTAAATGTTACTTATATAACTGAGAAAATGTCGCAATGTCGGGACAAAAAGATGGCACGTCGGTCCAGCGCAAGAAGTTTAAAAACCGGAGTTCTGAAGCTATAAAAAAGCGGCCGGAAGAGGAGGGAAGAAAAAAAATCGATGATCCCCCTCGATGCCAGGCGAGAAGCCGGGAACATATTTCATTCGAACCGCTCGGCAGTGGGAGTGGAAAACAAGCGATGGAAAAGCGACGGGACAGGGGGCTGTGTAGATGCCTTTGGACAGTGGCGCGTGTCTGACACGCGGCGCGTTCACGGCAGAAGGAAACAAAGAGGGTTACTAATGACCCGGCAAACGAATCGGTGGCTCGGCCGGCGATGCATTCGGAACCGAGAGATTTCCCGGGAGGAGAGGCGGGGAAAACGTTGACCTCGACGGTCGACTAATTTTTCATCGGGACCTGGCATCTCCTCTCTTTCTTCCCCTTCTCGACGAAAACATCGCGACCAAACGAGACTCGCGTTTTCTCGCTTTTTTCGGCCTCGAACGCGCGCTCGATCGATCGGCCATCGAATTGTTTAATATCGTCGGGGAAACAGCGGCGTAACGTCGAAGGCCAATTAAAATCGCCGCGTTCCGTGTTTCATCCGGCGTTCGAATCCTTTCCAACGAGGCACCACCAAGCTTTTTCCTACAACTGGACTTTTCGTCGAACGAGATCGAGATTATGGCGTCGCATCGTCCAGCCGTCCCGGTCGACGTCCAGCTTCCCTCCTTGATTTTTAATCAATGGCGCCGTGCCACGCTGCCCGCGTGGAAACAATGGGCCAGCTTCCATCGCCGCGTCAAGCCGCACAAAGGTGTCGGACGGTTGGCAATTATTTGACGACGGACGCGTCGCGATAAATATCGTATCGGGCGAGCGGAATCCTCGGCGCGTCACGCGGCCGCGGGAGCGAGTCTCCAATATAAATTAGGAGGCAGGCGTGGTGTCGATCGGGATCGAGGCTGGATCGATGGATCGATCGGCTGAACGCGGCCGAATGGAAAAACCGATACCGTGCGGGCGAGCAACAACGAAATCAACGCGGGATAAATAAACGCGGCGAGGGTAAATATTACGGAATGTTAAACGCCGTGTGGCCGGGATAATTCGCTCGGCTCGTGTCCCCAGCCCGTTGTTCAAAAATGCCGAGATAAACAACGGAGGCACGGGGGCAAAGAAGCGGATAGAGGAAAAAAACAGAAAAGAACGGTGTTTCGCGTTCGATGCGATATTATTTATTTGCTCGTTAGCTCCAAGATGTGAAAATGTAAAAATAAATGGAAGAACGAGTAAGATCTATCAGCAAGATCCGTGAAATTATTTATTCGTTCAATTAGTAATTAGTAACGGACAGTTAGCTCGAAGATGTGAAAACGTAAAAATAGCGAGAAGAACAAGAAACGTGCAAGATTTACCCGTACAAGATCAACGAGAAAAATCAGTGAAGAAATGAGAGAAATATTGATCAAAAGATGGTTTACGACTTTAGAGAAAATTATTATCATTAATCATTTTTAATATTAATGAGTAATAAATAGTTTTTAATATTATAGACAGTAAGTTGGGAATCGATTTGTATTCGTGTAAACAGAAATACCTATATATATCGCGATATATAGATATAAATGTAAGTATAAAAACTAAAATAAAAATAAAAAAAGAAATAAAAATGTAAATATAAATGTATGTACAATATTATACCTTCATATGTTTTAATTCAGTTAAAGTTCCTTCACAATACGCATAGATCAACTATCTTCGCGCTACTTGACACTGATTGCCATTGTCCATTTCGATTTAAACGAAAGTTGCAGATTCTGCACAAGCGTAGAACGCGGAATACAGAACGTTTTTAGTTCGTGTAATCGTCGGTCGTTTCGCACCTCGAGAAACTCGTTTTGACGAATAAAGCATAAACGCATGTCGCGGCCCGGTTCAACCTAAGAACTGGGTCAATTGTTCGTTTATTTGCTTTATTCGGTGCCGCGAATTCGATTGACAAGGGAAACCATTGTTCGCCGAAGCGTGAATGTGACGAACGGGCGCGCTTGTTGAATGTGGAACGAGGGTGGCGGTTAACAATGTAGGGATCAAAGATTCGAGTTACCGAATGGCGGGGTATTAACGCTACGCGAAACGGCCCCTTGCAAGTTTTGTCGGATGAGAGACGTAGGATGTCGCGTAATCGTCATGTGTTACGATATATGTGTGTATACGTCGTCGACCATTCCGCGAGAGAACAACGATCAACGCGAGAAGAATGAGGAGGGACAACGCGAGTGTACGTTCACGATGACGTTCTCGAGCAACGATGAATGACCAGGGGCGAAAACCGGGCGACGAGTGACATTGAAATGTTTATGGCTGCGCGAGTTTTGCATACATCGAGACACACATGTGCGCGTCGGTCATAAAAATTTCTGGCCTCGAAAACAAGTTTTTTCCCTCCCCTGTTTCGAAAGAATAGAGAGAAAGAAAATTGCCGACGAGGATGTCGCTTGAAAATCGCAACAATGTGTCACTCTAAGAATCGGACGTTTTCGAAGTGAAAGATATAACATAATTATGTGTTACGATATATAAACATATATAAAACTGTATAATATATAAATAACTAAAGATGATGTTACGTATAATTGATACCAAAGATTACACTTAGAAGTCACACGACACATGTATTACAAAATGACGTACAATACCGAAAACGTGTAATTTCTCAACAGATTACACTTAGAAGTCGCACACGACACATGTATTACAAAATGACGTACAATACCGAAAACGTGTGATTTCTTAACTTTTTCGCAGTAGTGTACCTACCTACTCGCGCGTGTGCTACAAAACCACAATCTCTGTCATCAACGATTCGCACAGACAGACAGACAGACAGACAGACAGACAGAGTTGTGTAAAAACGGCAACCGGAAGGGAGAAAAGAAGCAAACGGAAACGGACGACGAATCTGAAACCGCAATTATAAATTATTTATTTCCATAACGTGAGTAAGTCTGGCTGGAGGAGTGGAATTAATTGCAGCGGCACGAGTGGAACCTTTTGTCGCTGCTTCGAGGGTAATAAAGGCTGCATTAGTTGCCCGAGGAAAAGAAACTTCCCTTCTGTAGGGCATGCCGGGCGAACGCCCGCAGCGCGAGGGGGAGGAGGGGGGAGGGGGAGGGGGGTGGAGGGAAAAGAATTATTCAAAACGCGCGGATCGGTAGAAAGGAGGAGCAAGCCCGCCGATGGGAAACGTCAAAGAAGACCGGCGTGACTTATCGACGGTCTTTTACCACAAAGTGCAAGCGCTGTTCTCCAACCACCCCCTTCTCCCCCTGCCCTTCTTCTTCCAACGGTCGTTTGATCCTCCACGCGCGATATACATTTCTGGTTCTCTGCTCGCATCGCGACCCGGCAGTCGAGAAAACGCCTCTTCGACCCAAGAATTTCACCTTTGCCGCCGCGCCGCCGCCTCCTCCTCCTCCTTCTCCTCCACCCCCTCGCGTCTTACGTCGCTGTTGGCGCGTCGTTCTAACGAGCACGGAACTTTTTCGTCTACTTTCACGCCGAGGGAGGAAACGATACCTGATGCCTCCGATAAATCGACACATCCCCGCTCTCGGGACATCGAAATCGGGACGCCGATTACCCGAGAAAATGCTGTCTGTTGTCTGAAAATCCGCTTGCCCTCGTACCGTCGCGGTTTCGCGAGATTCGATTGAAACGTCCATTCGCACTTGAGACAGAATTTGAGACTAAATTTACGGGGCGCTTAGATTGGAGTTTTCTGAGTTTCTTAAATAGTTTCGAAATTGCAGATTTGCCACTGTGGGGTTGGAGCGGCAAACGTCCATGTGACAGGCGTCACGTACCCTTGGCCTTGCGCGCGAACGTCGTGGGAATTTTGTATTCGTCGCGCGTGCCTTCCCAGACCCAGATTTCGCTAATCTCGACGAACTGACATCTGGTAGAAAAAAAAAAAATAAAGAAAACGGGCGATAAAATCGAGCATTTTGGCGCCGACGCGACGCGAGGCAATAGAATATCGACGAAGGACAAAGAGGCGCGGAGCGTGAGGAATCTATACGTTCTCCGAGAAGGGCCCTCGAAAACGATTCGGTCCTTCAGGTATATACCCCCGCGAGCGGGCTCGAAATGGAGCAGAACGAGGGCTGCCAATAAACCGCTTTCCCGCGCGCGCCGCGATTTTATTGTCGACTCCGAAGCGTGGGTTCTCTCTTCTTCGATCGAGCGGCCTCGCACCAGGTCCGATCGCGAAAACCTCCTCCCCCTCATCCGCGAGAGACGAGAGTTTCGCGCTCCGTTGTTAGGATTCTGTTATGATAACGTCCGGGGATTTCGCTCTCCGCTCTTTCGATCTCCCTTCTCTTGTCTTACGGAGAACGATAACCGTCTCGAAGTTTACAAAGAAAACGTTCGCCGCTGATAACCTGGAACACCGAGCGATCGTTGAACGAACCGCGACTACGAATCGGCTGGGGAAGCTGAAGTCGTGCGGTAAAATACACTCTGTTGTACTCGTTGAACGTGAAAATTAAGGAAACGGGAATTCGTGTTTCTTAACCTATTGCGCTGGGAATGACTTGCCACGCACGTCGAGAATCTCTTTTATCCCAAAATTGCAATGTTTCCACAGTTTCGAGTGTATTTAAATAGAACCCAGAGAAGGCAAATAATAAATTTATTACTTTTTAGTAATTTCCATCCAGTGATGTCGTTATCGACGAGGTCGAAGAGAAAAAGCGACGAGTTATTTGCAGCATACAGGTTCTGGTCACTCGTTATGGTCCGCGAACCCGTTGCCAGCGCAATCGACACACGTGTATCATATGTTCGTGGTAGAACCGCGTTTGTGCGAGCTAACAATCGAGGAATGGTCGAGGTTATTTAAATAATTGAATTTTATGTAATAAGAGCTCATTGATTCTGCCCCTCCCCCACTCCCTTCGATAGCGAGAGGAGAGAATTTTTAATGGAAGTTCAAGTTTGAATAAGAGTTTCAGCACCCAAGAGTTTAGTATAGGAGTTTGATAAGACTTAAATGAGCCAACGCAATTTGTTCGATCAAGCACTGTGAACCGAATTTCAGCCAGTACAACGTTGACGAAACAGACTGTCGCTGATTCGTAAACCCGACCACCTATCGCGTGAACGAAAAATCATTGATACAGTAAACACAATAGATAGCGTTCTGCATGTTTCTTTAGCGCAAGCTAAATTGTCGAATGTCACAGACGATTCTTAACGTGACAGAGATTTTATCGACTCGGCGAAGTACTTCTCTGTACGCGACTTTCAAATCAGAACGATTTCAAACAGGAACATGCCTCTCCGTTGTTTCGGTATAAATTCGGCGAGATCGAGATTTCTTTGTTTCTGACAGTTGTCGAGAGGAGAAAACTTCAAGTTCAACGGCTATGCACTTCCGTTGAAAACTCTTAGAGCATACTTTATTTCCGATATTCGGTATTGGTTACAGATAATAAAATTTTGCACATTTTATAACGTAACTATCAATTTTGTATACTACAAATATAGAAAACAATTGCAACATGTTGTAATTATTGATAGATCAAAACACTTTATTAATTATTAATAGATTGGAACACTTTATAGATCCTTCCTTTCAAAATTATATTATTTTGCATATCATAAAATATACGAAACAATATTGTAATTATTGATAAATTAGAACACCTTGTAGATTCTTTCTTTCAAAATTACAAATTTTATGTGTTTACAAATATACAAAACAATTATAATTTTGAGTGACGATGTTTATTAGATTATTTTACGATGATACACTCGACCGTCATATTTTTAATAGTTTTATTTCTCGTTTTCGCAAAGAATTCGAAAGTTCTATCACTCTTGTTGTTAGAACATTGGTACAATGCGTTGGCTCTGCCTTATCCGGAATACGCTAGTGCCATCTGGTCTTCTCAGTAGGTTAAATAACTCGTACAACTTCCGGAGTGGGACTCAGAATGGATCTCTGAGATTTGCATCGCGAGCTCGCGAGCCCCGATGTATTATAATCATCGCGACTATGAAATAATATCTCGCGAATTAAATATCCTCTCGCTGGAGAACCGTAGGATTCCATTGCTAATTTGACGTTCCTTTTCTCAAAAGTCATTAATAATAACAATAATATTATCTCTTGCCCTACGCTTCTCCAACACGTTTACTTTAACACCGATCTGCATCCCACCCTCTTATTTAGGGTTGACTTTTTATTTTTTTTTAGAACATATTAAGATTTACGATTGCCAGAATATGCGTGGAAGTTAATTGCCATGTCAGCCGTATTGACTCTGAAAGATTTTAGAATGATCTCGACGAAATTACTCGCTCGATCTGCAACCTGTATTTTCGCATAATTTATTGTGTATTGGGGCATTTATAAATTCCCCAGAATATACGAATTTCTCTCTTTTTCAGTATTTATTCAGTATTCTCAATTCCAGGCGAATTTGCCCAGAATTTAACATTATCAACGACTAAAGTTATAAAATAAACTATTAAAGATTATTAAATAAACTATCAAAACAAAAGAAAAATTTATAACATAACGAAGCATAGCACGTTATTTACAAATTTTGTGAATCTCTAAGAACGATAGAGAAGAATAATAGAGGACCTATAAGAGAAATTATCTTAATTTATTAAATAGACAATTATTAAATAGACACGTAGTTCTAACATCAAACAAATAACTAAGAAGACACGGCGTCTCTTCCAAGACTTTCGAACGTCTCGGGAAACGTGCGACGAACAAACGATCGATCGTGCATTAAAAATTTCGCGGATCGAAAGAAGATTCGTTTGCACGTACGTGCGCGCGGAAAACAGAATCTAATTCACGGTCGTGCGCGCGTTGAATCCGGCCTTTCACCGGGAACATCAAACTAGCCGTGCACGACGAGAAACAAAAATGGACGAGTCGGAGTGTGACGCTGCGTGCACAGATGAAATCGGGCGACACGCGCGCGGAATCGCTGTACGATTTTTGCGGCGATTCAACGACAGCCGAGACCCATCTCGGCAGATTTACAACGGTCGCGATGGAAAATTTTCAGCCGCGCGACCGATCGTCCATCCGGGATTCGGCTCGCGTCCACCGTGACCCAAATATCCTCGATGCTGGACGCGCGGCGGCCGCGGATCGCCAAGATTTACGAGTTACATCGACGCGTGACGCAATTAAGCGGCGCGATTTTTCATCGCCATAAATTTCGCCGCCCGGGCGAGAGTTCGTGCCGTTCGGCGGAGGGGGAATATTAAGTTTATACTTGGCGAGCGTCGAACTTCATTCGCATTACACGAGATATGAACTTGCTCGTGTCTGAAACAATTGGTTAGACGAGATGGATATTTTAACTCTTTCGGCAACGTGACGGGCTAACTTTCGCGAATATAAGGAGTGGGTCATCATACATTGAAGTTGAATGGTTTCGAGAAATGGGCGCATTTTGATGATGCTAGTTTACTTGTAGGTGGACGCGTAGAGGACATATGAAGATAGTTAACGTTTTTTTAAATGGAATCGTATATTTTTTATTGCATCTGTTGATATTCCTTGATATTCCTTGCAAAAAAGTATTAACCTATTTATGTAAAAAAATCGTTAGTTTAGGAGATATTTTAATTTTAATTTTGTAAAATATATGCGTGAGAAACAGAGACAGTAGGAATATAAGACTATACTATCCTTCTTCTGCCGTGTCTTTCATACAATAATTTTATTGTCTGTGTGTATATATATATATATTATAATAATGACGTAAATCTAGATGGCAATATGTGGTGAAACCTAACCCACCGTGTACGTGCCCATGGATCATAATGGGTTTATTTTATCCGCGAGACATTTTGAGTTTGGAAAATGTTACGCGTACGACAAAATTTTTTTTTCACAACGGACCTGTCACTTACTCATTTGATATTATTGAACAATAATTTCGTCGCACGTCGAAACGATATCCAGATTATTAATGAAAAGGGACGAGAAGCAAAGAAGGTGTTGCAAACCCCGGATCGGATTGACAACGTCACACGCAACGGGAATTTAATTTTGAAAAATTGTAAAATGTTTATTCGTTGCATTCGTTGATACACAATTGTCCGATAGTCATTTGGTTCACTCGTGCTGCAGAGTTTCGTACAAACAAGGCAACGATATTTGAAAGGGCGTAGGCGCGCGGCGTGCCAGAGCCGGCAGCCTCATCTCCGGCTTGTTTAGGCGTGCAAATGGCGTGGCCCGATCGAGGGAGAAGGAAAAATCTTTTTGGGAAACGAGCCGCGGCACCGATAGCGTCCCGGCTAGCGCGAGATCGACCTATTACGGAATTATTGTTAACGTATTCCGGCCGCGTCTATGTCATTTGGTAAAGTTCCAATCTTCGCGTCCTATTGTCGCCGTGGCGCAGACAGTGGCAATTACCGGCCAATTAAGCCACCTCCGACCTCGGGGTGGGTGGCTGCACCTATTCGCTTCCCTTCATCCGCCACTGGCTTGGCCCACCCCACCGCCGCCTCGCCGAAACCTCCCTCATCCTCCACTATTTCCGGCATCCGACGCGCGTCACCCGGAACACGATAGAAACAGAGGGAAACAGACGGAGGCCAGCGGTCCGTCGATGTTTGCCACCTAAGCTTGAAAATCGTTTGTCCCTCCTCTGCTTTCCAAGTTATCAATCGTCGGCGTTTCTTGTCACCTTTTCGAAACGTTTCCGCGCGATTCGCACCGCGTGACACAGCCGCTCTCTCGTCGGCTCTGTCTTGGCTCTACGCAGAAGTTTCGTTACGGCGAACGAGTGAGAAACGAGCCACGGTGTCACGGAGGGTTCAGCCCTGTTGATTGAAACGGGCGTGTCTGATCAGAAGGTGGCTCGACTGATGAGCCTTTAGAAGAAGTATCTCGGTACTTAGCAATCAGACACTGCAATATATGAATATAAAACGTTATTCCATGTGTACATAGATGAATACGAAATATGAATATATTACGTGTGTATAATTTTCGATATGGTTAAGATTTTCTTATGGTGTTCGTATAGACGAACTATTTTTGTGCAATATATAAATATTCATATATTCTTATATATCAAAAAGATTATATATATATTTATATCTGTTTGATATTTATGTATATATATGTATTTATATCTTTTTGATATATATAAATCTATGAATATTTATATATTGGAGATATATATACACACATACACAATATAATATTATCATCAGTTTCAGTGGAGTTAAGGTTTTCTAGTAATATACATAAATACAGACAAACTAGATAACATACGTGATACAGATTAAATCATTTAGATGCTGCTTGGTTCAAACGAAAGTTCAAACAGTTGATTTAACATGTCACTGTGCAATTTCGTGCCAGCTTCTAACTACTAGCCGTGAAATCTCTTCGCTCTGGGGAAAATTCAATGCGCGCGCAAACGAGAAAGGGAGAGAAATCGGCACGTTGTTTTTCGCGAAACGAAACGGAACAACTCTCGCGCAGTGAAAGATTTACGGCTTACGCGGAATTTTTGAAATTGACTTGTTCCCGGATTTTCGTTTCAAACGGCCGCCCGCGCGTCCACCAAATTGAACGTTTTTTCCCTTCGTTCGGTGAAGATCTTTCCCTTGTTGTTGTTGTTGTTGTTGTTGTTGTTGCATCGCTGTAAAACAAGTTCCAACTTCTTGGCGAAACTTGCAATCACGTTCAGGATCTACCTGACAGAGATAACGGAGATTACGCGAGACGCAGGGGGGACCGCGTAGAAATCGCGGACGTCTTTACTTTGTCCGATGCTTTGATCTACGCGCACGACTTGTCAGCTTCTGCACGAAAACAATCTGTTACGGAATATTGATTGCCACGCGTGGACGAGGGAACCTAGAGGCGATGCGCAACCCCCTGTGTCGCCAGGGGAAAAAGCAACTGGCACGCTCCCGTGAATCTCGATGAATTCTTTATGGAGGAGGCTTGGCGGTCTAGCGCCTTCGCTTCTGGACCCTTCGACGAATCTACGCTCGAAGCGATTTTTGCGGACGTTGCTGTCAACTTTGAAATTGCCACTTTTTGAAGAGCTACGCCCCCCCTCCCTCCCTCCCTCCCTCCCCCCTCAAAAAGAAAATTGCCCTTTCGTCCGCTGTCCTGATGGAATCCAAGTTCCACCGAACTGACTTGACCGTCAAGTTAAGCCTGATTCACGTTTGCGGTGAAACTGTGAATGGCGCTGTGATCACGATCTAGGATCCAACAACGTCATTCACGTTCGATCGAATCGCGATCGACGGTAGGAAAGGAAGCACCGTGATTATTTCATGTGATCAGATCAGTCGTAGTTTAAGCGAATGATGGTGAGAAAGAAGCACGATGATTATTTGATAAGAATTTCGTCTCATTTATGATCAGAATTAACGCGATTTTCGCTAAAACATGCTTGGTAAACGAAACTAGAAGAAAAGAAAGTGCGACAGATCTTGATCAGATGGCCAGTGCGAATCAGGCTTTATTCGTTTCAACGCACGAGGAATGCTCGACAAGTACAGTATCGCTTGATTTTCTAAACAAACGACTGCGAGAGAACATTATGAAGATTCGTCCACGCTGGATTCAACTGTATGAACATTCATTTGCATTCGTTGCAAACGTAGCTTGATCACCGTTTACATTAGACAAACCACGGTTGTCTAACGAGCCAAAGCTAGACGAACGAGCTACTTCCGGTTGGACAATTAAAGAGTTACTTCGACTTGGTTGACACGGGCGCTCGCGTGACACATTTTAAACAAACGATTTCACCCGGTTCCGCGCGATGTCTCGCCCAAAGCGTTACGTAAACGGTATTGTTTCGCGAGATCATTCGTCTGAAGCGTTGCACGAACGACACGACATTGCAAAATATCTCTCCGAACGACAGTCGCGCAAAGGATTTTGAAACCTGATGCAGACAAGCGACTTTTGTTCAGCGATACCGCTGATTCCATGTTTTCGACAAGTTCATTTATTTCTTTTTTTTTTTCTGCGTTTGAACGTACGATCTCGCAGTGACGTTTTCCAATTAACAATTTGTTCCGATTGACGTTAGTCGAACTCAAGCACACACGACGATTTGTCAGCTGCGGATTTTTATGCATATTTTTTCCGAGTTTTGTTGCTTACTTCGTTGCTCCATTAAAACGATTTCTAATTTATCATCTATTGAATTATTCTGTTAAAAAAAAAAAAAAAAGGAAAAAAAAGACTCAATGAAAAATTGTTTTACGCGCGCGAGAGCACTGTGAATATTTTATGCATTTTTTTTTGCGTATTCCGCGCAATTTTTTAGTTTCCTAGAAACGTATAAAAATTCGTAGTTTGTTGATAATCTTGGAAACTCTTACGACTTACTCCGTCGCGCGGAATCGTCCCTCTTTTGATATAGAAATCGGATTGGAAGCACTCTGTATGTGCAAGCGGTAGATGAAAGAAAGTTCACAATGAGAACACTACGGGTGTTGATCATTCAAATTGAACGGTGACCTCGAACAAGGGTCTACGTTACATTTTGGCCGAAATTGAGTTAAGAGTATGATTCTACAGTCTCTGCAAATTGTTTCAGTGTACACGGATTGCAAACATTCCATCAGAAGTCGATGTAAAATATGTAGAGGAGAAAGAGCGCTTTACGCTTGTTTGAGACTCACGGATGAAGGAGAACTTTAAATCACGTTATCTCGAAATGTGAGGTCGCCGTTCAATTTTTGAAACGTTAAATCGACCAAACTGTTAAAAAATAGCTGAAATTGTTGAAACGTTGAAACGGTTAGATTGTTCAATGAAAGATAAACGAACAAACTAGGTTTTTTTTTTTATTCTAACCAATGGTTTCAAAAAGTTAAAATCGATCGACTATACTCAAATTTAAATTGCCACAAATGAATAGACCAAGCATCTTATGTAAATTAAAATTCCAAAGTTATTAATGAAATATTACCTGTCAGCGCAAATAAATTTTATCAAAAATTATATCGATATAATATTAATGAAAGAAATTAGAGAGAAGAAGAAAGAACAACCTCATTTAGAATATTACACGTATCATTGTAGAAGAAATAATTAATCCTAGACTTTCTAAAATATTCTCGTACGAAAACTATACAAATTCGGATGAAATATTTCCCACACGCTTACTGATATGTCAAAACTACATATTATTTATTTTTTACTAATTTAATGGATATGTACACAAACATCTATCCGAAATCGTAGCCAATCAGCTCATATTAATTGCCATATAATTAACAATTGTATCAGTTGTGTAACTAATGGTTTACCTATATAATAATGCAATTAGTGATTGTATATCAAGAAATACCTATTGCCTAGGCCTCACCACGTGAAAGTGCTTCCATTTATCCTTTTCATTCGAACAAAAATTTACTAATTTCAAACATAAATTTATGAATAAATACTTCTTCTACCGTACGTTCAATATCTTGATCGTGGTGCAAATCAAATAATAAAAAAAGTTGCAAGGAAAAGAAGAATACAAATACTTGATACACAATGTATCTGTCATAAAACAAATATTGCTCCAGGTATACTTCAAATTAATCTACTGAAATTCTCAAATATCGCATTGTCCCGACAGTGTTGCAAAATCTCATATTACATATTTTTTTACTTGTTCATCAAACTCTTCCGACAACAGCAAATGGATTAAAACCAGCCAGCTGATTCGGGTTTATTAAAATTTGTTTCGTCTTCCCTTTCCCTTGCAAACATCCACCGCGCAACTTGAAAAAAAAAATACGGTCGGAAACCAACGTCCTACTGCACGATAAATTTCCAAAAGTTTCAAATAACAGCGAGGCGGTATTTGGTCGAAATCTGGCGAGGAACGTCGTCTCGTCGTTCGATCTAAACTCGTCCCAGGGATGTTACGATCATCGCTATGGCGCTTTACAAGTCAGCGTAAATTAACTGAAAATTTTGCCGGGGAATCTCGTAACAAGTTCGAAAGTCGAATCGTTCCCAGTCGAATGGAAGAGAGATTGGCGAACGAGCAAAGACATCGCCCACGTTCCACGCGAGATAGAATAAGTTTCTCCGGCTATTCCCATGGAGCTACCTCGGAATGACTTTGACGAGGATGAAAAACGAACGGCGTCTCTCGGCAAACTCCATTATATTCCTTTATATCCGGGAACAGACGGGGACGGGGGATCGATGGGAGAAACACTGGCTGGGATAAATTGATTTCGATCGGGCTGTGTGTGGAAATTAGAGATCGCGATGCTCGCGTGGCACACGTGGAACGTGTATTAAGGAATTAAATATCATCTCAACGCTCTCTCTCTCTCTCTCTCTCTCTCTCTCTCTCTCGAATCTTTTGTTATCAAACGAAGCAAGTTTCATACATACAGTGGCAATTTTTATTTATTTAAAAAATATTAAAGCTACCATTATATATTTAATTATTTCAATAAATACTTTTGTTACACGTTGTATTGCATTGTAAAGTTATATATTAATTACAAATTATATTATATTATATTGTTTTTTACTTACATTAGCACTTGCATCGTATGTTAAAACTGATATTTAAATTATTTCGTGAAATTATCTAATATCTGATGTATTGATTGTCCAATATTCTCTGTCAATTTGCTCACTTTTCCAGCGACTCTTTCCAATCGTTCAATTTTTCAAACAGCTCGACTTCACTGTATATATCAAACTATTTTTCATTATCCGTGGAGCAAATAAATGAACAATAATTTTATTACCTTTGATAATGAAAGGGACAGCTGATAAATAACAATCTATGTAACAGCTAATAATAACAAGCTATTATTCACTTCGCACCGATGTTTTTCCTTCTCGTAAAATTTTATACCTGTATCGTCCTAAAATTTTTTACGTTTACGACTATTTTTGCACGTTCGTTGCAAGATAATGGAAAAAAAGAATGTGGCCGATCGTTGTTAGCTCTCTGTCGGGCGGGAAAGAGAGGTAAATTTCGTGGAAGCCAAGCTGTTCGACTCCACGATTCGTCGATTAACAAGAGCGGGGGAGCGATACGCGATCGTCGTAAATCCAGCAACGCGAACTGACGCGCGTCCGGTTGGCTCAAGATCAGATACGTCGGTTCAGGTTCGAAACACGGCCGATGCAAATACCGATGATTTATTCCCCCGCTTCCCTCGTATAATTCTCCGCCGCGGTTAATTATCGCACTTTATTCTCCGAGGACGCGAGATCGTTCGAATTAATTCTCGATCGCCCCTCGATCAATCCGTCGATCCGCCGTCAATGTTCTCGAACGTTTGCAAAACACGAGAACGAAGTCTGTTCCTTGGAGGAACGATTGCAATAAGAAAGAGAAACTTGGTGGAGAATGATGTTTGTCCAGATTTCTTTTCTTTCGTTCATTTCTTTCATCAACGTGAGCTCGTTCAAATTAAACTCGATCGAGTTTCGACGAAATGCGAACAAGTCTCTTTTTTTTTTTTTTGGAAAAAATTGTAGTAGGAGACACTTGGCGGAGAAAGATCGGGTAACAAAATTAATTGCGATCATTCGTCGATCGAGCGTGCGTGATTTTTGTCGAACAAATCTCTCTTTCAATTTAATTTGCCATGTCTCGTTTGATTCAATTTATTTATCATTAAAAGCTTCTCCACGGTGGACAAATTCTGCATTAAAATACAACGATATAATTAAAATGCAATATTGAGAAGCAAAGAGTCTCGCGTAACGTTTCCAAGTTGGCATGCTTATTATAAATTATAAAATTATAAATGGTGCACGAGGTTTTGGTTACATTTATAGATTATAAATTAGATTTTTATTTAAATAAAATAAGTTTCTTGTTTTTTATTTAAACGAAAAGTGAAATAAAGTTTTAATTCGTAGGAAAAGATCCAGCCTTGTTGCAAATCGTAGCTCGTCAAAATTCCATTGAGAAAATTGGCAATTATTTGCTACACCGAAATTTAACAAATAAAATCGAACAGAATTTTTCTTCTTTAATCATTTCACTCAGTAATACCTCCTGGAGATCGAATCTCCCGCAAAATGTCTACTGACGAAGTAGCGAAATCGAAATCGAACCGAACACGACACAATGTTCAGTCTTAACCTCTTGCGCTATTTTTGTCCCAAATTGCAACATTTTCTCAGTTTCAAGTATGAAACCCAAATGTAACCCAAGCGAAACAAATGATAAGTCTGTTACTTCTTAATCATTTCTATCCAGTGATGTCGTACCAACCAGTTCAAAAAAGGGAAAGAAAACGACGAATTATTGTATACGGTTGTTCGGTCGCTCGTTACGGTCCGCGAACCAGTTGCCAGCGCGACGGGTTAAAATCGAACGACTTGTAAAAGTGAAAGACGCCGCGAAAGACGTCTGTAGATCAGGCGAGAGTTGTCGATCGTGCCGATATACAATCGCGTAGAGGTGTAGCGGCCTATAGCGCCTCGAGTACGAATCTCGAACACCGACTTGTACAAGCCGCAAGTGGCTGTGCGCCTAGTGTCGAAGTCCAGCGATATTCGACGTTAAGCAAGCAGAGTGCGGAACACCGCTAGGATGGGTGACCATCCAGCCTAGCGAGTAGTTATGACAACAAGCGTCGAGCCATCAGCCCCACTGATGAGTCTAAACAGCGACTCTGAGACGAAACGCACAACCTGTTCCCACCTTTTACCCATTACCCACATTCCTTCCATTATTCTCGCCATAATTGTGAATAAAATGTAAATATATAAATATCTAGGTACAATAGATAGTACACATTAACCCCTTCAGAGGAAAGAGGAACCGCGATCGGAGTTCGCCTCGTGGAAAAGAGCTCGCGCCCGGGCGAGGTCGATAAATTTACCATTTCCCGTTATTCGTAACCACTTTGCCCTTTGCCGGCTGAAATTCGCGATGAATGAGACATACCGTAGGCGTCTAGGTGGAATAGAAATGGCCGTGATTTATCCGAGTTTCCGTGCTGCCTAATGGCACCGCGGGCAGAGGAGAAAGTTCGCGAGGGTCTCGACGACGGTTCCGCGAGAGCAAAACGCTCTCTCCCTCGTTCGCTGTTCGCCCCGGATCTGTTCCCATCGCTTAACCACGAACCACGTCGTGTCGCACCAACGTCTTGAAATTGACGTTCGCATCCCCCTTTTCGTCGTCGTGAGTCTCGCTCGAGCTTCGTGGTTGCTTTCCTGGTCGTAGGCGGCGAGAAAAATGCCACCCCCGGCCCGTAAATCGTATCAATTTATTCCAATCTCCGCGGCGGCTAATGGGACGGCCGGAGGTCCTTGCACTCTCTGTACCTTCAGAAGAAGGAGGAGGAGGAGGAGGAGGAGGAGGAGGAGGACAACGACGTTTCTACGCTGCGTTTTCTTTCACTGGAAAGAAAGACAACCATCGGAGAGTCCGAGCTTGCTCTCTAAACGAAGGTTAATGAGCCACCGGCGAGACCTTCGTTTCCCATCGTCGTATCTTATCATTCATTCTCGTGCACGTTACCGCTCGGACCTCCCGTGAAAATTTGTCCGTATCCTTGGAAATTACCCCGGCGGCCAGGTTGTAACTAGACGCGATTTCGTGTCAATTTCGTCTGTGAAAAAAAAAGAAAGAAAAAAATCAATGGGACGAGAATCGAGGCAAGTTATCGATAAAGCTATTTGGCAATCGCTCGATTTAGCGACCCGAAATTGGATAAATTTCGTTTCGAAGTTTCTGTCGGTGGTTCTTCGTTTTTTTTTTCAGCGAGTGTGGCACGATTGATGTTATTTTAAATCCCCCACAGTTTTTGCGGTTCCGTTATATTTGGTATTTTTGGAAGTTTCGATTTCCAGCTCAAAATCGACGCGAGATGAGTTTCTGCCGGTGCAATGGCGTAAAAATAAAGTAACGCGAAAAACGTTTGTTTTACGAATTATTGCGAGGTAAAGATTGTTCTACGGATTGGTGGGTTCCTGCCAAAGTAAAGATCACGAAATCATGTTATCTTTAACTAACTCTTTACAATGATGAGGGTTGGCAAGCTTCTGCACAAATTGGTCCAATTATTAAATATCGTAAAGAGCGATGTTACAGAAATATCAATAGAAAACAAATATATTACAACATAGTTGAACATATAAAAAAGTATCAAAATATAATAAATATAAATAAATAATAATATTAATAATAATAAATATTATTATTATACTACATTAATAGTAATAATTATATTTGAATATTAAATATATTTGTATATATTTATACAACACAGAATTATGCATATACACGTATATAAACGTAATTATATAAATATATATTTCGTATATTACGTGCATTTTCATACGAAAATCCTCAATCTAGTTACAACGATTGGACCATTTACCGGAGATTGTAACTCGAGCTATTTTCCTCCTCTCCCAGCTATTAACAGCTCCCCGAGCTAGGAACAGCTAACGAGAAACGAAATTCGTATTTTTCTCTCCTCTTTCGTCTGACCAAACGATGGTCAGGGGCCGGAGGGAGGGAATGGCTAAGAATCCCGAAACGTTACTCCCCCGAGGGAAGAAGAAGCGCGGATCCTCGGCGCCGCGCCGTGCCGCGCCGTTTCATATCGCAAATGAAAGCCTCGTCCCGGCTCGATTCCCGCCGCGGCCTCTCGAGAACTTCGGCTCGAGTTGTTTCAGTCCCGGCGAACTTTCCCAGCTCCTCCTCCCTCTTTCCCCGCCGTCGTCGCCGATTCCACGCTGTCTTTGCGCCGCGCGGCTCTCCCTAATATCCTTGAAAGATTGCAGCGCGAACGAACGCGATAGAGACAGAGGAAAGAGGGAGGGAGGGGGCGAGTTTCCGCGCGATCCTCCTGCCCTGGTCCATTAACTCGAATGAGCGAACCTCCAAAGACTACATCCTCGATCGCATAGCCGAAATTCCATCCGGCGAATTCCACCAGGCGGTTGCACGACCGATCGATGAACCTGGGCGACCGGTGTCGCGCGATGCTCGCCCTCCGCGATTTATCGTCGCCGTTCTCGTGAAATATCGCGCCACGGTGGGACCAAGGTAAAAAGTAGTGCAACAACTTCTGACCTCGCGATCTGACTTCCGTGTTTCGATTCCACCGCCGATTGCGAGAGGAGCGGCGAAAGAATCGAGGGAGGGAAAAAAAAAGAAGAAGAGAAAAATCGATACGCTCGGGCACGTATGCAGACGTCGCTGGTCATTTTCGCTGGCAAGTCCCATCGACCTGACCCTCTCCTCACCAAGCAGTTTTCATCAAAACCGCCGCACACGGCGCGCATGGCGACGCAACGAGTACGCACAATAAAATCCGGAGAGAAGCCAATCACGTTCGACCCAGTTCTCGCGACACGGTACGTATATCGGCACGGTGGGTACCACGGGAAAAAAGGTTTTCGATCGGCGTTAGTTCGCCGATTTCTGCCCCGTGATATATATATATATATATGTGTGTGTGTGTGTGTATGTATTTTTCACCGGTTCGTACTTTCGTCTCTCGGCTCTTTCTCCTCCTTCCTCCTCCCCACCGCGCCGGTTCGTACCTTTGACCGCGATATCAACGTTATCGTTCCGATGTCACCGATACCTCTCTCCCTCTCTCTTCCAAGCTTTTGCCCGCCGCGGCGAAAAATGAAATATCTGCCCTCGGATGTGTAACGTCCGATCGAACGTACGCGCCCGTTCCGAGCATCGTGGATCGTTTGATGATTGCTAACCCTTTACGAGCGCCGGATATACATCTATTGTTTGAAGTGATCGCACATTAAGAATACAGAACATTTGGACGTTCATATCGATGTGCCACTTTGGCCATCGAGACCAGCTTTCTTCCACTTTTTCTATTCGACGGTGGTATATTGATACGATGAGAAGTCATTGTATAAATCTCTCTTCGTCCGTTGAAATTCGGAAAGGGACATAGGTTTAAGGTTAGACTTTTGTTCGAAAAATTAAAGTTTGTTCAAAGAAGAAAGAATATTCTTATCTAACTATTCTACTCTGTGTTCCGATGCAACGTCTTCAGAATCCTCAAGGTTGTGTGTTACTTTCTCCAAAGGATTCTAAGGGGTTGTGCGTTAACCTCTTGCGCTAAAAAGACGTGCCACGCACGTCCAGAATTTTTTTGTTCCAAAATTATAATATTTTCTCAGTTTTAAGTATATTTAGATAAAACAAATAATAAATTTATTACCTCCCAAAAATTTCTATCCAGCGATATCATGCCGACGAGTTCAAACAGAAGACGGCGAATTATTGCGTACGGTTTGGTCACTCGTTATGGTCCGCAATCAGTTACCAGGGCAAGTGGTTAAGAAAGTGCAGGGGAGAGATTTCCAAAATTTCTAATTCCCACCTCGGGCAATCCTCGCCTTAAATTTACAGAGGCGTCCAGTCTGATGTTTTCCAACCTACACCAGCGAATTCCACAAATGTCTCGGCCACGCTTTGTTCGGAGCACGTCCGTGTCGTAAGCGTTACCCCCGTTGGCCTTCGCAATAATTTTATCCCGTTCCCCTGGCTGCTCGTTGTATCTGCGGTCGCGACACCGACGACTTGAACAACGTGTCACGTCACCCGTCAGGCTCGCCGCCACACGCATCGTCGGATTTTCATTGCGAGAACAACGAAGGCGGACGCCTGAGCGAGCGAGCGGGTAGGCCGTTGCCGGAGTTAGAAGCGAAGCGGAACGAAAACCCGCGGGGGGAGGGGCCCTCCCCCGAGGGCCTGCATGTAATTAACAAGCTCAGGCATTAAGCTCCACTCTGCATGATGAGTCACGTAATTCAAAGCTTAATGCGCGGCTATCTATACGTATGTATATCGAGTTGAGCCATCAGGCATCCATCAGGTAGCCTGCGAAAGAGAGAGAGAGAGATCGGATCTCGACGTTCTCGCTACCGGAGTAGACTCGCGGCGATCGTCCCCCCCCCTCCCTCCCTCCCCGCCAATGCATATGCAAACGGTTCCCTATTTGTTGGATGTTTCATCGGAATCCGCTTCGGCTCGGGCAGCATCTGCATCCACCATCCCCCGGATGCTGGACCTCTGGCAAAGCTTCTAGGCCGCGCTTGCATCCGTCTTCTTCGATGGGTTCCAACTTCTCTGCCGGAGGATCCGCAGCGCGTTGCAAACGGACCCTGGATCTCAGTCCGTGTAATTTCAAACACATGTGTGATACCGCGTGTTTCTGTCTCGCGGAGTGTTATTTGTGGATTCGAATTTTCGACTGAATTTTCTCGAGAATGGACTACAAGACTATTTCCACAGGGTGAGGTTTACTATTTATTTCTGACTAGTCTTAGAATCAGTTGAGTCGAGGCACACTTGCTTCTGGAAAAAGATCTGACTTTTGGCAAGAAGATTCCGGAAACGTTCATACAAAATTTATAAAAAACGTTAATGTTTTAAGGATAAAATACAATATTATTTTATGTAAAACTGATGGGAAATTAAAGAGGACTTATTACAGTAAAACACGAAGAAACAAAAGGAAACATTTATCATAAAGACTATTTATTATAAATTAGAAATTCGTTATAAAAAGGAAGAGTTTTATTTTACTAAATAATATAATTAATTAATTTAGGAATTAATATTTTGTATACATTACTTCCTTAATACATTGTCGTCTGAAATCGATGAGTTTTTTACACTCTACGTAGACGAGATTTGGCAGAAAGTTGCAAATAGTGGGTAATTGAAGAAATAATTTATTCATTGATGAACTAGAAAAACTTGTGGAGGAAACTAGGGATGGGCTTTTTTGTTTTTGAAAGACAAGAAAGAGCAATTCTCGAGGCATTGAGTCGAAATAAAAAGATGAGAATAAAGTTGAACGAAGCTTGGTGTATCGTTAATGCGTGGAACTTGACCAGAGAGTACAATATTGGCCAGATATACCAGAAGAATCACTGTTGTATATTTTTACTTATAATATAACACTTGTAGACTCTGTAGATTTAAACGAACATTCAGTGCGTCTTTACAGCTCGGTTGACAAAACAAGAACAAGGTCCCAAGACCAAACCGAACAAAAGAATATCGGACAAGCTTAAAGACCACGTGACAACGTACATAGTACTCACACATATGACCAATAAATGTCACGATTGGGGCGATTACAACAATTATCAGAAAAGAAAAAAGAAAAATGGACGTACAGAATACACGAGAGGCAACATTTCTCGACAAGCACAAACAGCTTTATTACAAACGAGAAAAATATCGTTAATAAATTTAGTTTTATCCCATTTGATTGATCGGAAGTGTCGAAATTCCGGCTGCGTAGCGCGATCGCTTAATCTCGGCTGTTCCCGCGCGCGTCCCTCCCGGGGGAATTTCCGCTTTTAGCGGGCGAGGAAGGTAAAACTTGCTGAAATAACCGAGGCACCGTCGTAAATGCATTGCGGTGCCTCTCTCTCTCTCTCTCTCTCTCTCTCTCGCAAAGTCGAAGGGTCAGCAAGGGAGGGAATTGACGCGGAAACGGCAGGCCGATGGACGGTGGAGTTTCCGGGCGCGGCAAAGCGATTTTGCGGATGCGGCTTAAACACGCGGAAAATATTAGGACGAGCGTGTTTCGCAGGGGGCGATCGGTTCTCTGGATCGAATCTGCGGGAAGAAGGATATTGTAACGAGCACGGCGATGCTCGAGAGCTCGACGTTTATCGCGGGACGTACTACAGACGCTTTTAGGATGTACGTATAGACGGGAGATGGAACGATAACAGTCGATGGAACGAAACCGTAAGAGACACGAGGGTAACAGGAAGAATATTCGACGAGTGGAAAGTGAAAATTAATCTTCGTCCGCTCTTTGCTCGTACATACGTCGATCTGACGTAAAATTGAAAGTACACTTGAGAATAGATCTTTTTATCAGCTTTTTTCTTCTTTACTACCGAGGGACAAATTTTAAAATTACGAATTAGCGGCTAGAGTCGATGATTTTGATGGAAATTTTACAGAGCTACAAATCGAATGATTAAATTTTTTTTATAATATAATTCATCTTCTAGTTTGAAATTGGCACGATGATAAAAATGGAAACATAATGGTGATACCATTAAACTTAAGTTAAATTTGCAGATTCTTTCGTTAACAATAAACAGACTAAATTTCTATTCAATCGCGTGCAAGTTTTTAGTTCTAATTGCGAACTTAGGTTCTCTAGGTTCGTTTTGAATTTTCACTTGCACATCGACTGCATTTTCGAAAAAAATGCCGCGTTGTGGTGTAACAATTAACAGGCAGCTGCCTGCCTGACAAAGTATTTGAAAACGAATATTATTTGCAACAAATTTGCGCCATATTTTTGTTATCAAAAATGTCAAAAAAAAAAAACGCGTGCTATATATTAGAAGAATAAACGTCTCTCTCTGTACCAGTTTCATCTCTGTAGCTGTACTTACGTGCTGCGAAATAATGCAACGTTTTACGATGCGTCAAATTGACAGAAATGAGGGATGAAGGCTAATATTTATTTACGGCAAACACTTTTCAGCGGAATGAATTGCTGAATAAAGAGAAAAATATGTACATACATAATACGCAAATACACAAACGCAAATGAAATGTGGTACGTGATTAATAAACTGTGCACTTTTACGTTGCGTTTGTAAGAAAACCGTAGGAAATGAATTTAATAAGAAAAAAGAAAAGTATACTGCTTTCCGTAACATGTAAAACAATTACTTAATACGTGAAACAATTTTCTATCTACGTTTTATTTTTTAAATTGCGTTAAATTGCATTTTTTTTTTAACTGTATCCTCAAAGGAACGAATTTGCATGAAAATTGAGGCACGAGTTACATGTTGCAATTTGAAAAACGACAACGAAAGTTTTATTAGAAAAAAGAATCTAAATGAAATTTGTCACACTTGCAGATTCTGTAAACTTTTAAATTAGCGCTTCTCTTAGAATATTAGCATTAAATTTCACAATTATTCCGAGAGTGTCGACGCGATTCTTCACGTCACCTCTTTAGAGGAGAGAACATTGGCTCGAGCTAAGTTCGCTTCAGTATCTGCTCAAACAATCCGCGGATATTTATTGTGCTTACGATTTACTGTATATTCAGATGGAACGAACAAAACGTCAAATATCCCAGGCAGCGTTCACACGTCCCTTCCGCGTAAGTTTCCGTTACTAAACCCGTACGTGCCGGGACGCCGGAAAAAGTAGCAGCTGTACGGATCGGAAGTTGCGAGTTAAAACTCTTCCTCCCGTATTCAAGCGCCAGGAGCAACTTTACGACGACGCCTTATCTTATACGTCGTCGTTGGCTAGATTTCGTCGCGCGAACACGCCGACGCTCGATAATCGCCTGGCTTCCTCATCTGTGTCGCAAGTTTATCCGGCAACTCCAGGGGAAAATTACTCGACGCCCGTGAAACTCGGTTTACGAGCGGGCATCATCATCGAGCGACTCCTTTTTTCCCCCCTTCCCTCTTTGTTTATTTTTTATACTGTAAAACTTTGTTGAAGTTTTCTCGCCGCTTCGAATATTAAAAGAAGCGCAGAGAGGGAAGAGGAGAGAGAGAGAGAGAGAGAGAGAAATGGCCCCGACGCGGTACGCGGGACGCGAACGGGGCGTTTACGAGAGCAGTTTTTCGTCAGCGTCGAGCGACACAAAGCGGGCAACGCGCGAGAGATGTGGCTCGGCATAGCCGCACGTACGAAACGACAACGAGCGAAATAAAAATGGTGTCGCGCGTGCCGGGCCGTTTCTGAAAACGGGAGAGGGAGAGAGAGAGAGAGAGAGAGGGAGAGAAGGGAGGCGACCTCCGTATATCAGGGCCGTGATGCAGGAGACAAACCGTAGGACACAGGAAGTGCACTCGCCCCCGAATCACACAGAGTTCGCCAAGCTTCGTCACGTACGCAGCGCGCGCCGTGTTCCATTTTTGCGACCGCGAGCCCTTCGGCTCTTCCACCCTCGCTTTTCAATATTATTTCGCCACTGCCGAGAGGGAGGACGCGCTTTCGACTCCGCGGTAGATCATCTCGCGACTCGGAAATCGAATGTACTCGTTCCCCCTTGGCTCGTGCCCTGCCGCGGAATTACCGTGCCGATTCGATCTTTGGATCGTGTTCGCGTCCTCGAGACACGAAGCGGCTGCGCACAGTTTTTAGTATTTAGGGCAGTTTTGATGAAGCCTCTTGGCGACGCGACGGTTATACTCGTCAAATACGACGACATGTGTGCAGATGCTGTGAAATTGCAAAGAAAGTAACACTAGCTTTCTTTTGAAAAATCAATAACTTTGTTGTTTAAGTTAATTAGTAATTTTATGACAATACTAATCTTATGAAATCACTTATAATGGAGTATCGATCGTATCCTACTTTTGTTACGTGTCAAATAGACAAATGTGTATATATATATATATATATATACAATCTGTATTTTGTAAATGGCTCAATGTTAATTAATTTCCGCGTATTGTTTGGCTGTATTAAATATACGACAGACACAATTCATTTTCCATGTACAATGCAAACGCTAAAATGCTATTTTGCCATTATTGCCGCTATCCTATTATTTTGCTAGTTTTATCAATGTAGAATTATACGCGTGAATATTAATTATTATCTGTCTTATTTATTGCAATCTATTATTATTAATTATTATCTATCGTGTATCATTTACACTGTCTGTCTATTTATTACAGTATACAGATTGATTTATATTCCAGCAATTTTTCCATAATATTTAGAGAAAGACTGACAGTAAGACAAACGTGCAACCTACTAGGGAACCAACAAGTAATCATTACTACTACGTTAAAACAGTCCAGGCAAAGAAGATTACGATCTATGGCAAAAACTGTGAATTTCGGATATTGAAAGACCTATGCAGAAACACGTTCAAACTCTTCAAATCGATACCATTGTGTATCACACGATCCCATCGAGCGGAGCTTAATCAAGCGTCGAACTGTTCGAGCAAAAACTATTGTCCCCCCGCTGTGCGAGGATCGCCCTGTTTAATAAAGCGCGCGACGGTCTAGCGGCGGATACAGGACGATATTCGAGAGAAGCGACCAAGACTACAAGCTAAGGTTTCGAATGCACGCCAGATTTCGGCCAGAGTCCCTCGTTTTCTTTTCAACTTTCCGCGATAAGCGAAGTAAAACTCGTCCCGCAGGCAAGCCAGGCTGGAATGCCAACCTTATATCCTCCGGGGCACTTTGCATGGTAAGGACCTCTCTTTCAGGGACGATTATGCCGTTTCGTTCCGGCGCGAAACGGTGGAACGAGGATCGCTAATTTCGTGCAGCCAAGCTTCTTCTTCTTCTTCTTCTTCTTCTCCTCCTCCTCGGCGATGGCCTTGCCCCGCGTTCATTAAGTGGCGTCGATAGACGAACTTTTGATCTTAATTACGCGCCGGATCCTCTCTCGCTGACCTCTTCCCTGACGCCTCGGCCATCGAATTTTTCCCATCCCTTCGAAGAGACGACGAACGAACGAACGAACTCTCTTTATTCTTCGATCGCGCGCGGGTCATCGGCATTCGGGAGGAAAAAAATAGAGAACGGTGGAAAAAAAAAGAAGTGGACCGATCCGACCCTTCCGTGGGTCGTCACCCCCACCCAACACCCTCGCGTCTCTTTTCAATCCTCCCTCTCTCTGTCTCTATCACTCGGAGCGTTTCATTACCGCTGCCGCTCCATTAAAGCGTTTCTCTGCCGATAGGCTCGAAATTTTGCCTACTTCGGTGTTTCCCTTTTTTCCCCTTTTTTCTCCCGTTCCAACCTCGGCCCGACGCCGAACAAAAGAACGGGCGCCAGGCAAAGGCTCGCGCGCGTCTCCCCCACTACCAACAGGCTGTCTCTGAAACAGAGTACTAAACTCGCTGGTATTTCTGGACGAGATCTGGAGCAATAAATAAGGATTCCCTGCGGAATCTTCTTCCCTGCTTGAAATTCCGTCTCTCGGTGCGAGAAACTTCCATTCGTTTCCCTTGCGATTCGCGACGAAAGAAAGAGAGAGAGAGAAAGAGAATAAAACGAAGTTTCGTCGGTCGTTTTAAGCGTTTCGGCATTTATATTATCGATACGCGTGGCGAATTTTCTTACGTGCGCGGGATTTTCGAGCGTCGAGAAAAAACGCGAGAGTTAATGAATTATGATAAAAGTGACAATTATTGGTAATTTAAACCGATTCACTTGGTATTATGTTAACCCGTTACGACTGGCGACTGGTTCGCGGACCATAACGAGTGACCGAACTGTGTATACAACAATTCGTCGCTTTCTCTTTCTTTTGAACCCGTCGGTATGATATCACTGGATAGAGATTATTAAAAAATAATGGACTTATTGTTCATTTTGCTCGGGCATTTAAATATACTTAAAACTGAACAATTTGGGACAAAAAATTCTCAACGTATGTCGTGTCAGCGCAAGAGGTTAAAGCGTGAATCTTTACAGTCTGCTTCGACAGTCGCGAGTTCCTTTTTGTTTTCGAAGATGATTTTACATCATGATTCAATGAAAATGAATACTGTAAAAATTCATTTTCATTTGAAAGATTATAAATCTACCTTCAAAACAACGTCTCAAAAACTCGAAGATTAAAATTTCTTGAACTTTTGTCGTTTAACCTTGATACTCAAAGTTCAAAAAAAAAAAAAAAAAAAAACGACGGGGGAAAAATCATGCGGCAAGGGGTCACTGTAAAAAGAAAATTTCAATCTTCAAGATCACGTTGGACTTGATCGCGAAAAAAATGTGTCCATGTTCTTATACGCGTCTCGAATTCTGAGCGAGAAATATCCTCAATTCCCCACCTGCTACGTAATGTAAAATCATATTCGAAATAAAACGAGCTCGCGTTGAAGTGGAGGCTTCACGCTTTAAAACGAGATCAAGTGGATCGTTATACGATCCTTTTCTTTTTTTTTATTTTTTCACGAAGTTATATCAGTTTAAATTACCAGTGATTTTTCATTGTCATTGGAACGGTTACGATCTTCATTGCGTGTCTAAAGAGCAGTTAACGAGACCGGCTCTGTGAAAATTTTTATACCATTGAACGAGCAATGGAGATTCTAGTCTTTCGAAATAGTTCCCTCGAGAAGCTGCAGGTAAGTCTGGAAACAACACTGAAACTGCTTTCAATTGATCGACTACAACTCTCTAGATGTCGTTTAGATTTCCAAAATGACGTTTCCGAGTTGTTGCGAGAAGAAATGCGAACTCGAAACCCACGGAGGAACAGCGGGGATACGTTTTCTGGCGAGAAAAAGAAAAATTCACAGCGAGCGCAGTGTGTTCCCATTTTCTAGAAGTCGCGTTAGCCAAATCGAGACCAGGAGAACGCGCAAGAGCAAAGATACACGTTCGCGAATCGGCGACATCAAATCGATTGACACAAAACGGAACTAAAATCACTGTGGATTTAATAGACGCAAGGATGTTTCACCGACCGTGTTCGCTCAGCGTTCCAGACGCGTCGGACGCGCGTGTAGAAAATCCCGCCCCTGGAAACTGCACACGGTGGCGCCTCGTCGGTGGCCGGGCAGGAGGAATAAAAGAACGCGGGAGTAAAAAGGGTGGTCGAAAAAGCAGCGAGGCAGCCGGCTGGTGTGCGATGAAACGACGTGGACGAGCGGCGCTCGCGAGCCATGGTGGGCGACGGGGAGGGATGTGGAATCTGAAAGATGCAGCTGGACGTAGCGGAAGAGAAAATCTCGCGGAACGGGCGATGGGAAGTAGGACGAGAAAGAGAGAAAGAGAGAGAGAGAGAGAGAGAGAGGATGTGAAAAAAGTGCAGGGGAATAGGATCAACAAACAGATTAATCTGTGTTACGTTCTGGACGCGGGCCGTGGCCGGGTTACAGGCGCGCGCGCGCGTAGAAAAAGAGAGCGAAACGGCCCCGGTCAAAAACGAGAAAATACCGGCTGTTGGACGTTGGACCGGGCGGGGGTGGGAGGTGAGGGGTCGCGGCGGGGAGGGAATTTAATTCTCTAGAGGTCGTTTATCAAAACACAAAACGCGGAATATTTTCGTCAGCATGCGCGAGAGCTTTCTCTCTCTCTCTCTCTCTGTCAACGAGCCAGAGACCGCGTCAACGAGCTTGTCCAGGCATTTTCAAAATTCGTCATCGTCGGATTGTTGCGAGCGCGAAACAACGCAGAGTCACCTCCGGGCGCTTCTATAAACTGATTCGCAACGGCTGAATGCCGAGGGTACAGGTGGTAGTGAAGTCGGCGTTCACCGGCGCGTGAACTGCGTTCGCCAGGAATTTGCTTTCCACCGATCTAATTAGCGCGTAATTTGACCATTTTCAGCAAGCATTGTTGGGTCACTCGTACGTACACGCGTGTCGTTTCATCCCACGCAAACGAAAGCAACGTCGCCCGTGAATCGTCTGCCCCTCCTCCGCTCGATGCGAGTTCGATCGACTCTTGCCTTGAATTTTGTTCCTTGCTACTCTCTGCGAGGAAATTCCCCAGATTCCGATTTTTTTGCGAAAGTTTCGACTCCTGATCCAATATCGAACTACCTTCTTGCGCGTTTTCGGAATCTGTAAGTAGCCACTCTGGCGTTCGAGCGTTCAGCGTGCTCCGAAGTTTAGCGTTCAAATCTCGTCAGTAAGTATTCTGCGGATAAAGACGAGATTAGAACGAAAAATTGCGAAAAATACGAATCAAGTGTGACCATTTAACGAATGCAAACTACGTGTGTAAGGAATTCGACAAACTTGACGCGAAATTCAATAGTAAATTCAATAATATTTCGATATTAATTTTGCGCCGAATTTTACGTCTCATATTTTTGTCACAACTTCCACGTCGTAAATACCCCCAGGTTTTCAATGTTCAATCTCAACAAAGACACCGACAACACATATTGATTGATTACCTGTACTCGTGTCGTTTTCGTTCAGCGAATTAAATCGTTAACGTAATAAACGAGCGCGAATTTACCGGAGTGGAGACCGAGCGAGCGTCTGTCCATGAGATGCACGCCAGTCGTGCAATCGCGTTCGACATCGATCCATCGAATTTTCGCCGGGTCTGCAGATCTTTGGATCCACGAGATCACTGTCGAGCGACCTGCCGCTTCTTATCGAAAGGCGTTTGCGCGCAACCTGTCAATCCTGTCGGGACCCGGACGTTGGTTCACAATGGACAGTGAAACAATGGAAAGAACGCGGCGAGTACGGCACACAGCTTTTTTTTTTCTTTTTTCGTAGGATTTGCAATTTTAAATTCGCGAAATAAACCGAGGCTGGTCGGTTGCGGCCGCGGTGTCGCGCTCTATCGCGATTAAATGTCAACACGATCGGAGGCCAGCTCGATATCGAGTTATCTAAAATTTTTTCCAATTACGAGAAACCGCGGCCACGTGCCACGGGGCCATTTGGCCGAGGCTCGATCGGGGAAATTCTCGCCACATTTCGTGAAAAAAAGATGGATCGAAAATTCATACTGACTTCTAAATGTCCACCAATCTCGAAAATGATAAAATTAACGAAACGTAATAATAATAATTCTAGTTTAAAAAAAAATTGCGATCAAACAAGAAAAAAGAAAAAATTACTCGTTCCAAGAAGTTACGGGAGAGACGCTTACTTTTTTTATTCTCTGTCTCTCTCTCTCTATCTCTCTTTTTTCATTTATTTATTTAACTCACTGCAAAGCGTTTCTCGCGTTTTCAAAGTAGCGGTCATGCACGAGGCTAATTCGCTTTAACGTCAAGGGGGTCGAGGGTTGTCGCGAAATTGCCAGAGAAAACTGGCGCTGCGGTAATTGCCGGGGCAAAATCAACCTATCGACCACGAATCGAGAGCGAAACACACGCGCGAATTTGTCCTGGCCCCGGTCGTGAAACTTTCTCCGAAAACTCGCGACGAGGACGTGATTTCGGCCACCCACCCGCCGTTTCCCCCCTCGTTTACCCTCGATCCTCGACCTTTAATACTTTTAATACGTTCGAGACGACAGTTGTCATCGTAAGAAATATTATTACGTAATGTTAAAATTTATATATGTACTATTTATTATATATATGCTATTTATATAGTATTATATATATATATATATATATATAATTTATATATATACTATTTATTCGAATCTTGTGACTATCATTTTTTTACAAAGAAATTTTATACAAATTTCACATCAATTAATCAACTTTCGGTCGGTACTTTTCGTTTAGGTCAAGACTTCCCAAAGTATGGGTCGCGACACCAAATTTGAGGATTAGCAAAACTAAAAAATTAGTACGAATATTTGTCTTTGATACATGGTAAAGTTATATTCGTATGTACACCGAAGAATTGCTTTCAAATCAATTTCCCTTACGATTTATCATCGGCAAATATTTCAATTCGTACTCCTAGTTTATATACCGAGGCTCGCGAAAAATGATTTGCTCGGCTAAAGGGAGGAACTTCAAGTGGAAAAGTTTGAGAAGGTTTAGGTACAACCTTTTAAAATCACAGCGGTATACTAACTAGTACTACACCAGTACTAAATTGCTGTTTTAATTTTTATAAACAATCAAACCTGTATTTATTCGCAACTGGACGATATTAGATACTTCTTGTGATTAAGTTTTACATTCCGCATATGCTTGATTATTTTCTATACGTCACCATGTTCAGCTCGTTCGCATGAAATTCTTATTCGAACCCACAATTATTCACGTTCGCTGTATGTCGCTCGTCGTGAAAATGTCAAGTATTTGGCCGCTTGTGCGAACGCGAACGCGTTCGTCGATCATCGTGCAACCCCCTCGAATTATGTTGATGCGATCAACGGCCAGGCTTAGGGCTCTTTTTTCACCACTTTCCGCGCATCGATCACGCGGGTTTCTCTCCACCTTTTCCCACGCACAGAAATTCGCTCTGTCTCGCTGTCGATATCCCCTCCTGTATTTATTTCCCGGCAAGTAGGATAGTTTTTTTCCGCGATTGGACAGCGCTTGGGCAAACGGATTTTATTTGGACGGCTCTCCGGGAGGGATGTTCGCAACGAGGCCGTTGGAAAATATCGGGCAACGATCCCGTTTCCCTGCGAATTTCCCTCCGTCTCCGGCCGAGGGTAGATTAATTTTTTTCGCAATGCACTCCACGCTCTCGACGAGATACGATTGTAACGAATAATTCCTGTTGGTACCTCGTCCCCCTCTCTTTCTCTCTCCGCCTCTGTCTTTCTTTTTCGTTTTACCCGTCGTGATTCTATCGTAAAACGTTTAGTACGTTTCGATCGACCGTCCCGCCCGCCCTCGGAGAACCAAAATATTTCCATACGCTCTGACAAAATTGTTTTCGCACGTCGTGTAAAACCAACGGTTACCGCTCTTCATATCTGTTGCAATTTTCATTCAAGCGTTTCGCTGTTTTACGAATAAAACTATGCAAATAAAACACTCGACCGACAGACCGCCCGATTCCCCACGTTTTTCACCGAGCGGAAAAAAATATTTATTATCAACGATGACAAAAGCCGTGGAGCGTGTATCTATTTTTTTTTTTGTTTTTTTATTTTTTTTTCTTTTTTTTTCTTTTTTTTTTTTGCAGCAATCGATGACCATCGACCGATCGACGGAATAAATATTTGCGTCCAGATGCGTGCGTCGTTGAGCGTTAATCGCGCGAACGCGAAGGATCGCCGTACGATTCCGCCTCTCTGAACGAAAGTGAGAAGTTGCGTGGGGGAGGGCCAAATCGTGGCCTAACTTTTGTTTCAATTCGGATTTTACACAGCAACGTGTAAAATCGTCGGTCTTTGCCGCGTGCTCGTGTACGAGTGACGTGGATCGGGTATTAAATTACAGCCAAAGAGCAGGGTTGGGGGGGGGGCGTATCAGAATTTCCGTAGGAACCGTTTCAGCACTTTTCGAGGAGCGTCCGCGGGAAATCTAATTAACGCGAGTCCGTTTTTAGCTTGGTTTTTTGGCGGGCGCAAAAAAAGAAAAATGGAAAGAGGGGAGAAAAATTTTCAGCGCAAAAAAAAAAGAAGAAGAGGAGAAAAAAAAGAGAGAAATGGGGGATGGAACCAAAGGAAATAAATGGAAGAAAAAAAAAAGAGACAGAGGACGAGGGGAGAGGGCAGCGCGGCGGTTCTCCCGCGATTTCTGTATCCTTCGTGCAGCGGCGCGCGATGAAATCCCCACCGTTGCGATCGATTTAATCTTTCGCATTTCCGACGTAAAACGTCATCGAGAACGGGTCAGCCGAATTTTTTTTCCCCTGCGCACACCCGAAAATTTTCATACGGTCCGCTCCACAATTTAATCTACGCCCATCTCGCCATCTATCTCCGGCCTCACTTTTCTATCTTTTTTCCCCCCATTTTTTACTCCCCTCCCGCCATAGTTCTCCCGAAATAGTCGAACGCATTAATCCGCGGTGAATTCGCGTTCGAATGGCGAAAGCTATTAGAAACGATCATTGAAAACGGATCGAACCTCATTGTTTTCATGCGGAACGCGATTTTAAAACGCGACAATTTTAAAAGAGTATCGTGCCAAGAAATTCTCGCGTCTCGCTTATCCGTTTGGATCATCGTTTGTTGCTAATTGCGATATTGGCAATGGCTGCTATTGAAAGTTGTAATATCGATCAAACTTCTGTTCTCCAGATTCGACGTGTACGTTTCGTCGTACGCTGATGAAAAATTGTAGATAATGTCGATTAATAGAAGTAACCGAAGGTGGATGAAAAATCTAACAGAAACATTTAAGTGTTATAACTTTAAGTATCTTCGAGGTATGTGTCAGGTGCGAAAAGTTTTTATATAAAGCAAGAAAGAATGTGAATACAAAATACAAAGTAGAGAAGAAAGTTTCTTCACGAGGTATCGAGTGTTCGTTACGAATGAACGTGGAATAACGCGGGTATGTTCGTTGTTTCAATTTCAATTTAACAGATTCATTTGCAAGAAGATAGAAAACCAGTTTTCCATTGTAAATCTACCTTTTCATCAAGTTCTGCCAACTGTCCAATTGTACGTACATATATATAAACGTATGTACGTATGTAACGATGCATCGATATATAAACTATCTAAGGAGTTTGATTATATTTTTTACAATTGTATCACTTTTTCTACTAATGGGTATTTCCTTACCCGCGAAAAATGAATAAATAAAGTAACAAATTTGGAGAACAGGAAACAACGACATTATGTATACCTGTGTACGTTAGAATCGACTGGTCAACGATGCACCTCATTCGCGACGATCACGTTTTGTTGCAACTGCCGCGGAGCTCCAAAATTTTCATGCGCGCACACAAACAACGTCTGCAACAAACTGCGCGCAAACAGTTGACAAACAATTGCTCGCAAACTGTTCGCGAGCTGCTCTGGCCTGGACACAGCTTCTTCGGGCATATTTTTAAGCTTCAAAATTTCCACGCTCGCGTGAGCAAGATCTACGGCCCCATAAACGGTCACCGAACAATTCCGCAACTGTTCGCGAGCTGTTCGCGAACTCTGGCGTAGATGTAATTTATTCATTTATTACGCGAGACAGATTCCCTCCGGTTTACGGCGAAGTGTGTGACCAAAAGCGGGGAAAATTGATACGGTACGAAAATTTTATTTCATTTAAATTATCGTCGCTAGATGGGTACACCTATCACACGATACAAAATATACGATGATGCACAAAGGGAGCAAAAATTTTCGAAATTAGCTGACGCTATTCTGACAAAAGTACCATGGCTGCGAAATTTAAAAAATCTGGTAGCAAACGAGGATCAACTGCTTAATCGAGGATTGTTGGAAGTTTATTTTTCAGAGAGAAATTGCAGCCGGGGCGGTGCAATTTCGCAGATTCGGCGAGTTCAAAGCGTACAGCCTCAATCTAAATATTTAATTCAGACGTGAAAGTGGAGCGTTAAAATTAATTAGACGCAAAAGTACGGAGCTGGACTAGGCTACATTGATAATTTTCTAGAAGAAACAGCACGTCGAGAAATTTCCTCCTCCGCCGGAGAGATTGCGTTTTAAAACTTCGGTGAAGTGTACAGGATGCGTCATAACATGCGGACCCACTTTGGAAGAAAAGTTCAACGTGTGTTTTATAAAATCTTCTTTTTTTTCAAAATTGTAGCCATTTTTGCATTTCTGGGGAACAACTGTCAATGTTAAGGTATTTCGTGCACGTATATATACGCATGAAAGTTTTGAAAGATTCGCATCTTTTACGAAAGCAAGCTTACTGTTAACTAATATATAACTATCATCGAAACATAGAAACTTGAAGGCTATAAATTCGAAACATATGTACGTAGAATTCGTGTTGAACCTTCTTCATTGCGTGCACTTCTGAACGCGGGGGTAGCGCATATTGTGAGACGCTCTGTAGTTCTCCACGTCAACGTAGACGCAGCAACGAGACTTCCGATCGCGCGGAGGACAACGGCACGATTTAATCGAAAAAGTGAGGCGCGCACCGGGCGCTCGATTCCAAGTTTAATCATGAATCTTGAATGAGCGCGACGAGCCACGCTTCGTACTCCCAAGAGTTATTTCGACGTTTCCTGCGAAAGATCTCGGTCGCGTTTCTGTCCTTACCTGGAGGAGACGACGGCCCGCGACGATCCAACCGAGTCACAATCTCCGAATACCCCTCAACTTGCCACCGTTTCTTCCTGTTTTATTTCTTTCTCCTCGCCATTCTCGTAAAACGCATCTAGGGAAATTCCGTTCTAATGCGAATGACCCGATTCTCCGACGCAATCAGAGATTGCGGTTTCGAAATCGTGTAGTGAAATACACGCGTATCGAGAAATTAATGATCCGTCGTGTTCTTTCCATGCGAGGCTTTTTGCTGAATATGTTTGCTAAAAAATTTGCATCATCATATAATTATATTTACTTATTCATCTGTCTATTTCATTTTGTGTTCTACGCAATATTGGCAAGATTTAAACACTGAATGTGGAACGACCTGTATATTACACGTGTCTTTAACTAACCGTCAGAACTTGTACATTTCATTTATACAAAAACTATCACTTGGTATTAAATTCAGCTGCAAAATCGCTGTTTTTAAAATTGTACGTGCATTCTACAATGCAATTGTTAACAATCATTAGCACAGTGTCATTTGATGTTTCCAATTTCTGGAACAAATATTAGTCAGATAATTGAAATAACCCAATTGTAATTCTAATTTCGATACAACAGCAATTCATATGAAATATCATATTTGATGAACGCTATAAATATTTTAAATGTATTACACACTTTTTGTGTTTATGTATTTAAAATATTTATTGTATCCTAACGTTTCTAAAATATTTGTCGTAGTCTAACAAGTCCTAAAACTATCTAAACACACGGATACATATTTGGCGAAACGTAGTACTAAAAGTTGCACGCGCAATGTGTTCGTCTCAACTTGGAACGACACCTACTCGATCGCGTATTTTGAATCCCTTCGATAGGACGTTCCTTATCGGTCCCCTTATCGTTTCGCTCGCGATTAAACCGAGATTTCCACTCGACTACCAACGCCTGAGACCTCGGCTTGTCAACGTGTCCGCCATTTTCCCCGTTTCCACGTTTCCGTCGTCCCGCGCGACACGCAACGCGAGAAAAAGAAGCACGCGTTATGGCGATTGTTACCTCGCAGTCGCGACTTCTCCCCCGATGCTGCTCTCTCTCCTAACGAGGCGGCCGTGTACTCGCACGTTTTTTAATTGCGTTCCTTGCCAGCAGCCAGCCAGGGGTGAGATATCCTGGTGGCGCTCGTCGTAGGACGAATCCCGGAAGCGCGTGCGTTGCAAAAGCCCTCGAATTCACAGAGGAGAGAGAAAGAAAAAAGAAAAACAAGAGAAGGAAGAAAGAAAGAAAGACACGTGCAAGAAAATATCGCGAGCTCGCAACGGCCGGTGGCCGGAGGACGCGTCTCAGATCCGGATGCACGCGGCCCCGTCTGGTAACGACGTTTCCGCGTTTCCCCGGAGCCACCGTCAGCGTCGTCCGCCGGAATAAAGGGATCTCCTCGTTAACGAGGATCGCGGAACCTTTGTAACCGTCGGTCGAGGGAAAAGGCGCGAGAAAGAACTACAGAGAAGTTAAGAGAAAAAGTTTCGCCGGTGGAAAAAAAAAAAAGAAAAAAAGAAAAAAAGAAGGAAAAAAAGAACGCGTCGCGACTTTCTCCCGGCGCGCGAGCGCGGAAGCTCGCTCGTTCTCCTCGATTCTGCTTCTTGAACGCCGGTGATGATCGTTCCAACGGGCACATTGTTCACGACTCGTTACCATTTTTGTTGTCTTGCCGTGCGTCCGGAACGATTTCTGCAACTGGCGCGATTGGATATCGCACGAGAATTACCGATCACTCGCGTGTTCTTTTCGAGAACGAAAGAGTTGGTCACGATTGACGTGGTTTGTTAAGGTTTCGAGAAGAGAAGTATAAAAATTCGATGGAAAATGATTGGATAGAACTAGTAGAATTCAAAGGGGAACGTATTGACACCGGAACTGCCAAAATGGTCGAAATGGCCAATTTGCGATTTTTGTTGTATATTTTACAGAAATGTGAAACGGTGTGTTTTTAGAGATTCAATTGATCCTTCGTAAAATGTACGAATGAAAGCTTGTGTACATTGTGTTGTAAAATTTTTCATTTCTGTTGTTGAAATCGTAATTCTGGTATTAAGAAATAATAGAAACATACATCATTATTGATAATTAATAAACAGCGATATTACAAAATTCAAATTTATTGAGAAACAAATTGATGTATCGTTGCTCGGCCAAGCAAACTCGAGGTTTCAACCACGAAGCGTGTAGCAAGACTCACGTTTGTGTCGTTGTGAACTTTCAACGATTCGTATTTCGCACGATTGGCACGTCCTTGGCGCGCGTAAGAATGGATAGCTTATAGAATTGTTTTGAAATCCACCTAACAACGCTTGATTTTTAACCTATTTGTTAACCTCGGGTGCAGAGTTCGCATCGTGACACCGGTCGTTGAGGGGTTAAACTGTCGAACGACGAGAAAGACGCTTTTATTTTTCATTGCAACATACGCCTGGCTGTTGACACTGTCATACGCAGAGTGCCGTGATTAATCTGTGGATATTCACGCGATTTTGTGTTTTTTTTTTTACGTAAACGTGACTAAAAGAGTGGAAGCTGTACAAATTTTTACAATAAGTGCTGTTTCACCAACACCTTATCGACGGCGTCCCACTTTTCTGATGCCATATTGTAAAAATTTCATAGTCGCAATAACAAGTATTAGAATTTTGTTCTATAATATGTCACTTCTATAATATAGAATATTATTTCGTGCTTTATAACTCACTCGCGGAATATTTGGCTTTCGTGATGCAAACGAGTTATACTATCGATACTGATAGTGCTTCATCACGATTTCTAATTATTCGTTAATATACACTCACAAAGCTCGAAATGAGCGAATTATGATTTGAAAATAGCTGGTTAATCGTGTCGATCGACGCTTGCGCAAGCTTCCTGCTTGATTTGTTCGCAACGAATAATTTTCAATAAAAATTAAAGAAACTTAAGAAATTTAAAAAATTAAGAAATTTCGTATCGTGACCCAGCAATTGTGTTTTACGATTGATCCCCTTTGTACGATTCCCTATCTGATGGCAATGCAAAGCTAAATCTTCGATTGAAGATGAAAAATATATCGACACGTTGAACCTTTCTTTTTTTTTTTTTCTCTCTTACAATCAAAATTGCACATACTAGCGAACAAAGGAATAATAAAGCACTATCGATACGTGCATTCGACAGTGGCTTCGTTCCGCGTCGCATGTCGATAGTATAAATGGACCTTCACTAAATCGAAACTAAATCCCTTTTGCTCTCAAATGAAACATCACACTTCTCCCCGTGAAACAGAATATGCAATAAAGAACGTGCAATCCCTCTCGTTGCAAACATCCTTCCTTTCATCTTTCATATTTACGCCTCGTTAAAATGTGTCGCGACGAGTCGAAGATCGGGTGACGAAAGCGTGCAGCGAGCCTAAACTCCTTCAAACGCATCGATACCGAGAACATCCACCGCTGGAATAACACGTGTTAGCAACGAGACGATTTCTCTCCTCAAACCTGAGAAATCCCAGCAAATGTTGAGGAAAAAAGTGGACAGAACTCTCGGATCGAAAAGATCGCGAGTTACGCGGGATCCATCCCCGAACGATTTCTGACACACGAATACTTGTTGCGCGCAGATCCAGGCTTCGCTCGAACAAGCGAGCTTGTCAGTGTTTTCGCGAAACGTATCGATCCTTCGCTGACGCAAACCGGTTGCAGAATTTCCTCCCCCCCGATCGCACGACCGTTTAACGTTCTCAGCTCTCGGTTCTCGATTGTCTCGAACAATGGAGAACCGGGCCATTCCATCGCGATACAACGGGAATCGCGTAATGAAAACGCGTCCGGCGATCGCCGAGGGACCGTCGGGCACGGATTCCTCGCGATACGAGCTGAAACGAGCACGACGTTTCAAAAAAGGGTGGAGGCGGCCGAGGGACGGCCAGCGGCGAGGGATCCGGGCCCGGGTTTGTAGTACGCGATAATTCACTCTCGGTCGCAGAAGCGGCAGCCTCTGGAAATGGAGTCAACCACCCCCTGCGAGTCCCCCGGTGGCCCAGGCCAAGGGGTGGCCGGCTTAAACGGGTTTGTATCCTCGATGAGGGCCAAATTAGGTTAGCGCGAAAACAGCCTATACACCGGTGCTTCTCTTTCGATCCTCCTCCTCCTCCTCCTCCTCCTCCTCCTCCTCCTCTGCAAACTGCACACTTCGAAGTGCTCCTCCCCCCTCCCCTGTGCAGTTCGCGCCCCTATAACTATTTTCTATTTAGCTTTCCCTGTTTAGCGGACACCGTGAGTTGCGTTTTCGCGCATTTCGTCCCGGTTTGATTTTTGCCAGAGCTACGGCATTTTATTAATTTTATTAATAATTTTATTAATAATTTTAGTTACAGTTATATAATGAAACATTAAATTGCAAATTTAAAAAAAATTTATATAGTTTATAATAAAGTTTATGCAGTTAGTATTATATAGTTTAGTAATGAAACGTTAAAGTGCAAATTTAAAAGAATTAAATATTAATTGATTAATTATAGAATGATAAAATTATAAGTAAAGTATAATATTGATTAATATTGTAAAGTAATAAAATTACAAATAAACAATGATATTAAGCTCGCGAGTCATTCCACGTTTTAGAATTCGTAGTTCCCGCGAATCTCGGAGATTCGAGTGTTTCTAAATTTCTGATAAACGCACAAAGTTCTGCAGTTTGGTGATTACGGATGGGACCAAGTCCAACACGTACACGCGTTTCAACGAGTGTAGTTGCGATATATTTTGCCCAAGTTAGTTTTGAACTCTAGACCGAGTATGTTTACAAGCATTGTCTTCTTTATTAATTGTTAACGGAAAGCGAAAAGAGAACTCGCGATATTTCACTATAATCAAGAAGAGAAATACATGTACTTCCAGCAGATATAAAAGTGAAAATGTACTTCGTTTAAAGAAAGAAAACTGTGACACACGTGTCGAGATACTGGAAATACTGTCTCAAATTTTTTTACAATTCACACATAAAATGTATGAAACGATGCAGCCTAAGGTTTGAATGTAGAGGCATCAAACTTTAATATTAGATCGATTGTTGAACCATTTCTCTTCTTTTTAATAAACATCTTCAAATATTTAGTGTCCGATTATTAACGAAAGTCTCTGTATGTTTGTATTTCGTGATAAACATGTTCGAAAGATAAGTACTAAAGATCTGTGAACTTGTTAGAATTCGAATTTAGATTCCGTGGAACTACAAAATTTAATTTTCTAACTTCAAATGGAAATCATCGTTTGTATCGCGACTGTGACTGGATGTTACAAGACAAAGGTTCAAAAGACTCGTAACTTAACTCAACTTTAGGTCCATCAATATTCGAGATAATTTTCACGAAACTTTCTCCGAACAATTACCTCGCGTGGATTCAAGTATACACACTGAAACACATTTATATATATAAATAATATTATATATAATATAATATATATAATATTACAAACAATATTACATATATTAATATATACACACTTATAAAAATTGAAAGCTTGAAAATACAAATATTTATAAAGTATTCGAACTGAACGAGCGAAGATTCGAGCCCACCTACTTCGCAAAAGTCGCGAAGCACTCGAGCCCATCTTTATTCATAACCATCTCGACTGCGTATCAGCATCGCGCGTTTAATTCGCAACGAAGAAAGAGGTACGTACGGCCGGCGCGGAAATGCAGAGATCCGGCGGACATGGCGGGCAACATCGACAAAGAGAGAGAGAGAGAGAGAGAGAGAGAGAGAGAGGGGAAAGTTCAGCGCGGATATGCACACGATGGCGGAGAGAAAAAAAATATACGCGGCGCTGCGCAGACACTAGAGAACACAGTGTACACCGAGTCACCAATAACGTACTTTTGCGATTAAAAACTGTCACAGCTCCGGCGATATATTGAAACTTGCCATTATTTTTTTTTTCTTCTCTCTCTCTCTCTCTCTCTCTCTCTCTCTTTTTAATTACCCCCCTTGTTCGAACGTCACCGGGTTCCATTTAACCGGAGAAGAAATGTATCCTAACCGTTCGTTATTCGAACGCGAGCGAATTCCGACCGAGAACGGAGAGAAGATAAATTAAGCCCGGAGACCGGCTGCGTCTGTTTATAAACGTGAATAAAGTCTAAGGAAATACACATTCGGCGCGAGATTCACCGCTGATTCGTTTCAATTAATCCCTTCCAAGATCGACGACGCGGCCTGGTGTGTTGCCTGCGCCACGTCCACGCAAAGTGACTGATGATGCACTGATGCGTGCGTCGTACAAAGTACGATAAGTAACGAAAAATACGTTGCTTTCTCTGCATAAATCTTCCAAATGGATGTCAGTCTTGGTGGACATTCGTGGAAACGTGCGTGGCTCGATTTGGCTGAAAATATTCTATCTGGCTTCTAGAAACGAAAACATTATCAGGATCAGAATGTAATAATAAAATTGAGAAATTGATTAATTATGTTTGCAGGGAGGAATTCTTGGTGATGTGAAAGTTATTTCTGAGATAATTATTCAGAATACCGGAGCGATCACAAGGTGTTGTATTGTTTAACCTCTTGCGCTAGAATGACGTTTTGTCCCAAATTGCAACATTTTCTCAGTTTCAAGTACATTTAAAACTAAATGTAACCCAGGCAAAGCAAATGATAAGTCTATTACTTCTTAATAATTTCTATCCAGTGATATCATGCCGGCGAGTTCAAAAGGAAAAGAAAGCGACGAATTATTGTATAGGATTGTTCGGTCGCTCGTTATGGTCCGCGAACCAGTTGCCAGCGCAACTGCGAAAGATCAAACTAAGTTTCGCCGAAGTTTAAATAAAAATGAATTTGAGATGTAGACGAAACTGAAAAACCGAAATTAAATTGAAGATTGGTAAGGCTAGGCAATTCGAGGCACACTGGTTTGACGAAAACACCGAGCAACTGTACAATACCACAGATTGTTCTACATGTGATCTACAAAATACGAAATTCATTTGTGTGGATATCACTGTCCATCGTACTTCTCTCAAATACTCTATTCTGCGATACTACGATAAAATGTGCAAACAGAACGTGTGTCGCTCTTGTCCGAAAGAAATCCTCGAAAATTTCGAGAGTCACGCGCGTGCGCAATTTCTTTTTTCTTTTTTTTTTTCAAAATCTCCCTCTTCTCCTTACACGTGGAAATGGCAGAGACGGAGGGGAATAGGTAAAGAAAAGGGCAGACGTCGCTATTTTTCCGCGCGCGCTTTAATTTAAAAGCTCCTCTCCTTCCTGAAAGCCGGCTGCTGTTGCTGCTGGAACGTCGAAACGTCGCTCGCCAAGTTCCAGCAGCCGGCGCATTTGTTATCCCTCGCGCGATGTGACTCTCCTCTTTTTTTCCCTCGCCCCATTCTGGTTGTTTTTTCCTTCTTCCGATCGGCAGGTCGAAGCGGAAGTGCTGCGAAAACGTTGTCCTTTTAAATTATCGTTCCGCGTACCGACGGATCGATGTAAATGCGCTCGGGCGGTAACCGGGCTCTTGCAGGCCATCTCTCTCTCTCTCTCTCTCTCTCTCTCTCTCTCTCTCTTCCTGTTTATCGGAAAATCGTTCGCCGGTAGTTGCGAAGAATTTGCTCAGCAATCCATTCTCGCCGGTGACCAATCATGGCTTGGACTCGTCTCGTCCGCGAGACGTGAGTTAATCTCGCGAAGGGACGCTCGTTTGGAAAACACTTCGAGATATACCCCGTCCGCTCAGCCTCGAATAAAGTATTCGCCGACAGGCATTAAGCGGGCAGAGACCCGGCGAGCAAAACGAATCGCTGAAAACAACAGGTCGTTAATTTCGTCGTGCTCAGACACGTGTTACCGGAGGATCCTTTTGCCATCGCGTTGCTTCTTTCTCTAGGGGATGGGGGAGGGCATTTGCGCTCGCCGCCATGTTCGATCCGAAGCGAAAAAGCTCCGTTAAGATAAAAGTTTCGAATCGTGTGGCAATGGTCGTTTCTATTTTAGGTACGTGCATGCTCGATTGAGGACCGATGTTGCGAATAATGTACGAATCCGTTTCGATAGTTTGAATTTTCGATGTTTCTCTCTTTTTGTTTTCCATTTTTTTTTTTTTTTTTTTTTTTTTTTGGAATTATGCATATATTTTGAGAAATCTGTGAAACGTGAAACAGTAACAAAATTGAAATGTAGATTAATTTAATCTAATTTTTATTTAATTTTATAGATTAATTTAATCTAATTTTAGACGATCAAATGTGATTCATTAATATAATAGACGAATTTTACTGTAGATAAATGTTTCTACGCACTTTTGAATATACGTAGACTAAGATGACTAAAATTACGTTTTATGCGAATTTTGTTGAACGGTCGAAAGTTCTTTAGATATTCCCAAGATCAAAACCAGTGTGCCGATCCCTAATAAACGTCAATCTCTAGAAAAGTAATTTCATAAAACAGAAAAAGAAAAAGAAAGAAAAATTAGCTGGACAGTCTTACAATTAGAAACAAAGAAATCTCGATCTCGATTAAAGACGAATAACGTAATCGTGTGAATACAGATCTACAATTATTATCGGTTATCGACGTTTATACGTTTTGTATTACTTAATTGCGGAATTTTTCACCTGATTTAATTTTCAACTCATTGTCAATCCCCGTCAGAATGGATACACCTTAAATTCTTGTCACATAATAAAAATTGCCCATTGCGGTTATACACGTGCGCAGAGTTACATCTTTAACCAAATATCTCGCGTCGATCAATCCGTTCAAGCGCGAGAGTAAAAATTGATCCCCCCCCCCTCTGTAAAATTAGCTCGTCGGGACACGGCGTCTCGCGACGAAGACCAAGACTGCGAGAGCTGATACTCCGTGAAATATTCCGTGATATAAGTATATGGTAGCGAGATAATGGCCTCGTTACCGCGACAAATACCGATAATTAATTACAGCGGGCACCGTCCTCTAAGATTTCGCCGAAAAAGCTGGCAGGTTCGTTACCTGGCAGAGATAAGTTCAACGATATTTCAGCGGATGCTCGAGCGGAAGAGACGCTCGCGTACCTTCCCTCGCGATCGATCAGGAGGATCTCGCGATACCGCTCCGACCGGAAACGAATTACGAATGGTCAACGATGTCGAAAGGGTCAGCTCTCTTTAGTCGATCGGACACGAGAGAAGCGGGTGTAATTGCTTCGTAATCCGCGGGCACAATCGAACATCGAATCGGGCCGGGAGTCGCCTGGCGTGAAATTGCTGGCATTGCCGTGGCGTTACGTGGCCCGTTCCTCCACGAGGTTTCGGTTTTTTTTTGCCCTCGTTCGATCGATCGCGAACGAGACACGCCATGGCGGTGAGATCAACCGAAAGCGAAACTCCTTCGATCGCGGCCCTCGGTGATTAATCGAACGACACGCCATCTTTAGAAATAGAAAAAAGGACGTACGTGTCGACGAATGTTTCAATCGTTTATTTTTTATTCAACTTGTTTGCTTTACTACGATATAAAGAGAGAAAGGAGGTTAACAGTTTAGTATAAACGATCTGGACTAGACTACGTAATGTATGTAGTCAATACGTATCATAAATATATAGGTAGTGATTGTGTATTTGAATAACTAGGTCGTCGTATATACTTAAATGTTTAAATAATGTATTGCGTTGCATTTAAATATTAACATACAATATATTTTGTCCAAATGTAATAATTTTGGTAATAAATACGTAACGATGTTTAGATAACTGATAATTTTAGTAATTGAAAATATTAATAAGTATGAATAAGTAATTATAAAATGTTTACATCAAAGAACTTATCATTCGTTTTATAAATTCTGACATCTTATAATATGATGCTCATTGATGTTTCAAAGTATCGAAGCTGCAATTAATTATATTTCTCCGAGACAAGTACGAACAAAAAAAAAAAAAAGAAATTATTACTTTATTCATACAGTTATTATCGATAATTTGCAATTATTTATTACGTTTTGAAAATATTTTTGACTGTATTTACAATTAATAGAGGAATTTCATTTAATACACGTTCAAACGGAGGATAATCGTTTAATCGTTCCAAAGAAGATTGACAAAATTTAAATGGCGTTAATCGTTTTGAAATGAACATTTCGAAAATAATATAAACGAGGAACATCAATCTGTTTAATGAAATTGAACATTAAACATTATTAATACTAAATATTATTCTTCGTCATCGATCCTATCGAATAATATCTAAATGAGATATTCCTATTAATCCTAAAGACTTCTCCTTCGGATCGAATTGGATCCCATGCTGCGGGATCCAAAGCCAGCAAATCGATCGGCAGCGAAATTTCGATCGAGGAGTAAGAGATTCGCCGCGACAAATATACTGTTTAACAGAACATTTAATAGAATAACAAATTATTCTCTGTCGCTTTCAAAGGGCTTTCTCGTTCTAGTGAACCTGTACTGATATACCGTGGCCTCGAACGATCTAAAGGTATCGGTTGATCGTTGACGATTAAACCTCGGTGCCCCCCGGCGCTGGACGCGAAATACGGGGTAACACGGGGATCGTGGGAAACTAACGACAGACACGGGCCCGCGCTTGGCCCACAAACTTGATTAATACGTACAGTCGAATGATTCAGGCAACGACCTATCACGCGCCACCTGACCGGTTTAGCTTTCCATGGAAAACCAGATGAGAGATTAATAATTGGACGATTCAGAAGCCAATCAGTACGAACCAGCGAGGCGGAAAACCGTAATGCGGGCGAGCACCGAAAGCGCGTCGACGAATCGAGAGGAGAACGAATGAAAGAGAGAGGGAGAGAGAGAGAGAGAGAGAGGGTGAAACATCCGGTCCGCTTACTAATAACGGGATAAAGGATTTTATCGCGCGATGTTCGTGACAACGTATTGATTTACTCGCTCGTGAAGGAGTCTCGTAAATTTTCCATCGTACGACAAATCGAGAACGTTTCCTCCACGCTCGTCTCGCGCTTTTTCGCGTTCCGACGTGACGAGTCTTTGATTCGTCATTCCTTCGCGATTAGGATTAAGAACGTTCGTGATCCGTTTGCGTGCGTTTCGTTGCAAAGGGCACGGGGGGAGAATGATTCTTCCTGTCCGATTTCAGGATTGCTTATCAAAAAATTGACGGGCAAAACTTTTGATCGAGACTGAGAGATTTGCTTCGTTATTACGATATTTGCCCGTTCGATTGTACTATATACGTACATACGTGTGTTGTACAATATTTTTGAAATTTCACAAGCATTGCGTACAGTAAATTAATAAATCTCAATTATTAAGTAGCTCATTAACAAACCTCAATATTCGATAAGACTAATACTTCTTACGTGCTCAAAATAATCATTGTACATTGACGTGTATTAATATACGTACACAGCAATTATCTTGTTACCTCATTACAAATTGGCTCCCAACTTTGCCAATACGATAATCATAATCATCGTAACAATGAAACGAACGTTTCGTCCAACACACGGATTAATCAGACCGCGGATTACCATGCAAATTCGTATTTTTACAAATAAAATTCCAATGAAATATTGTTTTCCCTGTTAATTACCACACGTGGTAACGCACTCTGGATATTTTGTACTGTCGCGTCTTCAAGTCTCTCACAAACGCACGAAAATCCACGAAAATCCACGAAAATCGACAACAATACGACATAACCGGACGAGCATTCGAATACTTTCTGTTCGAAACTCGAGCGAGCGCGATGATCGCGGTGAATCTCTGAATTTATCCTCTGCCCGACCTGTTGCGAAACTCCTTAACTTTTACCGTGGCCGTCCGATCAGAGATCGCCCCCCCCCCCTCCCCCCTTTCTCTATTACCATCAGCAAACCAGCTCGAATCGGGAGATTCCACGGCCATAGTTACGACGATGAATATTAGATTTTATTTCCAGCGGTTCCCCTCTGATCGATCCGACCACTCGCTGGTACCACCACCGGCCGAATATTCCCGGCTAAAATATTCCCCCTCGAAGTATTCTCGATAGCCCGCGATATTAATTCATAAGCCATTGGCGGGATAACTAGCCCGGGATAACTCGGCGAATTCCGCTTTATCTCGCAGCCAGTTGGTGAAAATAAATCGGCCAGGTTCGGGTCCCGGGGAATGCATAATTCTCGCGGCAAGTTACTGGGCTGTAACTTTGGGCAAGGTCTTTGTCTCGGCCGTGAATCATCACCCTCCGATAAATTATTCAACCGCCGCTCGCTTATCGACGATCCTCGCGAAATCGTGGGATTCCCCACGTTGCTCGTGTCTCGGCGGCGACGTTTTCAATAACTGGCTGTCGCCAGAGATCGCGAGACGAGTGTTTTGCACGCGCGTGTCAGGCAACTGAGAATCGAGCGGAGCACGCTCAAGGGTGACACTTGAAAGTTGATTTTTATCAAGATCGCTGGCGTTGCGAAAATCTTGGACAACGAGTGCTTCTTTCTAGACTTTGTGGTCGTTTGTCACCGAATCTTTGGGGGAGGAAGGACAGTCCAATTGTTGCGTGGTTATACAGATCTATCTCTTTTTTTTTCTTTTTTGGAAAATTGAAATTCAAAAAAGAAAAGTGGTAGACTTTAGTAACATTATCTTTAACCTCGTGTATGTATTTAATTAACATGTTTTCTTTAATATCGTATAGTATAGAATAGTATATATATATATATATATATATATATATATATATAGTATATATTATTGTATATGACATAGTAATTATATACAGTACAGTATAGTATATTATTGTATATCAAGGAATGTTGTAGGTGAACGATTTTTAGTGTGAGCAACATTTGAAAATCACATACAGAAAATGCCGTAATTGATAACCTTAACGGAAATATATTTGTCATGGAATTTTGGTCATGGAAGGTTAGTTGTATGACAGCTATTTACTCTAGCTGAAAATCTGACAACGTCATCGTTCAATCATTCATTTGGGCATTTGTGTAATAGTGTAAAATATAAATTGTGAAATACATTGTAAATTGTAAATTGTGAAATATAAAATACAAACTGTGGTGTGATTTTCAAATAACACGAAATTATAAAGAAGTTCAGATATTTAGAAATTACATTTATAATCTTTTAATTCAGGAACACCGCGACTGTGTTTCAGAAGCACGATTTTTAATTGACGCTACAAATTAATACTAGCAACGCATTGTCATAAAACACTGTATCATAAAATTTTATGAAAAGGAATACAATCTGAAACTGGCTTTGCATCACTGCTGTCCATGAAGATAAAAATATAAACGAATATTATATAAATAATATAATTGGCTCCCTGTTCTGTTAGTGATTTCTCGTTCATACAATAGGAGTTCAAGTGAATTCAGCGCTATGAAACATTGATTGAGATTGGTTCAAATAAATGTCCGTATAAACAATGGAAGGTTTTTGTCTACCCAATAACTCATTACTTTACTAAATAGTGGAATAACAAGTTATTAGGCAGACAGAAACCTACAATTAAAATATACAATTATTGGATGAAGAAAGATACTTTTGAGAATTCTCATTGATTGAGATTTGATTCAAATGAATGTCCGTATAAACAATGGTAGATTTGTCTACCCAATAACTCATTACTCTACTAAATAGTGGAATAACAAGTTATTAGGCAGACAGAAACCTACAATTAAAATATACAAATTATTGGATGAAGAAAGATACTTTTGAAAATTCTCATTGATTGAGATTTGATTCAAATAAATGTCCGTATAAACAATGGTAGGTTTGTCTACCCAATAATTCATTACTCTACTAAATAGTGGAATAACAAGTTATTAGGCAGACAGAAACCTACATTTAAAATATACAATTATTGAACGAAGAAAGATACTTTTGAAAATTCTCATTGATTGAGATTTGATTCAAATAAATGTCCGTATAAACAATGGTAGGTTTGTCTACCCAATAATTCATTACTCTACTAAATAGTGGAATAACAAGTTATTAGGCAGACAGAAACCTACAATTAAAATATACAAATTGGATGAAGAAAGATACTTTTGAAAATTCTCATTGATTGAGATTTGGTTCAAATAAATATATAAACAATACAGCAACAATATATCATATAAACGTATAAACAATTGTAGGTTTTTGTCTATCTAATAACTTCCTTATTCTACTAAACAGTGGAATAAGGAATTATTATATTTTAATTGTAGAGAAAAATCTACAATTAAAATATACAATTATTGGATGAAGAAAAAGACATTCCATCTTTCTCTACAATATCACCGTACTTTGAAGATTAAAAACTGGCCACTTAACCGACGCATTTAACATTCTTACCGAGAATCACGCTGCCATCGACGCCAGCGTCCACCGTTTGAATTACTTATGTAACAATAATGCGAATACGGTTGGTCCGGTATTGTTCACGCGGCGTGCTGTCGAGCGGACGACAATCTATATTCAGAGCGAGCCGCTCGTTTCGTATTGTCGCGGCCGGTGTGACACGGTGTGACGGCAGAGCGCGGAAAAAGCGCGCTCGTTTCGTAAGGTAACGTTCATTTTCGCGGCGATAAAATACGGCGCGCGCCGAGGGCGTAACCGCCGGGGTTTGTTAATTTTGCAAAGTTATTTTCGTGGCTGTGCGTAACCGTTCGTAAAAAAACAGTGAAAACGGGGACAGAGAGAAAGGAAATAAAGAGAAAAAAAGAAAGAAAGAAAGAAAGGAAAAAGAGAAACACGGTTTATTAATCATTCGCATCTCGGTGAAAAATTGAATTTTTAACGGCGCAATCCACGCGCGCTCGCGCTGGTAAAACTTTCACGTCGTCGACGTTGCAAACGTTGGAACGTCGAAATGAACAGGAACGTCGGGCATTAAGCGGCCGTTTCAAATTTCACGCGGGATTAGCTGTCCGGAAGGGGAAAAAAAATTGCGAAACAACGGACGTGCCTCGCGTTCGTTTCCGTGTCGTTTCGATCATCGATACCGAAGTCACGGCCCTTGATATCCCGACGATAGAACGACGGTATCCCGAGAGTGTTTATTCTGATTTCTCGAACTTCGGTTCGAGAACGTGGAGTACTTTAATACTCAAATCTGGACTCTCTGCATACTTGTGCACTCGGATTCGAGTCTTCTTTTTCGCGACGATCGCTTGAATGTGCGAGACTATTCGGTACTGAATGAACGAAACAAAGAGAGAAAGAAGACACGAATGTTCAAGAACACGTGTTACAACGAGTGAGGTCCAAGTACTGGGCTGTCGAAATCGTGGCGAACTCTCGTTCGAGCGTTCCGAATTTAAATCGAACGGCTTAAAAAGAAATTTCTAACTGCGACAGAAACTCCAACAAAGAGTCGTGATCATACTTGGAGATAGGCTCGCTGCCGCGAGTAAATAACGGGGCAGGCGATCGACGAACGATACTCGTTAAATTAATCAGAGAAAGATTCGCCGTCGTGGAAATTAAGGGCGCGTCGTTCTCAACGTCAAACCCGATTACCTCGTTGATAGAATTTATCGGCAGGCTGCGAGATGAAAACGCGAAGGGGGGGGGGGGAGGCACCGGCAGCCCCGGGGCGCGGTTTAAACGAATTTATCGAAGTTGCGAATTAAATAACAACTTTAACGAGCACCGGGCTGCTTTAATACCCGGATAAACCGACGCTTATATACGGCTCTCTTCCTCTGTTATCTTCTCATCGTTTGAAAACAAAACTTTTCATTGGCTCGCTCGCGGGGCGAGAATTTCTTTTATCGCGCGTTAAACTATGCGCCGGCTGGGGGTGAAGGGGGGGGGGGAGAGAGGCGGTGGAGGAGGCGGTTGAAAACGCTCGGTGCCCGATATTTAGAGATCGGCTCGAGTGCCCGAGCAAGTAGGTTTTCGAGCCTTTAATCGAACCGAGTCGAGTTCGGACTTCGAAACCCGCAACAAGCACTCCGATGTGATATGATATGTACGTATACTTCCGAACACACTCCAATCTAATTGGATAGTTTTCACAAGTGTTTCGCGAGCGCGGCGGAACAGCCCCCCGTTTATCTGAATCGAATTTCAGTCAATGTCCGATTAACCCTCGGGGGAACGATGGGTGCTGGGGCGATTTAATTCACTCGCACGTTTTCTTTTCACAGTTGAACATGTTAATTGTCGTTAGACGAAAGAGTGATGTAAATGATGAAAGAAATACACGTACGAAACTCTGTGGTATTGCTGAATAGAATTAGAGAGTTAAGTGAATTCTTTCTGGTTGAATTTATTGCTACATCGGAATTGAAGACAACAGTTTATATTTCGGATGTATATGAAATCAATGTCTGACTGTTAAATGTCAAAAGTCTTTTTCTTTTTAAATGTCTCAAACCATCTTTTGGTCAAACATAACTGTTTCAGTTGACGCGGAAATATTATTTATTATCCGAATAAATAAGAGTAGAATGTGGAAGAAATTGCAATATTATCCGAATGGTTTTGTATTTCAACTTGTTCTACTCTGCTGAATTTAATTTTATTTCCATCAGTGTCGTTAAAAAGTGTCGGCGAATAATTACTCTCGATGAAAATTACTTTCGAGATTAACGATCAGTGATTAATATTCGCTTGTTCGTTTATTTACAGTGTGCCGTGGTATTCAGCAGTTCGAAGAGACACCGCAGTACACCGAGGTGAATCCTGGCCAAGACGCGAAGCTGATCTGCCGCGTGCTTGGAAAGAGGGGACAGTGTATCTGGCAAAAGGATCAAAAAGTAAGTCACGCGATTTCTTGAGTTCTCGTAACGCGTAGAACAATCCAATCGATGGATACCAGCCATCGTGATCGTCGATGTTTGATGAAAATCGAACGTGGAGGCTTGAACATCGGAACCGTTTGTATGAAACGATTAACTTTGGGGATACTGAGCCTTGAGTCGGTTATGTTAAGAGAGAACCATATTACATTCTGATATTTCCACGAGATATAAAATTTATATATACTACACTAATCTATCTCCCCAAAATTGCAACATTTTCTCAATTTTAATTATATTCAAGTATAACCCAGGCGAAACAAATAATAAATTTGTTTCTTGTCAATAATTTCTAATCCAGTGATATCGTATTGATGAGTTCAAAGAGAGAACGACGAATGTATACGGTCTCTCGTTACGGTCCGCAATCAGTTGCCAGCGCAAGTGGTTAAAGGGACAAAAGGCACAAAAAGGAAGCAGATATTTCTCGGAAGAGAAATTTCTGTCGGTCGTTCGCGTGCGTTCCGGCATCGCAGAAACGTCGGTAGTATGTAGAATTCGAAAAATCACGGGTTGCTGTTATCTCGCGGGCCGAGGGTGGCCGACAGACAGAGGGTGAGCGAGACGGAGGCTCTTCGTCTTGGCGCGGCCCCCGTCTATCGCGATTCCGGGTAGTTCATTGTTACTGGGACTGTAACCTGCTGGCAGCCAACTTTTCTCCGTTTGCCTCCGGTGCCAGTAAACTTCGACCGAGATAAGTTTCTGACCGAAAGTGGACGTTACGTGTCTGCCGACAATAAATACTTGTTCGTCGTTGACTGCGAGGCAGCCGGGCCGAATGCTCCAACTAAATAAAATACTGGGACGCACCGCGTCGTCGGATGCATTTACTGTCCAGAATGAACGAGAAGCGAAGAGAGAACGAATCTTGCAGAGTGACGGATTTTCGTCAAACGAAAAGGGGTGGTTTCTTCATTTTTGACTTTAGTTTCTAAATTAGATCTAGTTAGGTTTATTATTTATTTGTACGATTGTATAAAAGAGAGCATGTTATGAAACGATTTGAACTTTCATCGACGCTTTGTCGTAGAAAATTTTTATACTGCGCGCGTTGATGTAAAATATCCCGATGTTTCATTGTGACGAGAGTCTAGGTTGAACTAATCTGAAGACGTATGTATAGACAGTATATATACATTTCTCAAAAATATGTTTAATAAATTAATTGATATTCGTTCGTTTGCGTAAAATATTTTAAAATTTTAAAATCAATGCTATCCGCGTGCTTTTAAATTTATATATATTGCGTGTGTTTTATGAAACATTTTAACATTTCACTGTGACGATACTCGAGTGTCATGATTACATCGATTAAAATTTGAAACCCATTGTAAAAATATATATATACAGATATTAATAAATAAATATATATATATATATATATACAAATATATATAATACAGATATTACAATTATTTTTAGTATTATATGTGTGTGTGCGTGTTAATAAAAGATTTACATATATATTTAACAAAAGATAAGTATACAACAATGAATGGCCATCACAAGCAAATTAACTAGTATTAAAGATGGCTCCATTGAATATTGAGGCTCATTGTTATAACACTTTTGTGACCTCTGCAAAATATATCGCAAGTTTCAATTCTTAAATATTTTCTAACTCTTGCATACACTTTCAGAATTGTTCATTTTCACACACACTTGCAGATATTTCATAATTAATTTACCGAGCACATTTAAACGCATTTAAACCTTCTCGATACCCTACAAAACGTTTTTATTTCTTTTCCATAGTGATACAAGTATATTTTCAAGCAAAATTCTTCTTTAGGGCAACGAAAAACAATCGTGGTCCAATTTAGTGCAACTACGGTCGAAAAATTAGAAGGCCGTTACTCCAGATTGGATCATTGACGTAATATTGAAAATACTTTTTCACAACACAGCCACACAGGGCTTCGTAGTCTGTTTTATTTCATTTATCCATCAATTACGGTGCCACGGTCTGTTTTATTACATTTGTGTATCGGTTACAACAATTTGCTGAAATTTCGTTCTCGAAATTTTTCCGCTCGAAACCATTGACGTGTTCCCGATTTATCGGAGGTATTTTCCTCAATACATGTCCCGTACAGGGAACCCTTCCCCATTCCAGAGAAAGAAAAAAGGTCGACGGTGAAATTCGTCGGAACGCGACAACGAGGTATCAAATCAACGAGGAAATCCTGATTGTGCGCGACTGTGTAATCGGGAATTGATAAAAGAAAAAAAAAAAAAAAGAAATAAAAGGCGGATAAACGCGGCAATATGCAGTGCGGCGGACATAGTATTTCATGCGTGTGCATGAATATTACCTTTTAAATTAACGAACACACGGGGACAATGGCAACCGGCTGAATAAACCGAGCTGACTCCTGCATTGGCAATCGTGTAAATCAATTTCCATCGGTCGAAGTTCGATCTCGTCGGTGGAGGTTTTTTTTTTTAACAATAAAAAATTGATAATCAAAACGAAAATGTTGTTTTTATTATGCAACGTTACGCGACACGCGTAATGGACCACAAAATGGAACACCGTTTATACTCGGGCTCGGTGTGTTTATTCGAGCCAAATTTCAGTTAATGCCCGATTAAACGAACTCTTGCTGATTTAATCCACCAATTTGAATCTGAATTCCCATTATATGAACTCCAATTATATAAACTATTTATCTTGTAACAAGCATTTGTATAAATAACGTTCCGGTCGTGCATTAAAAAAAACCTGCTGCGATAATTTCGCGTCCCTGCAACCTCCGACAGATAGGCTATCGTTTAAAAATCAGTGATTTAGGTTAAGATGTACCCCATTTTTTCATCTTTAATGTTTAGCATTTTTATCGCGGATAATAGAATTTTTTAGTTGGCTCTACGCTTTGTAATAAAGCTGTTAATGTAGTAACATTTTACGAACTCTTTTTAATATAAAGTATTATTTAACTAGTTCTAAAACAGACACAGTATTTCTCCTAAGAAATTTTGAACTTGGGGTTGTATTGTAAAACCTTCAGACATATTTCATTTGCATTCACTACATAACTCAATGTACATGTTTAACATTTTTATTACATGTGTTTTATTCTTAATATAATATTTTTTATATATATTTTAATAATATTTTACACGATATTCATTAATATGTAATTTTTAAATTGCTTGTACAGTGAAATTGCTAATATATTAATACTCTACGAATTCTTTGTAACATATAAAATATTACTCTATTTTTATCTATTATAGTTCTAAAGCAAATGAAGTGTTCCCCAAGGTTTCACTTTCCCCACAGAGAAGATCTCAGAACATCTTCAATTTTTAATATACAATACTTATCACAGATAGTACGGACTGCAAGCTTGTATATTATACAATAGAATCGTTAATATATGAATGCTTTACAGTTTTCTTTCTAGTTCTAAAACAAATACAGTACTTGTCCCGAGATCTTCAAACGGGGGTGTAACTTGCGTAAAACGCCGCACATATTCAAACAATCTGCCTTGCAACCCATTCGCGTCGAAACGAACGTCCGTTCCATGGTCGCGAATCCTTAAACGAAATCCCGAGGCTCGTTGCTCGTCGTCTTTTCAGTTTTTTTTTCCCCCAAAATCCATTCTTACGTCTGGCGCCGAGTACACGGAACACGCGTGCCGTGCAACTCGCCGCATAAATTGCCGGGTGAATGTGTCTACGGGTTTAAAGAAAGAGCAGCGGCCGGTAATGCCGGTATTCAGCGTGGCCGCGCGGAGGGCTATCCGTTTAAAAAAATTTTTTAATTAAATCCGAGCCACCTTTTCACCCGCGTGCACATTTTTCTACCACCCTCCCCTCCCCCTCGCCTGTTTCTGCGTAGCCGCCGCGCGCTCGCCAACCACCTCATTTACTTACAATTACCTACTTCAGGTCCACGAGAGGAGCCGCCAGTTGTTGCCACGCCGGGATATTCACCAACCGCATCCGTGCCCCGGTATTTTCCTCCGAACGAGGAAACGACGGATCTCGCAAAGGAAAAGCTCGGACGAGTTTACTCTTTCTTCGTTTCGTTTCTTTTTTTTTTTCCCAGACGATTGAGAGCTATGCTTGGATCGTATGGTTTTTCATTACGGTTGCTCGAGTCGGCTCTAAACACCTAGTTTTAGTATATCACGCAATTTAACGAAACTTGATCAAATGAAATTTGGAACTTTGCGCGAGTAAAGAGGGAAAAAAGAGTCGAATCAAGAGGTTGACATTGCGACAGCGAAAATTTCAAAGAGAAGCTTAATCTTGGCTAAACACTGACAGCAGCACTCAGCTGTACGCGCGATACATCTTCTTTCGCGGGGTGACAACTTCCCTCCGGCGCTTTGTTTCCGGAGAAAGGACCAGGTCGTTTGTATCTATACACGTCCGACGTTACTTGCGTGCGCGCACCAGGGGACAGAGTCGTAACCATGAGGAAAGAGACGCGTAAGTTTTCACCCCCGTCGACGTGCGTCTATGCGAGCCCACGTACACGTCGAAGGTACACACTGGCTGCCGTGTATTTATCCGTCTGGGCGCGCGATCGAAGACGAAACGGCCCGGAAACCACGCTTTCTCGCAGGCGTCGAGGAAAATTTCCCGAGCGTAAATCTGGAGTAAAGGGAAAAATAGCCAGCTAATGTTCCACCAGCGAGCGAGGTCGAAGTTCCGCGCTCGAGGAGGGTTTGAAAACAAGCTGAAAAAGAGCGAGACTCGGCGTATACGTACGGTGCACGACGTACGACGTTTAACAAAGGACGCAATTTCCTCGGTAACAGAGATTTGCGTCGTTCTTTGTCGGCGTCCTCGCGCGGTCACTGAAACTCGGACGACCTCGGTCGCCTGGCCGAAACCAGTTGACCAAGTGCAATTTCATAACTGGAACGCACGCTTTGCGTGAATTTTGATGAGAACTCGCGGCTATCCGCCGTTCAAAGCGCCGAGAGTACACGTTTATCGCTCGCCCGAGGTGCAAACTCAGAGACTGGGGAATTTACGGAGAAGCTGACTCGTCTCGATGTTCGAGACCCTCGTTTCTTCCTCTAGCAAAAAAAAGAGAGAAACAAAGTGGTGGTGGAAGAGGAACGTTTCGCGATCGAAGGGAAGAATGGTGACCGTTTGGGGAACCGGTAGCGAGAAAAAGATTCGCGAGAGATACCCGACGTCGGACAATGATCGCCCGTCCAGGTCGTCGGTGACACGCGGCTTCATTATCGTCGTTATCGTTAATCCCGACTAGGAAACTTTTTATTCCGGCCTGCAACTGCCTCCAAGCTGCTCTCCCCGCGTTTCGATCGTTCCTTTTTCCACTATCTCTCTCTCTCTCTCTCTCTTGCGTAATCGTCTTTTCCTTGTAATTAAGTTCTTCATAGCGTTCTGCCCAGACGAACGACGAAAAAACCCCCAATCGGCCCGGCGATTGACAATTGGGGGATAACTGTAGCTCGATCTCGACGTCAACGCTCTGGCGCGATGTTTCCACGCGCTTGGTATTTTTTTTCCTTTTTATAATTTTTTTTATTTATTTATCTACTTTTATTTTCGCTTCACGTCGTCGAGGTTACCCGCAAAATCATCGAGTGTCATCGATCCGACCCGCGATTCCACTCCGGGCCACTCTTGACGATCGTTCGCCCATCATCGAGAACTTTGAGCTTGATTCGAGGGTCGATTAACGTTCCCCGTTTTCGACAAGCAGCTTTCAGTTTTCGTTGAAATTCCTCGAACACGGCAGGCTGGAACTACACTCAGTTCCAATTTTATTTTCATTTTTTCTTTTCTTGGAAAATTAGTGCCAATCATTCCTAGCACGACAAAATATAATTTATATAAAAAATTATTATAATTATAATAATAAATTAATAAATAAAATTATTATTGTGATATTAGTTGTAATTATTATTATAATTTTAATTTATGAAAACATAAAAGAATATACTTTAATAAATAATCGTTTTTATTAGATTATTATTGCACTCTACGCGTGCATATTTAATAGTTTGCGTATCGTCGTATTTCGTTGCTTGATATTTCATTACTCTCCACTATCGAGAGCTTGTTCTACGAGCCGAGTTGAGAACCGAGGGAATTTTCATGATAGAACATCAGTCGCAATAATTAAGCGAATGCATCATTTAAAGCAGATTTGAATCGAGAAATAAAATACGCGTATGTGGTCAAAGTAAAGGCACGAAATTATTAAAAAATTATCATTACGTGCAACATATTTGATATATGTATACGCTTGGACTTTGATAATTAATAAAAATTACAGTACAATTAATAAAAATTTCACCAGAAAAGAGAACGAAAAATGCTGAAAATTGTACTTGAACGCGATACAGATGTGTGTACTTTAACAATTACATTAAAATAATTACATTTTACCAGAAAGAAAACGACGGGAGGGGGGGGGGCGGTTAAAAATTGTAAGTAAATGGCTCCAATCTTTTCGCGTGTACTCACGGGTGTATTTAAATATAAATAATACAACCCCAGTTCAAAGGTCTGTTGCGAATACAACATACGTCAAGACGCGCGCGCGTCTGAAGCAAAACCCGACGATTCTTCTGTCTATCCCCGACCAGTTCGACTTTTCTTTTCTCAAATTCCTCGAGCATTGTTCCGTTTAATTACGAGCAGGTTCGCGGAAGACGGGGAGGGAACGAGCTGCGAGCGTTCGCGGGACCGAAAGAGAAGGTGAGCGAAACACGCTGAAAATACGCGTGCAAGAAGAAATTGCGTTGAAGCTCAACCCCCACCACCCCCAAGCTGAGGAGAGCTCGGTCAAAAGATTTGCCCGCGTCTCGAAAGCCCCGCGGACCTTTCGTCCCCTTTTTCGTTTCTCTCTGTGAGAGAAACGTGTCCCCTTCTCACCCCACTTCGCGCCTCTCCGCCCCACCAACCCCCAGGGTTGGCACGCTTCTTGCTCGAACGCGGCCGGCTTATTCACCCCTGGCTGCCGAGTTTTTTTCAACCGAGGCGTTGTAACGACTTCAATTTAGAGGTACGCTCGCAGCATGCCCGGGAACGACTAACTCTCTCTTTCCATCTCTCTCAACACACACACACACACACACACAGTGTCACGCGACGCGTCGCGACAGACGAACGACTTTTTCGCCGCGCGTAAGCAACGACTTGGCGAGCGTTTTTCTCGTTCGAAGTAGAAAGGAGAAGGAACGCCGAGAGCGGAAGTCCAAGTGGAACGGAAAACCCAGGGGTGGACGCGAGTCAGAGGAGCAGGAAGACGACGCAAGAAACTGGCCGGAAACCAGCGTGAACGCCGGCGTTTAGCTCGCACAATTGCCGTAATAAAATCGTCCGGCGTTAAATCTCTCTGGCGGACGCACGAGAGACGAGACGTCGTCCCTTTTTCCTTCGCTTCTTCTTGCGCGGAGCTTGGCGCGTTGACGCGAGTTTGTTTATTCCGGAACAGGCCTGGCAGAGAAATTTATCGCGCGTTCAAAACCGGGGGAAACGGAATACGGAAGGAAGGAAGGAAGGAAGGAAAGATTAGAGGGTGGTTAGCACCGACCGCCTCCGTACGAATTTTAGGACGCCGGAGCCAAGCATTTTCCTCGTGACCCAGCTAGCCCTCCCATTTCTGCGAAGGCGTAATTTGCCGGCGCGAACGCGCCAGAAAAATTGCGGCCCTCGACCCGGCCGACAATGCCCGGCTGGAGAAGAAACGCTAGGCGGCTGCCACCGTGCGATTGCAGCGGATTTATATTTTAATTCGCGTTCGCTTCTTTCTCGCCGCCCGCAGAGCGTTCAACGACTTTACGAGCCGAGTCTGCACCCTCAACGAGAAGTCGCCATCTTTAACCCTTTCTCTCAGTATTCGATAAACGTTAGATATTCCTGTTCTATAGGGAAATACTATTTCATTTAATGCTTGAATGAAAAACTATTTCATGATATGCTCAAATCATAAGACAATACTATTTACTACTTTCATACGAATCCAAATATCGAAAAGAGTAAATCGAAAATAAGACATACAAATTTCAAAACTAAACATATTTCGCAAATTACACTCGCTACCATCTATTCTGTTAAGTTGATACACGAATGTCGACGAGAATAGCAACCCAATTTTTTATGTGTGTTTTATGAATATGGTGTATTGGTAGTTAAGGAAAACACAAAATGAACGAGATTAACAACACAGAGTAGTACGGAATGTGCATTCAAAGCGTGATAAAAACATAACCGAGATTCGTGCATACGGGTGCAAAAGGTATAGGAGCGATTCGTGTATACGTACGCAAAAGGTATAGGTGCAATTCGTGTATACGTGTGCAAAAGGCATAGTGGCGATTCGTGCATAGGTATACAAAAAATGTAGGAGCGATTCGTGCATATGTGTGCAAAAAGTACAGGGGCGATTCGCGCATACGTATGCAAATGTCATAGGAGCGATTCCTGTATACGTGTGCAAAAGGTATAGTGGCGATTCGTATATGCGTATGCAAAAGGTATAGGGGCGATTCGTGAATACATGTGCAAAAGGTATTGGGCGATTCGTGCATACGTGTGCAAAAGGTATTGGGCAATTCGTGTATATGTGTGCAAAAGGCATAGGGGCGATTCGTGTATACGTATATATAGAATATAAACAAGATATATGTATACGTATATATATATATATATTATTAGTAGAAATATCATTATTCTAAATACTATTTTGTGAAATATTACTATTTGATGAAATATTATTTTCCTATATTTTAATGAAATACTTATTTGACAATACTATTTTCATATGTAACTACACAGATGAAAAAATAATAATATTATTGAACTTCTATTTTCTATATCATATTTACTATTTCTCCCCAGCCCTACTCTTCGATAACAATTGACTCTCTAGGACATTCTTCCAAACATGATTCACTCTAGATTGGAATCTCACATATCACACTATAGTCTTTATAACTAGAGACAAAAGATTCTCATTCATCCAACGACACTCACACTGATAATTCCAACACGTTATTCGTGCTAGAAAGGATTACATACAACTTGTATCAATGTTGCCAATCTTATTTACCAATTAATTTTGTATTTTGTCAGTTAAATGTGAAAATTCAAATTCATATAAAGAATCAAATTTGAAAATTGGAGTTCATATATATATATATATATATATATATTCCACGGGGCAGCAATTTGCTTTCTCTCTCGAATCGAAACCGTAGTTCCTACCAATATCGAGTGTAACTCGATATTGCAGCTCAAAGGGTTAAACGCAATACACGCGACACGCGAGTCGGATTAAGCGATCGAAGATTCACTTTGAGTAATTCGTTCGCTACATCGTGTCGACTCTGAAATTGTCTTGCTTCACGTGCATCATTGATTGAGTGTAACGTACGGTTGTATGATATTTATCACTCACGTTTTATCTCGTTACGTTCCTCTTTTTTCTACCTTCTCTATTTTTTCTCTTCGCCGACACTTGGACGAGGGTAAATTTATCGAGTTATATGCTGATGTATATTAAATTATACGATTTATTTATAAATAAATAAAAATTGAAATGACTATAAAGAAAAGGGAGTGAAACACGATATACACTGATAAATAGATTGCGGATCTTTATGCCATTTGAGAGTGCAAAGAAAGTATATAAAATCGGCATAAATTTTTATCGATGTTCTGTTTTATTAATTGCGTTTCTGAATGTTTAAAAATGCATAAAAATCCGCAATCCACTAACAGACGTCATGTTCCACCTGTTACACAACCTATCACGCTCTAAAAATACATTAATAAAACCTATACAGAATTTCAAATGAGTACACCGTAAACCATAAAGCTATTGATATTTATTCGCAATGCGAGTGTTTCAATATTGACGCATCTGAAAAGTTATCGACTACAAGCGTGTCTGTAATTTTCGCTTAAATCGAGTAATTTCTGCCGGGTAGCAGAAAAATAGTTCATTTGTTAATTAAGAAAGTCGTAACTGTATTGAAACTGATGATATAGAGTTATAACAGTTATATGAAATGCACTGTTTTCAATAGCAAGTTCAAATGAGCGTAATACCTTTTAATGTTAAATTTTATTAATCTAAATAAGAACAAATTTTTTCCAGTTATGATCTCGTTATTTAATTATGTCGATTAATTCAATTCTAATTTTTTTTAACTCATATTCTATGATCATTATATTATACTTTTACAAAAATGTAAAGTTCCGGTGCCAATAAATTCTAAATTCAATTAGTCGATAAAATCTTCTTGTACACAAAAATGAATGAAAAGCGAATCTGACGAAAGAAAGTCTACTCTCGAAGTTGCGTGTAAAACAAAACGATTCATTTCATGCATTACAACCACCTAACTTAACCTAACACAAAAATTTTTACACGTGTGAAATTGATGGTCTGTACGATCGTTTGAACCGTCTAACGCAAAACTCTAAGTCGAGAAATTAACGACGAAGGATGAAGCAAAAATTCTGCCAAAAAAAAAAAAAAAAAAAAACATAATATCTCGTTTTGCTGCACACCTTACGCCACCAGCATCAAGCTTTCAAAGACAAAACGATTGACTCGTGCCGTTGTTGTTTCGTTCGACGATTCATCTGAAATTTAGATTGCAGCGGTCGTTAATGCGTTAAGACGAGATTCGCGGACAAATGCCTGAGATACGCGCTGTAGCGAAAGCGACCCGCGTCTTTGACACAAAGGCGACCCGCGTCACCTTCTACTTCCGCTTTTCTTTTCTCTTGCCTCCGCTAATTGAGGAGGTAAACACTCTTGTTAATGCCGCGAGTCTGGCGCGCAACGTTACTCAAAGCCCCTATCGGCCAACGGGCGATATTAAAGCGAGTACACTGGCCGACTTTAAGAGAAACGTCAAGGTAAATTGTTTCCCCGACAAACGTCGAAACATTTAATCCCCGCGAGACACGTGGAAACACCGGTTTTCCCTGGCAAAGGAGCGGAAGTATCGTTCGAAACTAGCTACGAGTGAATATCGATTCGTTGCTCCAGCGGGTTAATTCCTTTGAAAATATGGACGAAATTGAGAAAGAAAAAAGTGATATGTTTCGACTTATGAAATTTAATTAACGTCACGAGCGTGTCTATGTTTAAGACCTCTGCGTATTCTTTTAAAACGATCTTATTTATGAAACTTTAAATATTAACGTCTGTAGGCATTAAATAATTTAATTAGAGATTCGATACAAAAGTTAAAAGGGAAAGGGAAAGTGCACGATGTTTGTAAACAATTTGTAACGTTTATTCCCATCAAAAAATCCTCCTCTGTTTCTTCAATAGAATTTTCCTTCGTTTGATTCATTTCAATTTTCAAAAGAGGACATTGTCCCAACGCTTAATAATGCTAATAAATTTAAAAGGGAAAGTATACGTGGCAAAATATATTTGTACAAATTCCACGTCAATACAAGTAATTTTAAGCTTGTTAGCTTCAATGTTCTAACGACGACCATTTCAAACATTCCCGTTTATAGTTGACGCCGCGAGTCACCAGAAGTCTAGAAGTCCATTTCGAAATTTATCCCTGACTATCAGAGCCGAAGTGTTATAAATTGCATCGTATGGACCGTACTTTACTTAAAATTAAGACGTTTTTACAAGTCTTACAGACGTTTACACTGCCCATAAATATTTAGCCCACCTTCATTTCATTGGCAATAGACGAAACGTACTTGAACCGAAGCTCTCTGACGTAACTTTTACCCACTGTGTAATTACACGCTCATAAAATCATCAAATATCGCAGCTGAAACGATGAAAATAATATTTGACATCGATTCATGTGAACAAACACGTTCAAACGAGTGGTTAAATACCTATGAACCGAAGCGTGTGTGTATGTATATTCCCCGCCGTTTACCTTCAAACATAAAGCTACCTATCGACCATTGATTTTCTTTTTTAAAAGGACGATGTTCAGTGCTCGCTTGAAAAAACACATGTCCGACTGCAAATACATTACACGTTGGCACGTAATTTTCTTCAGCTACAGTTTAAAACGCTCGTAAACGTTGATCCACTCTCAAATATAAACGCGCGAAGCTAATGAACGTGCGAATTTCGGGGGCAAATTGGTCACTTTGCGGCGCGCGCGTTCACGCACGTACAAAGAACGAACAAGAGCGTGCGCGCGTGATATTACATCCGCGTTTTCTCCGATCCTGATGTCATTAACCCGGATTACCAATGACCGGGAATTAATATTCAAATTAATGCTGGAAAATCGACGGCGCGTGACCGTGAGCGGCGCGAAATCGCAGCGAGAGATCACGCGTGTAATCAAAAGCCGCGCCTAAACCGATGCTGCCCCGATCGACCGGAGAATGATTATGAAAACGTATTTATATACCACGAGGCGCGGAGGAGAGGGGGGAGAGTGATATCCTTGAAAACGGGCGAGAACATGGAGGACAGCGTGGCGCCACTCTGTGTATCTCCTGGCGACATTTCCCCTAATCCAGATGTCATTAAAGCGGATTACTCCGGCGAATTAATATGCAAATTAATGCACACACCGGTTTTATATAACTGAGAGAATATACGTATTGGTAGGTGGTCACCACTGCCATACGAGAGGAGAGAGAGAGAGAGAGAGAGAGAGAGAGACAGAGGGCTCCACAAACGTGTGCACGTGTATCACGTACCACATGGGGTGTTTTCAGATTTTTTTTCCAGCCAAACTTTGTCGGTATTTGCGTTACGAGTATATGCGCGAGAATGGTACATCCCTTGTGGACAGCTATGGCGTAACAATGGGAATAAAATATGCATTGTATTCACGCGTCGTGTGAATTAAAAGTTTTTTTTATATTTAAATCACATGTGTGTGTGTGTGTGTGTGTGTGTGTCTTATAAAATTGCGTGCTTTTTGTCTGATTTAATTTCGCGCGAGGTTATTGTGAAAATTTCGATAAAAGTAAAACCGGCGAGTGGTCTCGACGATTCTGAAAATTGAAAAATGGTGCTCGCGTACCATTGGAAATCTTTTCTCCAAGTCGAGAGTCGTTGGTACGATGGGAAAATACGTTACGTAAATATACGCTTTTTGGAAGCATCGTCAAAGAGATGTGATAGAAAAATAATGTGTAATACAAAATAATCGGTTATTGCAACGTGCAAATTTCCTATTTATACACACACATGTATACATTCCATACGTACGTATATCTGACAACAGTCAAAATGTGTTGAAATACTTGCAATCCCAAACTACAATTTGATTCTCTGTGTATAAGATTTTCAAACGGTAGGGAACTGAATCTGTTACTCTTCGAACTTCACTCCGATCCCGCTTTTAATTCAGCGAATGAATAATTAATTCCTCTTAGGATTAGTTTGTCAAACTACGCTTGTAAAACCTGTTTGACAAAAGTTTCTCAGAGTAGATAAAACTCGAAGAGCGAGATCAGGCGATCTTGGAGTTATAATTGAAACTGTGAAAGTATCGTACCTGTTTTGATCTATTCGCGACAGTAATTGCACGCAAATATACGTACAACTTCAATCTTTAGATAATGCAGAACACCGTAAAATATTTCTGAACGATGTGTCGAGCGCTATTTCTGCTAGCAATTCAACAATTACTTGAAGGATTACTAAAAAAGTCATGGCCAGACCTTCTACACATACATATATATGTATAATAACGTGTATATAGACAGACAGATAAATATGGAGGCAGAACGAAACGGTGTGCACACAATAAGAGACACACGGCACGGGCAGGGCACGGCGGCGAGAGAGAGAGTGGAGTCTCTTGAAACGCATTTAGCCGCGGGCGACATGGACCGTCCGTAGACCACAATGCCGCGAACACCACGCGGAAAGATTAAATGATAAATTTCCAAAGCAACCGGCGACCACTCGACCGCCACTTATCCGTCCACTTTGTACGCGACCCCCTTTTGTTTACCCCTCGAGGCATCGTGAAAACCGGCCACTCCCCGCTTCTTTCACCCCGGCGGCCTCGTTATTTGGATACAAAGCACGAGCACGTTTGTCCATCCCCTCCGACCTTCTCCGTTCGCGTCGTCTGCCACCGGTAGAATGTATAATTAATTCGCGTAATTACCCAAAAACGATCAAGACAACGACGAGGGCAGGGGAGGGGAGGGGGGGGGTGGGAGGATTGGTTAAGTCGATGAAGTGCAGCGACTCGCGCTCGAAGATCCTTCAAACTTTGCAACTTCTCCTTTTCATTCTCCTCGCTTCTTTTCCTCCCGCTGTTCACCGTCGGCCTTTCAAACGTCGCCGAGTGAAAGAAGTAATCGCGAATCGATCGCCAATGCAACCTCCACGGCTGAGGGAATTACCGGCTGGCTAAATACCGACTCACCCGGCCGGGAGCAAACATATTTTTGCCTCCCCCCTCCCAGGCTCGTCCGCGAATCCATCTTCGTTACCGAGCGATGCATCTTCGAGGACACGAGCCACGGGCCTAAATATTCCGCGACACATAGTTTCCCGTCGTTAAGATTCATCGTGGCTGGCGATTTTTCTCGCCGACGTGAGTCTCGCGAGGAATTCGAACGTGTGAAATATATGGTCGATATGTTTTCAGATCCGAGCAGCAAGAATTTTGTTCTTCCCGGTGTTATAAAAATAATGTATAAAACGTGTAATGTAATAAATAATTTTATTGTTTATTTATTTTATTTTAATAAATTTATAATGTATAGAATTTTGGCAGAGCATCAACTATATCTTTTGATTTTAATTCTAATCACTAGTTGCTGCGATCTTCGAATCTATTGTTAGTTTCAGTCACGAAAAGAAATATATTTCGATATATTTATTACGCCCTGTGCGACATTTCCGAGACGAAATTAACAAACCTCACCATCTGCTGCGCAGATTTTTCTGAAAATGCATCGTAGCAACAAAGTGAACGATGCATTTTGAAAATACAGGCCCTCGGGCTCGAAATTGAACGTTCCCAGATTTATCGTCGTACGATTTCCTTTTCTTCCTTTCTCGCAAAATTACAACAGTTTAAATATTCAGTGTCCGAATATCACCCCAGACCGGAAGTACCGATGCGAATTTCTCTTTCCACTGTAGCGTAATAAAAGCGATAAAAAAAAAAAAATTAAAAAAAAGAAAAAAAAAGAGAAAAACACAGGACGTTGCAATATACGCGCCACGGAAATTGAAATAATTTCAACCGCTTCTTTTCCGGGGGAATTACGTTCCTTTTCGAGACCTCTCACGCTTCCACGTTTTCACCACGTTTCTCGATATCGATGCACCTTTGAACGGTCCGCGATAATTCCGTTAAATCGACGAGAGACGGCTGCGAAGGCGGATGATCGATACGACGAGACCGATATCTCTCTTCGGCGGCGTCTCTCGCCGCGAACGGACGATATCCAATTCCTCTATTTATTATCGCCCGGCGGAATTTGCAAATTCTCGACAGACCATCTCTCCGGGGGCGCTGAGTGTGTGCACAGGCTCCCCGTTCCGCGTTTACGTTTGCTCGGATAAACCGCGGGTTTCAATTGTAAGTTACGTCGTACGAAGATGGCAGCTTCGACAGATGTAAATAAGTTTACCCCTAGTTTACCTTGGCTCCGAGAGATTTCCAAGCGCAAACGCCGGGTACATTTAAGACCCGTACCCGTTGTTTCTGTTTAATCGTTTCCCGATGAAAATCGCTCGAACGAGCACTGCCAATCGGAGCGGTGCCTCTCGTTCAATAATTTTTTTTGAATTTCCATCGAACTTAGTCTCGATGCAATCTCCGTTTTATAGAAAATTTTAGAATCCAGGTTGGTTTAGAAAATTTTAGGATTCAAAGGGTGGTTTTAGAAAATGATCCGGCTTCTTAGAATTTTTGGTTCAGTATGAGAAGTGTTTTGGACCAGATGATCTAACTTTTTATTATAGATTTGATACTGGGAAAAATTAGAAGATTTTAGGATTCAGACTTATTTTAGAAAAAAATAGCCCAGCTTCCTAAAAATTGGTTCAATACGAAAAGTATTTGGACCAGAGATGATCTAACTTTTTATTGTAGATTTGATACTAGAAGGATCGATGATTTTTCTAGCTTCCACCGTGTTATAACTGATCGATACGTGCCACTTTTAGTTCACTTTTTTCAGAATTGGCTTACGATACGTTGCTACTAAAAATACACCGAGCCATTACACGATGAGAACTCGGGAGAACCATGAATTCTTCCAATAACCTAATTCGTTACATTCAAGACTCGATGCAGATCTTGCACCGGTGTCAGGTTCATACCTCTAATTATATAATGCAATATCGTTCCCATCCACGAAATATTTGTGCAATAAATACGGGAAAATGTTTCACCTTTTCACGTATACATTTATTTTGTTGCGTGTACAGCCTTTATTAATGTTTTCGCTTGTAAATGCATGCCTCAACAAAATCATTCGTTTACTTCGAGCCTTAAATCGTTAAGTTAAATTATCTTGTCCGCATATTTTCTCCTGGCATTCATACGTTCCACCAACTACACCTTTGACTAAACGCAATTCTGTCTATTTATTAAAAAAAAAAAAAAAAAAAAACTCATATTTATCTTCGTATTCCACTGCAAAACGTTGTTTGGAATCCATTGAGATTGAAACGGTTAATTATAATAAACCACATTACGTGGTCCGCGCACTTCTCAAGGGAACTTTTTAACGAGTATATTAACCGAGGTTAGCAACGTACCATTCCATTAAATATCGGTTCAACAAAATTTAATATTTACTCCCCAGTGAGATACTCGGGATACAAAGGATAAAAAAGGAAGCTTGGGAAATTCAGCGACAAGTTGATAACGGTGAAATTTCACTTTCAACGACGAGTGAAAACGACGATCAAAGGGTAACCGATTTTGTGAAAGGCGTACGCCGGGAAAACTTTAACCATCGTCCGTCTCTCGTTTTTACAACTGTGTTTGTTCCTTGACATGAAATCGACACGCCGTCGAAGATAAGTAGTTAAATTCGCCGGTTTTTTTTAGACAAAAAATCCCTCGTCTTTTCTAATTCTATCCAACACTATTTTCATTTATCACGATTACATAGTTCAAAGATGTAATATTATATTTGTACAGTACTGTAATAATAATTAAAAGGCAGTTGAAAGTGAATATCATTTGCACCTTTGTTATCAAAAATCAGAGATACATGCTACATGTTAGAGATACTGATGCGTAAAAGTAAAGTCTCGCCTCTGTACTGCAAGATAACATAACATTTTGTGAGAGATATGTATCAAACTACCATATAATGTTACGATATAAATATGAATAACATATATATCCAACGTAAAATACATAAGTATATATAACATATAAATAACATAAATTTTTAAATTGCAAAGTGTACTCTGCAATACTTAGATTCTTTCTTGCATAAAGTATCCACTTACTACCTCCAGTTTTGAGAGAAACAAGTATAATATTTCTCCAAAATGTGAACGAGGGTGTACATTTACAACACGCGTGGCAGGAACGTACGAGTAACAGAAATAACAGAAATATATTTTATAAGAATAACGTGTCACGAGAGACAGACGAGGGTTAAACGGAAACTCACAGTTCGTTCAGGTACGAACGTTTGCGAAGGCGTCGAAATTTTTCGTGACTTTTCGAGGAGAAATGATGTTGACAGTTTGCATTTTCGGTGGTTAGAATATCATTTTACCGCGTTAGGGAACAAGCGAGCAACCCTTCTAGATCCTGAAACGAGATCGCCTCCGAAATGCTCCGAGATTTATGTCGTTTGTGGTCTCTCGTTACTTCCAACTGAACTTCCCTTTTCCCTTTCTCTCTCTCTCTCTCTCTCTCTCTCTCTCTCTCTCTCTCTTTCTATCTATCTATCTATCTATCTATCTATCCTAAACTCTAACTCGTAAACTGATCCTTCTTTCTCCGTCTTCCCTGCAAAGTGAATATTTATGAAAGATGTAAATAACGAGCGGGATAATTTTCTCATGAGATCCCCGCGCTATTCTTGTTTACGGGGGTGTGTTGTATCTGGCTCTCTCTCTCTCTCTCTCTCTCTCTCTCTCTCTCTCTTCCCTCGGGTGCGTTCTCCGCGCGGCGAAAACCCTTCTTTCCGTTCTTATTCACCCGCGTACCCGAGTATCCGTATTGTTTTCACTTCCTTCCGACGATCGAGACGCCGCGGAAACCATCGGAGCGGCAGGAAAATTGCCTTGAAAATTCCCCCGATCCCGCGTTCCGCGAAAGAGTTTATCTCGAAGAGAAATCAACTTGAATATACAGGGTGTCTACATTTTAATCTACAAACGCTAGTTATCTCCAAAATTGTCTTCGTCGTTTAAAAAACGCATATTTTTCTGCTTCTCCCTCGGTTCTTTTTCATTTGATCAACCTCATCCCTCATTTTATTTTAATATCCAACCTGAATATACAGGGTGTCTGCAAACGCTAGTTACCTCCAAAATTATCTTCGTCGTTTAAAAAACGCATTTCTTTCTGCTTTTCCCTCCGTTCTGTTTCATTTGATCATCCTCATCCCCCATTTTATTTTAATATCCATTTTGAATATACAGGGTGTCTACATTTTAATCTACAAACGCTAGTTATCTCCAAAATTGTCTTCGTCGTTTAAAAAACGCATATTTTTCTGCTTCTCCCTCGGTTCTTTTTCATTTGATCAACCTCATCCCTCATTTTATTTTAATATCCAACCTGAATATACAGGGTGTCTGCAAACGCTAGTTACCTCCAAAATTATCTCTTCGTCGTTTAAAAAACGCATTTCTTTCTGCTTTTCCCTCCGTTCTGTTTCATTTGATCATCCTCATCCCTCATTTTATTTTAATATCCATTTTGCATATACAGGGTGTCTACATTTTAATCTACAAACGCTAGTTATCTCCAAAATTGTCTTCGTCGTTTAAAAAACGCATTTCTTTCTGCTTTTCCCTCCGTTCTGTTTCATTTGATCATCCTCATCCCCCATTTTATTTTAATATCCACAACATCAACATCAAGATCAGGCTTCTGGCCTATTATTGAAATCAGAAGTCAAAGTTAATGCCAAGTTTCGAGTTCGTCAAACTTGATCTCTTCCCTGTTCCTCCGTTTAAATCTGAATTTGACACCGACGTAATTAAATCTCAATTCGACTGCAACGTCACCGCGTGAAAGTCGCGGGATTTTCCAATCAAAATGAAATTCCATTTCCGACCGAGGATCGACTTGCAGTCGCGAGGGGCTGCGAACCGGGCCGATTAAACTCCTGTAACGCCAGCCAATTCGCCGATACAACACCCGTTCGGCTTACAACGGGGTTTGAAAAAGGATTTCCCGCTATCGGGGAGGGGAGGATCGTGCGAGCAAACGCCGGAATTAGAAAAGGTACGGGACACGCGTTCCAGCTTTTGCGAGAATGCACTTCCCCCACTCTACCACGGAGACCGATAAAACCGGCAAGAGAACAACTGGCAAGTTTCACGCGGCGTGGAAACGTCGAATCCTTCGAAGGCACGAAATCACTTTAGCGAAATAGGCGTACGGGAATCGTCTTCACTGGATTACCAGAAAGCTCCTTTCCGAAAGCGTGCTCCAACCCCCAACTGGCGCGCCGCCACCACCGCCACTTCTCCGCGTCTTCGCAGCAGCCTCCCTTTTACCTCCTGGAACAGCATTCCGACAAGGAGGAACGCTCCGCCGCCGTCTTTCACGCTCGTTCAAGCCTGCCCCTGTGGCTCTGCTCGCCCGTGAACCAACCCTTACCCTTTCATCCCTCCATCGCGCGTCAGCCTTGGACTCTCGGCAACTCCCGTGCACCACCCTCTCGGCAAAGAGTCTCGGGCAATGAATCTCCGAGTTAACAACTTTTTCGCCGAAAAAGAGCGAAACCCGGCTGTTGGAAGTTGCACGGAAAGAAAGAAATAAAGAGGGATAAAAAGAGAGAGAGAGAGAGAGGAGGTTCTTGCGGGGAACCGGGAAAGGGGTTTTCCGCGCAGGCATCGATCCACGGTCCTGCGATCTATTTCGTTGCTCTCGAAGAGATTGCCATTGCGTCTGCATTACTCAAGCTCTCGCTCGTGTTATCAAGGCCTTTGGCCCAGGGGGTATGTACCCTGGCCGTTTGTACGCTGCTCCTCGCGTGCGGATTCGTACGTGAACGTGTGCACTGTGTCTCTCTGTCTGTATCTGTGACTCGTCGATGTGTATATGTGTGTGCGTGTGGCAGCCGTGCGATTGTGTGGAGCGAGCGAGGATATGGAGGCAGGGGGAGGCGCGGGAGGAGCGTGTCTGCGGGTGCATTACGCTGATTGCTGGTCGCGGCCTCTCCGGAGAGAACATAGAGTCACGAGAAGGCCGTGGAGTAACGAAAAGGTGGAAAGGTGGCAGGCGGCCGTGGCCGTGCGCAACGAAGACAGAGGCCGGGCCGTGAACCGACCGAGGGGCAAGAAAAAGGGGAGCAAGAGGGCCCTTCTCGGTTAAGTAAGTGAACGCCGGCCGTGCGTCGCGCGGATTTTAATCCTTTAAATGAATGACAGTGACGGTGACTTAGCTCCGTTCCATCGACGTTCCGGACGCGAGGCCGGGACGTCTTTCTTGTCGCTGGGACTTTGCCACGACAGCTCCACGAAGGAACTGGGATACAAGTCGGTTTGACTTGTTTTTACGATTTCTGGGATTCGTCAGTCTTGTCACGTTGTTCGAGTTCTTCCAACGAGTTTCTCTTGAAAATTTGTGGTACGATCTTTCTCTTCTTCTTTCTCTTTTTTTTCTTTACGAGAGGTTTCAAAGATTCTTTTTTTTCTTTTTTATGGAGTGTACGAATACCTGACTGCGTCAATCCGTACGTTCCGGCGTATCAGAAAATAAAATGACGTTTTCGCGAGGGTTGGAGCATAGTTTCCGGACTCGTCCATCAACCTCTCCCCACAACAGTTCACGTTTGTTCAGATTTTCTTATTTCGAATATCCTCCACGCAACTTGGAAGAACTCTTACGAGATCATCATCTCGTAACAAATATTTAAAAGCATCGAAGCGTTAAAAAATCGAATCAGAGCGAAGCATCAAGATCTACTCGCGCAAATTGCAGATTGATACGCAAGCGTTCGTAAACTTGAGCAAACGCGTGCACGCAAGTGGCTTTCAGTCGATACCGGTCGATGGCTCGTGCGCCGAAGCGTTTAACTTTAAACGATTTCGTCCTCTCGGGCGACAAAAACGAAGGAAGAATCGAACACGCCACCGCGGTAAGACGCTAATATCCGTGTAATTGCGTACGCGTCGCTCCGTCTCGCGACGGTAAACGTCAACGCGCCGGCAACTCATTATTCTTCTTGTCCTGGGGGCGCGCGCTCCACTCTGCCTTCATCTACGCGCGCAAACAATCATCGCGAGAGGAATCCGCCATTGTATTACTGTGTCTGCCGTTGAATGATAAACTGCGCGGTTCCCCGGCGAGCCTGCGCCGTATTCATTACTAATATAAGGCACGCAATCCCGCGTGGCTCAACGAAAAATTTCGACACGATTTAAGGGGTCAGGACAGTTTGAGATTTTCAAAAAATCGATTTTTTTTTGTTTGTTTTAGATAGTAGTTTGAAGTCTTAAAAATAAGATACGAAACGACACTTATTTTGGAGTGTAATAATAAATCCGCGGATACAGAATAATTGTTTACAACTTTAAGCGGTATTATAAAGTGTAAATCGTGCGATTCGAATGTTACTTTTTAGTGAATTAAATATTAGGGGACTTGGATTCAATTTAGCTGTGAGCAGCGATACATAAGTAAAAAAAAAGTAAGCAAAGGAAAAATGACGTTCTGAAACTTTAAAAATGCGTTTTTAACTCGAAACTAAGTTTTTTTTAGAAACGGTATGCAAGATATCTCGGAATCTAACCGACCGATTACTATGAAAACTTGGTACGTATCTTTAGTGTAACATTTACTAGGGATTGACGATCGAACATTTTTTTAATTTCGAACAAACAAAAAACGTAGAAATTTTTGGCATAAATTCGATACATCGAAAACAAACAGCTGCTATTTTCATAATTTTTACAGAAATGAAAATGTCGGATCGTCAATCCCCAGAGAATATTGTTCACTTTCGAACGTTTTTTTGTCTTTTTGTTGCAACTAATCCTGTTTCGCTGAAATCATGCACACCGACAGGCAATGTAAAAGGATGCCGTTGCAAAGTTAAATGAGAGCGCTCTTTTTCTCTGTTTTAATGTTGCTTTTTATAGTTCATAATGTGTTCAGATAAACCACAAAAGCTCGTGTCAATCAAATATGTAATACTTATTTCTTTTACTAGCCCTCCAAATTATTCGTAACTTTTAGCCTCGTCAAACTGCCCTACCCCCTTAACGAAGTGTCGATTTCGCAATTGATTCCGTAGCGTGGAACATCCGCGGTTACTCGGAAGTCGGTTTCGATCTACTCTAGAACTACGAACAAGGGGGAACGAGTTGGTGATTACGAGTCGAGTCGCCGAGGAAGTTGGTCGGTTCAGAAAACAGGAAAAAAAAAAAAGAAAAACGAGAGTTTCCACGTTTCCCCTCGACGATTAACATTGTTACGAGCGTCGGTTGAAATCTAAAAAAGAGAGAGAGAGAGAGAGAGAGAGAGAGAGAGACGCCACGCGACCGCGCGTGAAAAAGAGAGAGAGAGAAAGAGAGAGAACGATATCGTTGAAAATTACTTACACCGAAGCCAGAGACGCGAGAGGAGAAAGAAAGAGGAAAAAAAAAGAAAGTTGCAATTCCCCGGAGGAGAGCAAGCTGGCGTTAACTCAAGAAGGATTTCCATGGTGAGGTGGAGAGGCATGCAGGGCTGGTCCCGGGCGGGTGGGATTACGAAAACTCGTTAACCAGCTAATGGCCTTAAATGACGAACGACGAGATTTTTCTGGGCAACACTGGGGAGGATTGGACCGACGGCGCGGCGGTGATCCAGTTTCGCCCAGGTACACAGAGTGAGATCGGTGAGTGACTGTGGGGCCTGGCCATGAGCCGCACACCGCCGGCGGAGCAGTGAAAACGGCCCTTTAAAACGTGGAACAGCGACCCGCGAGCGAGTAAAACCGACCAGATAGATTATATGGTGCAACCCCCCTTCCACCCCTTGGTCGAGGCTGCCCCGCCGCGGAGAATCGATCCTTGAATTACGGGCACATTATGACTGCGAAACTTGCTAAGGCCGCACTTTCCTAGCCGAGCGGCTAGGAATTAATCTGCGCGAAAGAAGGGAAGAGCCTCCCGTAGCCGGAAGCCGATGATTCATTTCGGATGGAACGCCGCTTAGAGAAACGACGGAGGTGAAACGAGAGAGAGAGAGAGAGAGAGAGAGAGAGAGAGAGAAGAGGTGAAAACCTCTCGGTGGCGCAGGGCTTGAGAGGATTCCGGTAACGAGGAACGATCCAAGTCCCTTTTCGTCCGTCGATTAAACGATCGAGGCAAAACGCTGACATACGCCGGCCATTGTCTACCTACGGGGGTGGAAGAGGGAGGGGGAGGTCTGTTGGTGCCACTCGGTCCTCGATTTACGCGGCTCGCTTTACCCTCGATTCGTTTTCCATTCGCCTTGCCCGCGTACCGATTCCAACCCGCTAACGCTAACGACTCGTCTTCGAGCGATAGTCTGGAGAACGGCTAGGAACTATTGTATTTCAGACGTGCACGGTGAGAGCTGGTTACCCGGGGAGATCGGGTCGACTACCTCCTACCTAAACAGTCGTTGGTTTATTGTATTATTTATAAGTATTCAGGATGGTAGTAGGCAAGGGCCGTAGTGTTTCGCGAGCACTTGCGGAAATGAAAACGACACGCCAAATAGACTCGAGTATCGATGGGTAGAGATGGGATCGAGCGGCTCGTAAATAAATTTCAATCATTTGAGATCGAAGTTGAACTTTCGATTCAGAAATTCTCAGCGTAACGGGGATTTCATTTTCGTTTTTCAATTATCGCAACATGCGATTTTCATTTCCCTTCTTTTTAAATTCTTTTTTCCAACGTACACTGCAACTTAATTTCAACGTGAAACTATCGACTATGTATATCTATGTATATATTCAGTTTCAGGGAATTCCCGAATGCTGCAGATGAACGACTCTTATTCTCATTCTTGAAGATGAAGCTACATTTTGAAATAAAATTAAAACATTCGTTGCTCCGAGTACATCCTATTTTTTATTTTTCCATTCTGAATGGAAAACTCACCCCCCGGGGTTCGAATTACATCGAACGCGGCTCGATTCCATTCCTGCTGATTGCCATTCGCGAATATGCAGCCTCCACTTCGGCCTCGAAAGATGATTGAATCGAGAACAGCAGCAGCAGCAGCAACGATTTAAACGACCTAAAGATCGAATCTAAATTGTTTCAGCCGATCGGCATGCACTTGAAGAAATACGAGTGGGTGGGGCGGCCAGACATCGGCGATTGTTCCCTCTGGGTCAGGTCCGCCGCATTGGAGTTCGACGACGGCCTCTGGCAATGTCAAGTGACAGCCAGCGATTTCACCACGCAGGACGCGTTGGCATCCGAGCCGGCGAGGCTGGTCGTCAGAGGTAAATATCTTAGAAACTCAACAACAGCGCGCCAACAATCCCGATCCGATCCGACGAAAGCGACCGCCGCTAATCAGCGCGTTAAACACCTCATGCGGACTAACAGGCTTCCCATTTTGCGCGCAGGGGGCCATTTCTCTGTCACGTTCCGGTGTTATATTGTACCGCGCGGCTACAAATCGGAGCGCGTCGTGGTCATCAAAAGGGCCCCGCGTTCGTCGCGTTTCATTGTCGTTATTTCCATTGTGACGAAATTAACGCGTTACCCGGCCCAGCTATCAGCCGTATCAGCGGCAGAAGACAATGCCGGATCGAGGGTGAAGTTACGGAACTGGGTCGTCGCGGGGAAAATTCCATCGACGGTTCGCGTCAAACGTTACGTCGCGCTCTTTGTAAAAGAAATCGCGTACCGCGACGTGTTCGACGATCGACGATGCGGCATTGATCGAGATGAATGTTACTGTTCGATTCGTGGATTATTACGACGGACAAATTACAAATTACGGTCCGTTGTCGGCAGTGAGTTGTGGAGTGGAGGCTCCTGAAAAAGTTGTGAAAATAGGTACATAATAAAATAAAAGTAAGTAAATAAGTAGATGAGATGAATAAATAAGTAAAGTAAATAAATGTAATGGAATTAATTAATTAATTCAATTAAATGAGTAAATAAGATAAATAGATATAATGAAATAAATAAATAGATTGAATTAAATAAGTAAATAAGATAAATAAATAAATGAATATATAAATTATTGTGCTTGAAGCGTTGTTACTGATGTATAAAAATAGCGATGCATACGTCAACCGTTTGTATAATAAATCATTTCGCATAGTGGCTGCTTTCACACTTTTTTTGCATTCTTTAATGTATTATTTATTTATTTAACGAGCCTTCGCCGCGTCCAATACCATGGAAATAATGCATGGAAAACGCAATATCAATTAGGTACATTCAGAGAAAGATGCCAAAGTGTCATGAGGAAAATCAAGATGCATAAAATGACTTGTTAATTATTATTTTCACGTGTATAATCAAAGCCTAAATAGAAATTTGTTTCATCTGCTATAAAAAATCTTTAAATATGTTTTCAATTGTTATCAATAGCTTTTTTTTCTGATTCCATTACAAACAGGAAAATATCAGAAGCAGCGTCTCCAAAAATTCGCGTTCGTTTCTCGTTCCATTCATCTCTATCTTGTGCCACTTATCGTCGCGATTATGGAAACAGTCTCTGTTGGGAGAAGTTCTGTTCGAGTAATTTCCAAAATCAAGTGCCACCGTGTGCCGCCACGAAAGCGAAGTTGGTTAAATCGTATGGTAAGCGAGTGTTGTCGCGGGATCGCGGCCAGTCGATCGAGATATATCACCTGACAAAGGTAATCAACGACGGGGCGATTAAATGATAACGCAACGATAACGAGCGACGTCCGGAGGGACGTCAGGACGCGTGCTCCCCGAATATCCCAACCGCGCGACGGCCAAATTAACCTCTGCTAATTTTCTCATTCCAGTCAGCCCTCAACGACCGCAGATAGAGTACGCGGATCGTCTAATTCTACCAGGCAGCAACGTGACAGCCCGAGCAGGTGAGATCGCTACGCTCACTTGCAGAGCGCGGTATGGGAATCCTTCGCCTCTAATTAAATGGTTCGTAATTGTTGCACCGTAGCTTACCGTCTGTCGCGCCAGCCCCTTCCTCAGGTCGCGACCTTTTTTCCCCCCACCCTCTGGATTCACTCTTTGTCGGTCTGATTGAAATTGGAACACGGTCCGATCAGAAATATACAGGTGTCGCGCATAGATCGTTGTGACATAACATACGGTTCAAGTGAATCTCTTTTGATCATTGACATGTATTGGCAAATACAAGAAGATTCTGCAGTGTGACTTTAAATCGCGCTGTCGTTGTTGAAGTTGAAAATTATCGAAAGATTGATGGATGAAAAGAATAAGTATTTTAAATATTTTCGAAAAGTTAGTCAGTACAAAGGGAATATGGCAATCAATTTTGTAGACAGAAGGGTTCCGAAGATATCGAGATCACCCAAAAATATATATATTTTTCGATCCATTAATCAATGCAACTTGACATTTTCTACAAAGAAGTAAATAGATTAATTTAGTAGATATTTTGACTTCAATGCCATTTTTGTATTCAGAAACTCTCCTTCCTCGATAAATTTTGCAAAACTAAAATCTAATGAAATACACTAATCTAAATTAATAATTTTGTCGATATATGTAAGTCAATATTCTTCCTGTGGATCAAAATATTTATACAGATACAATTTCATTTAAAAAAAAAAAAAGAAAAAAAAATGGAGATAATCTCGAAATCTTCGAAGCTCCTTCTCCAACAACAAAAATTAATTACCACCATATTATGCCTACCCAGTGTTGAACAACTTCGGTTAAGACAATAACAAAGTTTCTTTTCGTATCAGCAAAAATATCCAAGATAAGTGGAGCTCAAGTTAAGTGGAACAACCTGTAAACTGTAAAGATACATCTGTATCCTGCCACAGATCAGAATCAGATTAAACAGCCCCATTCGAAGTATTATACATTTTATATGAATTTCGGCCTGTCCGAATGCTTATAGACGATGGTGTACGTGTAACATGGCGAATCATCGGATTTGCATGTAAAAGAGCAAGAACGAGCGTGATCAATTCTTCCCAGGGGGTTAAAAAGCACCGATTCCACATCGATTCGTTCGCGTATCATCTCTTTGACCTGGTCGTGCCATTTTTCTTTCCCCTCCCGCCTTGTAAAAGCATTTTAATATTCCTCGCGGAGAGAATGACACTTCTCCCCTTATAAATTACTGTTTTCGCGCAAACACGACGCGGGGATTATAAACGCGGCACTCGGCAACTACCGATCGCTTTTCAAAGTCGTTTTTCTCTACAGCGAACAAAGCGCCCGACGACGATCCGTTTCGTCGTTTCGATCGGCCGCGGTTAACCAATAATCCAGAAAAGAAAGAAAAGGAAAGGGATGGGGAAGAACAAAATCGTAAATTGCAAGCCCTTTGAAATTATAAGCTCGCAGTTCCTTTCGCGAATTTATCATACGAATCCGGTTGCGTGGCAGTAGCTATTCATTGGAGAAATTGCCGAGTGCAGACGTTGTGAATGCACTCCTGCGAACGATCGAGTCGCTTATGCGCGTCGCATACTCCTGGCACGTGCAGCGAGAGTCGAAAGCGAGCGCACGTCGAACAAAAATGACGTTCGTGTAATGTTACTAAGGACTGAGAGGTAGTGACATGGTAGTACGTGTTTCAAACATGTGTAGTGAGACACATAAAATCAAACTAAATGCAAACGTATCACGCAAGTATCATCAGACACGATGGAGATGACGTTAAGATTTGAAACAATTGTTAAAGAGTTCGATAGCTTGAACTCGAGTTTAGTTGTCACGTAAGCGTCACGAAAATTCAATTCTGGCAAGATTTAAGATTCGAAAGCGTACCGATTATCTTCTATTGCGATTTCCATATGTTAACATAAAGTAGAATGTCATATAAACTTTGTGCAAACTTGGGAACAAATCATATACATAGATCATATACAGTGAATTAACAAACACCTAATTTTCCTATAAAAAAAAAAAAAAACATTCCCATGAAAACAAATTTCATTATTTAAATCTGTTTCTACGGATAGTAGAATTTTTTAATAACGAATTATACAATAATAATACAAATAATTGTGAATCAAGTTCTACCGGCAATGGCCGCTACCCTCTGACAAAATCGCATGAAATTAATTAAAATTTGACTCGGGTGCAAACGCTCGGAGTTTATATTCCAACCGCGACAGAAAATTCCTAGAAAATATCGGGCAAATTTCGCAAACTCCCGCGAGGCGTACATTCACGTTCCACTCTCGTTGCACGCAAAACTATGCAGTCAATCGGACTGTAATTCCACTCTCGGGGAGAGGGAGGGTGATGCTCGTCGCGTCATTGGCCTGAACGACGGGGACAAAACGTGGCGGGATTGCCGCGATCGTAGATTCGCCGGCCTTAATTCCCCGACAAGTTAATCAACGCTACTCGCGCGAACTAACGCGCGTTCGGCGCGGGACGAACCCCCTATCGGCCTGTTGGTTTCGTTCCTCCAGTCGCCTGCTTTCCCGTTGTTCCCGCGCCCCTAGGGTGCAAGCAAACCCTGGTAGCCTCTTAACTTCGTCTAGATACCGGTCGGAATGGATCATGATTATTCATGGGCAACCAACCGTGCCCTGCCACCATCGGCAAGATCCACCGGGTGCATTACGAGAGGGATGCTCGCGCGCTGGGAGAGCGAGGGGGGGGGGGGGAAACTAACCAGCTCCTCGAGCAAATGAGACCTGTGCATGTACCCGTGCGAAACACGACGAGGGCTGCCGGGTTCTTCTTCCCATTGAAATAATAGCTCCGCGAGGAGGGCCGTTTCTTCTCGCGATTGGCAAAGTGACTTCATCGCGACACGCCGGCGAATTCAATTGAAAAATTAGATTCGATCTCTCTTCGTAGCTTCGGTTTCCTCATCGTAGCTTCAGTTTCGCTGGCACTGCATACGTAAGCAGGTATTTACTATCAGAGACAGGGGGAGGAGGGATCAAGTTCAATGCGTGTATTTACTAGTACGAGGTGGATTAGATCTGACAATGAGTTTCGTTCCCGAGGGTCGAAAGTGAAAAACGAGTTTCAACGAGTGCATTTAATATATATTTATATATATTACATATATATATATATTAATATTTAATATTAATTGTATCCCGTTACGTTGAATTTAATAAAATGTATACAGTGAACACACTGCGAATAATTTTGCAAAGCGAGATGTTATACAATCTGGTTCTGAGCTCTAGAGTGAGTAATTACCAGGAAATAACAACAACGATTGAAAATAGTGAGTGAGAAATAGTTTTCATTGACTTTTTATTTTTTATCTTTTCGATAAGTAATCAGATGAATCATTCTCAACTGATCTTTTATTCGATTCAACTCAATGAAATGAAGTAACGAATAACACCGCCACATGGTGAAATGGTGAAACTATTTTGAGAAGTTATTCGTATACTAGAATAAAAAATTATTTTACTTGATAGACAAATAATCGAATAATTTCGAGAAGAATCACATACTTGGTCAATATATAAATTAACGTCAGATTATTTCAAGATAAAATCGAGTCAAATAAGAAAACATATTGTTCTTCTATCCGATATTTGACAAAATTATTTGTAGAAACAAATACAAAATACAAAACCAAGCAAAATTGATAGTCGAATAGTCAAACAATTTCGAAAAGAACCACTTGCTAACCTCCGATACCTTCTGCATCAGTAGGTGTCTTCCTTTCATCTGAATCTTCCATCTTCTGAAAGATATCCCTTTTAGTCGCCTTTTACGACACGCAGGGATTACGATGGGCCTATTCTACCCCCGAGCCCATTGGGGGGGGAAACCTAATCTATATATAAATAAACCAAGATTATTCCAAGATAAAATCGAGTCAAATAAGAAAATATATTCTTCTATAGATGATTCTATTCCAATAGAAGGTGAAACATATTAACGATAGAATCAAAAACAATTTGACAAAATCGTTTGTTAAAATACAAGAACGTGTATCATCTGATAGCCAAATGATCAAACAATTTAGGATCATCCGCTTGGCCAGATAAAATCGAGTGAAACAAGTGTATTATTTAACCCAAATAATTTAGCCCAAACCATCACTCAGAAAGATCTCGAAACCAACGATTAAATATTTGGTAGGTGCTCGATTCCCATTCGAGTCCGCTTGAGAATATTGTTTTCATTTCGACAAGTAGTAAGGGTACAATCGAATCCAACAATTGAAGGCGATGCGCTCGATCCCATCTGTATCTACGTTCGGATCGAGCTGAACGTGGCAAACTCGCAGCAAATTACAGTGGTAATCGTTCGATTACCGAGAAACGACGTTCACTTCCTTCCCTCGCCCGACACGGTGCGCAACGCGCGTGAAAGACACGGGCTGGAATTAAGTTGTCCAAAGTCCGCGAGAGGCGAAATCAACTGGCGGGAGAGGGAGAGAGAGAGAGAGAGAGAGAGCTCCGGCGCCAACTAATCGAATCAATCGCTGCGAAAAGGAGCAGCGTTGCTCGGCGATGATTGAACGCGAGCACGCTGCTCGCGTAGAAAACGGCTGCAATCTAAAAGCATTCAAAGCTTCTCCTCCTCCACTCCCACCCCCACCCCTTGGAAACCAATGTTATTACTCGGATCCTTCCGGCCGGAGCTACACTCCGTTTCAATTTCCTTGCTTGACCTTTTACGATCTCTTTCGTCTCGCTCGATTTGCGACAGACAGGGGGTGGCTCTTCGAAATTTCCGTGGCGTGGAAATTTCGAACAAACGCGGTACAACGGCCGCGAGTCGTGCCATCGAGACAAACATGGGATGATCGTGGCGTCGACGCGAAAATAAGTCAAAAAGATGGGATAACTATCTATTCGTCCGGGAGGCTTTGTTTTCCGGGGACTCGAGTTTGAAAAATACACGTATGTCGATCGCGTATCTCTACCTTTGAACTGTGTCTTGAGAAATCGTGTCTGCGACGACGTCAAATAAATTGATTAATTTAATTTAGGATAATAACAATTATATGACAGTAGGAAACAAGATTAATTTAATTTTGGCACTTTCAAGTATAAATACATGTATATACTGATGTATATAGAATGACTGAAACGTTAAAATCGCTCATCGATGTCTTGCGCAAATTTTCCTTGGACGTTTATTGATATTTCCGTAGTCAAAGGAACTCGTTTCAAGCGTGAAGCCTCTGACAATCGTAAGTTCGTTTTTTTTTTTTTCTTTTTTTTCAAAGGTGACGTTACATCATGTAACAGGTGGAAAAGCGAGGATACTATTTTCTCGAAAATTGTCAAGCTTCAAACGCGTGTAAAAACGTTGAAAAATTTTTTCGCGAGTAAGTCTAGTGTGGTGAAGATTGAAATCTCCCCTTTGCAACGATCTTTCAAACTTGCTGTACGATTTTTCTTTCATCATTTTATTAACTGTTGAATATCGAGGCTAAAATTCTAAAAAAATCCTAAAGTTTCATTATGCAACACTAATGTCCCAAGTTGAATAAAATGATTAAAAAGAAAATCTTCAAGATAAGTAATAGTGGATGTGATTTCACAAGAAAAAGTATCCTCATGATGTAAAAGTATCCTCATTTTTGGAAAAAAAGCAAACTCGCTTTGAAATAAAGCCAAATGGTCTCCTTTTTACGAAGTTTAAATCATCGACAATTTTTCATTGTTATTGGCGCAATTGTGCTCTTCGTCATGAACGAAGAACGTAGAACGAAATTTTCCCGATCGAGACTTCTGTTGAGAATCTTCCAGAGATTGAACGAAAAGAACTTTATTCTTTCCTTCCGACTTCCCCTTCACATAAAATTTTCTTCGCCGTGGCTATCATGGTTTTCACGTAGCATCGCGTTTTTCTAGCTCTTTGGAAGTAGAAAATCCGTTTCCTATGCACGGCCAGGCATCCACGTGTCGGCGCAGTTATTTATTGGAGTAACTGCGGCGTGCGCCGCGTCCTATCAACACGATAAATAATCCGGACTAAGTAGATCCAACCGTTTTACAACGACGCGTCTAAATTGCCGCGTCGAAGGAAAAGTTATGGCGATCGATCGAGCCGCCTCTCACGATCTTTTCCCGCGACGCGGCGACGCTCGAAACACACGGGGCTGGAAAATCACTATCCACCTCGACCCACCGCGCGAGGATACAGTTCGCGGAGAACAATGAGATCTCGCCGTTAGAACTTGAGATACTCGGAGATTCCGGAATGGCGTGGCAAACTCGGCGGTGATTATGTTTCAATCTATGGTTTCGCAAAGAAATGAGAGAGTGAGAATAGCCTTGGGCATTATTCGAATAAAATATTTCAAAAATGATCATTCACGTATGTAATACGCCGTGTTATTTGATTCAATATCGTCTTGAAATTATACCGCCAGTTTATTTGTTATGTCGCTGTTGTTTGAACTAGCAAATGATTCCTCTCGTAATTATCTCATCGTTTAACTACCAAGTATGATATAATTTATTTTGTCTCTCGTATAATTCCTCGTATCTTGAATGAGAATAACCTTGGGCATTATTTGAAAGATGATCATCTAAATAATACATCGTCCTGGTTTGTTTGAACGAGCAAATGATTTTTCCAACAATTATTTCGTCATTTGACTACCAAGCATAATAATTTATTTTCTCGTGCCCTGCACTTGTACTTTTGCAAATAATTCCTCGAATCTTGATTTTTTTATCATGTAGATAGATATCGATAGTCGACTGTGTCAGAGATACAAATTTAGAGATATTCAAGAATAAACAATTCATTGCTTACTTTGTTTAATATCACAATATCGAAATAATAATCGTGATTTAACTTCCGTGATGAAATGTCACTTCTCACTCAGATTATTTCCTATTCCGACTCAAACGAACGACCACTCGCATCAACTTCAATTTAATTTGACGAAGTTTCTCATAAATGAAGGCGAATTCGTCAGTGTCGAAATTGTTATTTTGGAAATTAAATTAAATTCGAAAGCGAGATTAGAGGCGGACGAGGGAGGGGAGAGAGACGAAAGGGATTGGGGAAACGTGGAAGGGAAGAGGGAAAACACGATGCAAGCAGGCAAGCAAGGCTGGAATGCAAAAAGGTCGCGGCGAGAGAAGAGACGGGCTCGGCGCGCCGAGAGTGTGATTTCACTGCGCGCAGAGTTGTTACAGAGCAGCCATTGGAAATGCAAATTTTCGCGGGGGAATGCTCGCAGGTACGTGGGCGAGACGGAAGTGAGGACTCTCAGGCCGCAGGTAAACTCCACGGAGATAGATAACCCGCGAACCTGGGCCACTTACAGCGTATGCGAGATCATGGCCGAGCGATCGCGTTACGGGCAGCCGATCCGATGCGTCGCCATTCATCCTGCATACGACAACCCGACCATGTCGTCCAGCACGGAAGTCAGATTCGACGTCAGATGTGAGTATACATTGCCTCTTTATTATTATTATATATATATATATACATATTTAATCACACACTATTATATATCTACATAGTATTTTTTTAATAATCTATATTAATATATAATTCATATGTTTTATTATATAATTTAATAAATAGTATTATATTAGTAGTATACTTTATTATATATACTAAATATAATAGTATTTTTTTAAATATTTATTAACATATAATTTATGTTTTATTATATAATTTAATTTAGTATTATATTAGTATTATATTTTATATAATTATATAATATTTTATATAATTATATTAGTATTATATTTTATAGTAATATATTATATATTATATAATTTAATTTAGTATTATATTAGTATTATATTTAATTACATACATATGTGTACTTAATTTATTTAACTATACTTAATTATATATTTATATAATATATATATATAAGATATTATATATTACTAAAAAAAAATATGGGGATATTTTCCTGTCTACGATGACGAATTTGGAGCAGCAGTGCATGTTCTTTTTCTGAGAAATCTCACGTTTATGGCAAATTCTATTCCGAAGATGTGACCATTCTACAGTTAAAAAAAACATCTGTTCCATAAACTAGACTACACCTCGCTGCACCTTGCACTGTCCACTATAGACTGCCTCTGCGAACGCCATGACGGGCTACGTCAATGGAGTTATTTTCGTCTTATCCAGTTTGGAAACTCGCTGCAGCTAACCAACGAAATATCCGCGCCCGCGACCGTGCGAGCGAAAATTCCGGGCGCGCCTTGTTAAGCCCCGCTCGAACGTAACGATTTCAACCCCGGCTCGGATATCGAACATAAATATTGTTTCTGGTGCGTTCTTATTTTAACGCGTGCATCCGCGACCCGTCCGCGCGCCGACAGAGATTAAAATCGAAGGAAATTAATTCCGACAGCTACTTTAACAAACGACATCGAGTTACACCGACGACGTTAACGATTTTCGTAGAAAATTGGGACGCGACGTTGGGTATCCCCAACCCGTTGGCAAAGGACACCCTTATTACAAAGTCTTTCCGCAACCACTCCTCGTTACTCTAACGCGGATTAGCGGGGAGATTAATATTTAAGAATGATCACCGTTATCCGGCCGATTCTCCGAGGCCCCCGCGATGATAGATCAGCCGCCGGATCAACCTCCCAGCCAACTTTTCCGCCCGTAGCGCCAACTTTTTTAACGAGATCTCCGCTCGGTTGGAAACAATTTTTTTTTTTTCTTTTCGCGATGCAGGCAGGGTCGAAAGACGCGCAAGTAATTTCCAGGTATCCACGGGGGTAGTAGTTCGATCGCTGCCTCGGCTGAATTTATTTATTTCGATTGCCCCACACGAAAACCCAAAGTAAGACGAAGGACGGGATTAAAACTCTGGCATACCCGAGCGAGCGGGAGACATTTCCCTTCGCGCGATCACACCCGCTCCTTTCAATAGATGTGTGCGTGTACGCATATGTCGAACGATAAGTTTAATCACCTCGTTTCCCCGCAGCTTTCGCTGGCAAAGCTTTCGCCTCTGTGAAATTTTCTATGTCGAAAGTCATTACGGTTGTCGTTACGATCTTTGATGATATCAGCAAATCTTCCTCGTTATCAATTCTTGGCGAAGGAATTGGGATGACTCTCGGTTCTTTGAAAATTTCAGATATCCAAGCAAAATTTAATTTGTATATAATAATACGTTAATCGATTACTGATTTTATCAAATTTTTATTTATGTCGTTCTATGTATTAGTAATTTGTACAATCGAGTGTTTATCGTATGAATGAAAATCGAGTAATTTTCATGTGATGGTAATTAAGCGAATGAAGCATTTACAATAGATTTGAATCGTCGAAAAATTAAGTATGGAGTGAAAGCTGGGCGGGAAAGCACAGAATTACTAATCACCAAAATTATTACACGTAACATGTACTTGTCTACTTGTGCTACTAATAGTTGATCAAAATTATTGTCAACTTTCATTTAGACTTTTAAATTTTACTAGAAAGAATGTCAAAAGACATTGAAAATTGTAAGTGTGACTGCAACAAGTAAAGAGGGGAAGCACGAATTAATTATTATGTGCAATACATTTGCATCAATCGAAATTATTATCAAATTATATCGAGGATCTTCAAGTTTACTACAAATACAAATTGAAAATTGCGAAAAGTGGCTTTTTAATCTTTTGGCCAACAACTGCAATAGTTGTGCCTCTATTACTCGGGGGGTGAAATTGTCTCCGTGTCTTGTTATTTAATCGTCTCTATTACTCGAGGTTAAATTGCATAGGAAACCGAGTGCTTTTCTAGCCCGAGTACACTCTTCTTGTACTGTCCCAGGGCGATTGCCAACTTCTCAGCTTCCTATTATACTCGAGAGTCAATCGTACACACGGATTTTCTCACATTGTCTTGCAACAAACGACAACCATTTCGCCCCTTGTTGCGACGTTCATTCACGGTAAAACGAATACCACGCAGTGTCGTTGATTTAAAAAGGTAAGGAAAGTTTGTAGGGGACGTTTGCTGACGAGACGATCATTTGGACGAAAGAAACATCGTGCAACAAATACGTACACGGTTGTTAAATGGGAGGTCGACAGGAAGGGTACGTGTGGATCGCGCTGACCTCAACCCCTACCGAAGCAGAAACCTTCACCGAGGCAACAGTTCAACTGTGTACACTGGCGCTGGTAACCGCGGGACCCTCATCAATCTCCCTCAAAACGTGCCGCCCTGACATCCTGCTTTCCGACCTTATCGACAATTCGAGCTCCGCTGCGTCGTTCAACAATTTTTGAATCGCTTTTTGCGAAACACCGCGACGAACAACAATGACTAATGGCCGGCCGATCGATTCGACACACTTTCCCGCCTCCCCCAGAAAAATATCAATTGTTTGCGCAACGGCGAGCAAACAAAATCAAAAAGGGATATTAACACGTTCGACACTGCCTGACGATGTTTCTGTTTCTGTAAATATTTTAAAATATTTGTGACTCGAATAAGATGAATACATCGTTGACAATGAAATTTTAAGCAGATGATATATTGTGGAATTAAGATGAATTGTACGTGTCAAATTTCAGTGTTGAATTTACGAAAGTATTCCAACAGGAATACTTTCACTCAACGGAATGTTTCGTTGACAGATGTTTAATTGAACTAGAAATAGCTGCAACAAACTGACGATCTCGTTCCCTCGTAAGCAAGTGAAATTCTATTTGTACAAAAGTTGACGATCGGACGATCTTGTGATGGATGCTGCTATTTTGCTTTTTATTGTACAAAACCAGTTGGTAATTAACACTGGAACTACCAAGGACTAAAGCATAGAGTTTTCATCAGAGATATTAAAGTGAGAAAAATAAAAATACAATAGAGTACACAAACTTTTATTCGTGTATTTTATAAAAAAAAATCATTTAAACCTGTAAAAATACACTGTTTTGCATCTGTAATATATCCAAAAAAAAAAAAAATTATGAATTAGTCATTTCGACCACTTTGGTAGTTCTGTAAACGATAATAAACGATAATAACTTTGTAAAATAAAAATAAAAATTAAACATTCCCTTTCACGAAGCGAAACGTTTCGTAAATTTCAGTCAACGTGTTAATAATCGAGGTACTCTATCGCCCGCCCCTTCTCGTCAACGTTCGATCAAATAGTCCAGCAAAATTTATACTTTCTATTAAAATTTACAATTTATAACGTTCGCGCGGAGCCAGCTACGTAACATTACAAACGCAATAAATTCATCTATACGATATAAATTACACAGTTACAAACTATCCCTCCCCCTCACACCCTCCAATCGTTCTCCACCGAATCTATAATTCAACCCGCCGTCGCGTCCTCCCTAATCGAATTGCGAACGCGATCCGTGCTTCACCCCCGACGGAATCAAAATTTTTCACCTATTAATCGGTTCCGTTGCTCGAGCTAGATCGATCAGCCTAACCTCAAACTCCCTCAAACACCCCTGTAATTCGTCGCCGGTGAAATCGAGTTGGAAGTTGAAGCTCTCCGAGGCGCGCCGCGATTTCTCGATTCCTTCGGGAGCCGAGCCCCCTTTAAGGGTGGAGAGACGCGGTTTGCGAGCATCGCCGGGGCGGAAACGTAGACACGGGGACGGCTTGTCGCGTGTATTGATTAGGGGCATTAGCCGGCTGGGACTTTTTCAAGAGGAAATTGAAAAGTTCGCCCCGAAGCGCGGATATATTCCGCGCCCGGGTGCCACACGGTCGATCGAAACGCCCACGGCGGAATTTCGAATCATCCCTCCCGTCCTTTCGCTGTCCTCGCGCACCCTTCTGCCCTTCGCGTCCTCTTCCGGTCCGTTCGTCGCCAGTTTTTCCCCGCCCCGCCGTTTACTTTGCCGCAACGAACAAACTTGCGCTCGGTTGATGCACTTTGCAACCGGTCATGACCGATCCGGGGAACCGATCGACGCCCATCGACGTTTCCATCCTCGTCCGTGTTTTTGAACCGCCAAACTTTTCCCTTCAATCCCGCCTGGTGTTATTTGTTTGTTTATTTATTTACGTGCAGCAGAGAAATCTTTCCCTTTTCTTCTTGTTTCCTTTTTGGTAAGCGCGCGCGGTCCGAAACGTTACGCCGAGCTGAGCTAGATACGTACAACGAACAGATACGTTTTCTCATTAGAGTGCAGTCAGCGACGCGTATAAAATTGAAATTTATTAAATTAAATTTATAGCAGAGACAATAATAAGTCATATCGCGCGTATGGTGGAACGAACAAAGTTCTCGTAACGAATTAGTTCAGTTGTATATAGTTGAATTTCTATCTCGGATAGAATATGACTACGATAGATTGTTTTTTTTTTTTGTTTTTTTGTTTTTTAATATCGCGACCGAAATTTTTTCCCAGTTAGTGCCAACAATAATGCGAATGTGAAATTCCATACAACTATTATTGCTTTATTCTATTTATCAATCAATTCAAACCGAACCCGAATCTGTCGACAAACTAAATATTTTTACGGAATATCTGAAAAATTGGAACCGAAACGGCGATTATAGGTGTAAGTAAAATTACTGTAAAATAACCATGATCTGTAGACCATTGTAATCTCCGGAACTCTTCTGGATATAATTATCTCTATCGTTTCTTTTTTTTTTTTTCGTTTTTTTCTTTTTTACGTAACAGCTAGAAACTTTATGAAAATCGCAAAGGTCGCGGAAGAAGCTCAAAAAGCACCATAGAGAAACGCATTAAAATAAAATTACATTATGCAGCGATAGCTCTGTATACGCCGGTTTCAAAGGAGTTCGAACAAGTCCAGTTTTTCGTAGAAGCTGGATTCTACCGCCGATTAAAACGTAAAATTTCCATCAGTGATGTTAAAATGAAAAAAAGAAGTGAAAATAGAAGACTTTATAATACAATGATACTCTCCAAAAATACGCTGTTTTGCGTCTGTAGAATATCCAACAAAAATTATTAGTTCTAGCGATAAGTATATATATTGCGGGAATCAGTACCCGCAAAGGGAGAAATAGCTGCGCGTAGTTAAAATAGCTAGTTAGAAGTCGACAGCTAATTGTAGAATCGCAAGAATTGGTTTTAAAAAGCAATCTTTTGCTAGTCTCCAAGGTACAAATACAAGTACAACGATGCGCAATACAACGCGGTTTTTCGAAATTCCTTTTCCGTGTAACGAACAAAGCATTCGAGTGCGTGTCGGCGCGGTAAAAAGAGTGACTTTCATCGTTTGAATCTCTCGTTGGTAACGGCATGCAATTTATAAATTAATTGTATTACAATACAACTCTGCCGCCTAACAAAACGATGTCGCGATATTTGCCGCGTGTAACTCGCGCAATGTAATATTTGCGTATGATAAATAGATTTCGCGTCTTTCTCATACAATTCGTCCACGCGATGCAATCCTTTAATTTTCTGTAGCCACGTTAACAGTGACAGATGGCAACGCCATCTCTAAAATTGCTTATTTACATCGATCAAAGATCGAAACCATTAATATTTAAAGGTGGAGTATTAAATTGCCGCAATATCGTAATATCAATGTACATCAGTTTCTGAAGATTTTGTGAAATTGTGCAAAGGCGCGACGATGAAAAAAAATATTGAACTATTCATATTGAGAAAACAAGATTCGAGAATGTGAATTAATTGAAATTAATCGACTCGCGAGACACCGCATTCTCCCAAAATAAAATACTTTGCTTTCGCAAATAATGATTTACGAACGATTTGATTTGTCTGCCACATGAAATAATTCGAAACGTGGCGTTTCGTTTTAACCCCTTAACCACGATGGATGAAATATTTCATCGTGCCAAGAGAACCATTTATTGCGTTTATTGTCGTATACATCGTCACGACATAGTTTGTCACTGCGAAGTACACTACGAGCCGTCATCTTATAGAAAATAATTACCCAATGTGTACATAATCAATATTGTATACGTTTAGGGAGTTAAAGAGTTGTACGAATGACGCCACATCGCAAAAATATCACGTTCAAAGCGCGATGTTTCGTCTTCGAATACGAAGAAGTTAACCCTTTAAGGGCCTTTTAACCCTTCAACACTTCTTTCTGTGTCAATTCGACACGTTTTTCTTGTAAAATGTCACATATCAATTTATAATGAATAAATAGTACTAACAATAGTATAATAGTATAATAAATAAATAATAGTAATATTATTATTATTATAGTAATAATAGTAATATAATTATTACCATAGTAGTAACAATAGTATAATAAATAAACGTATAAAAATTTAGTCTGTTTATTGTCAATAAAAAAATTTAATCATCCTGTCATCGTAGATATTAACTCTTTTACCACCAATACTGCCAATAAGAAATAAATTAAATTAGAAAAGTTAAATCGTCTCGATCGTTTCCAAAAATTGCACACTGCGTACTGTTCGTCTACGATTAGAAAACTGGCCACCTTGTCGAGGGAAATACTAGTCCGTCGAAGCAGAAAGGGAAAGGAGGAGAAAGAAGAGCGATCACGAGGGTTCAAGACGGACGAATTTATGCGAAAAAGGTGTTAGCGCGGAGGGTGCAGCTGACGCGAGAGAGTCGGCCAGAGTCGCATTACTTCTGGCAGTCGTTCTTTAGGTAAACTTCAAACGGCTCTGTTTTTATAGGCGATGGTGACGGTGGATCGAACAAAAGGGGGAAGGGTTCGAAACAAAGAGAAGAGACGGGGGAAAAGGAAAACAGAGAGACAGAGAGAGAGAGAGAGAGAGCGGAGACGCGCGCTCGGGAGAGCCCCGGCCCGGGCTTTTGTGCCTCGCGAAACAGAAATTTTCTGTTCCAAGCCTCCGTTTTCCCCCTTGGAGGAGAATTTTTCATCGCCCCGGTGCCCTCTCTAATTAACCCGGCGCGCGGCGAATTCGTTAATTAACCTTTATCCGATGTATCATCCACGGGGTGAATTGCTGCACGCGGAACAACGAGAAAAATCGCCGACAACACGCTGACAAACGTTTAAATATTGATGAACGCGCGTGCCTGTACGTATTTACCGGCGAACCGACGATAAAACAACGCAAGTGAAGGCAAACGCAAACGTCGAAGTTCCTTCTCCGCATTTGCAAACAAAAACAGCTCGAACAACGTAGCTTTCCACGTTCATTCTTCGTCTCGATCCGCGAGAAGTCGCTGAAAATGGAATGAAAGACGAATGAATGCTTCGATATCGAGTCGAACTTGACGGCCGAACGAACCCGCTCTGGCGAGAGATTTTTCGTCGCCGCGGCACTCGCGCAGAATTTATCGTCACCGCCGTTCCCCCATTGCTCGCGATAATGAATTTGTTTCGATCAACGTTGCGCTCGTTTGCTCGTAATTTACTGGGTACCGATGCTGATCGAATATTCATGAAGCATTGTTCGAAAACGAATACCGGGGCTACAGAATTTATTGAAAACTCCAGAAGAGGCTGACGCGCGATTTATGCACCGGGGCGGTGGCCAGTAGGGTAGTTTCCGAATGTACAGCTGACGGGGGGTGTCCTCCCCGCTTCTGTCTTCTGTAAACTTCAAACTCTGCTGCAACTGCGATAGCCCCGGGAGCTGCGTGTCCGGCCTGAATGCCAAATTTTTTTCTCTTTTCTTTCCTTTTTTTTTAAATTTTTTTCCTTTTTTTTTCATTTTTCACCCTGCCTCCGCCGTCGATCGATCGACCGCGTTCCCCGGTGCGCGTTTCCTTCTCGTGCGTTCTCTCTCTCTATGCGATTTTTCGTTCGATATCGTCCCGATCGTTGGAACTCTGTGTCTTCAATCGGTAGACGATTTCTTTATTTACGAGAAAGTGAGGAGAAAATTGTTTCAGTTCGAATCGAATTTCCTCGAACGATATAGTAACTCGTGAACTAAATTTCTCTCGCGTCTTACATTTGCCGTAAAAACGAACTGATTTCATTGACGATCGAACGAAACGAACGTTTCGTACATCCGCCAACTTTTGTTTTCCCTCGCTGTCGATCGCGTTTCCCGCAAACAGCGGAAGAATCCTGTTCCCCGCGTAAAATGAATTACAGAAAATTGAAATTAAAAATATAATCGTGCTGCCGGTCGAGGGTCGGGGGATGGCGAACGGGTGGGTGACGAGCGGACAGGGGCGACAGTGACGAGCCACGAGTTTCGAAGATGCCAATCACACGCGGTTAACTTCCCCAGTTTTGCGTCCGTCGGTGTGGACGAAACGCGTGGGACAGAGTCACACCGGTGTCACACAGGGGAAAGAAAAACAAAAGAAAATAGGTTGACCGATCGAAACAGCTGCGGAGGCTTTTCCGCGGAGAAACACGCCGCGCAACCAAATAAATAGGGTTGACCGGTTTGGCGCACACACACACACACACACACATACAACGCTGAGCCGACCGGTGTCCTATAAAACACAGACAGTCATGGCAGAAAGGGTAATAGAGGGGAAGGGAAGCAAAGCGAGAGAGGGAGGAAAATGGAAAGGGTGTGTGGGACAGAGCAAGAAAATGCCAGAGAGAGAAAGAGAGAGAGGGAATGTAGCTGAAATTGTGAATGGGTCAGCGAGTGTTCGTTCGCGCGTATTTCGAAATCATTGTTACGTGAAATGAACAGCTGCGCAAGCTACCTGCACGCTCTGCCTATACGATTCGATTCGAGAGCATCCCGCCGCCGCGCCCACCGGCTCTTTCATTTTTCACGTCTTCGCGGGACGTTCTGTCTTCGCGCCTGAAACAGGCTTGCCCACCCCTTTTCTCCCATCCAACCCTCCCTCCCCGCAGGTTCTCGCGGATTAATCCGCCGCAGCCGTTCCGCCGAAGATTCGACGTTAACGTCACGCTACGCCGATGTTTTTCCGCCTGGGATTGCTTTTACAACGAGGGGAGGCTGGCTGGCTCTGAAATATGTGTCGTCGAGTACGGGAAATCGATTTTAATTCGTAAATTGCGATCGTTCGTCGATACGTTCGAGGCCTCGCGTCGGCAGGTTCGCACGAGAAACTTACGCTTTTGGAAGTTTCTCGTCATTCCCGGGGAAATAACTGGAACTGGTTATTTATTTAGTCCTCGGAGTGTGTCGAATCATTCACGAATATTCGACACGGATAACAAAATTGATTTCTTTGTAAAATGCTGGAAACACGCATGTTTCCGGATACGTCGTGGCATATAAATTTTTAACGATTATATGTATATAACAATATTTAAGAAAATAGATAAAAATTGGAGAGATTTTTTGGATCTTTTCGAAAAACATTATGTCCCAATCCTTAAAAAAAAAGCAAAGATGGCACACTGATAAATTATTCTACATATGTTGTTAGTGTACTTCTTAAACGTCATAATTGTAAAAAACTCATTTCTTTATATATATGTATATATTAAAAATTAGAGAGATTTTTTGGATCTTTTCGATAAACATTATGTTCCAATCCTTAAAAAAAAAGCAAAGATGGCACACTGATAAATTATTCTACATATGTTGTTAGTGTACTTCTTAAACGTCATAATTGTAAAAAACTCATTTCTTTATATATATGTATATATTAAAAATTAGAGAGATTTTTTGGATCTTTTCGATAAACATTATGTTCCAATCCTTAAAAAAAAAGCAAAGATGGCACACTGATAAATTATTCTACATATGTTGTTAGTGTACTTCTTAAACATCATAATTGTAAAAAACTCATTTCTTTATATATATGTATATATATATATAAATTTTTTATAGCATCTGTATTATATATATATATATATATATACTATAAAAAAATTTTTAATATTCATCAAGCACGAAAATGGCTGATTTTCACGCCTCATTCAAGCCTCATAATTTCTTACTAAATGCTTTCGTTCACGAAGAAAGATATTACACTCTACTTTTCTACCAGAGTTCATATTCTGAGAGAAGATATTGTTCGTGACAAACAGAGATCTCGAACTTTTGGCCAAAGCTCTGTCCAAAAGCAAAATGTATCGTGCGAACACGATTTCTAAACGCTTCCGGAGTGAAGACGGCCGGCAATCGATTACCAGACGGACCGGTAGAACGGTAGCGACGGTTCGTTAGAGTCGCGCCAGACGAAAGAAACACTTAATCGGAGGAGGGAATCGAGTTACACGCTGGCGGAGGATAGAGAGTTCTCGCGAGACGCGCGCGTTGCAAAAGCAAGATCGACAGTAGACGCCCGAGTTTCCGCTGGTTTAGCCCGCGCTTCCTCTTCCCGAGTTGCGTAATCGTATTTCCAAGTCTGAATACCAGCTTGTTATTTTCGGCCCTCGGGAAATAGGTCGCTGCTGAAATTATTAATTAATACAATTTGGATCCGTATTGCAACATTAATTAACCGTCATTTGTGACGTTTCTCGGCGGCCGCCGCGTCAGTTTCATTGATTTAAACAAACGAGGGGGTGGTGGGAGGAAGAGAGCCCCCGGGTGGGGGAGGGGGTTGCCGGGGACAGGGTAACTGTATATTAACACAGTAAATTATTTTCCACGTCCAGCGCCTTTAATCGAAAGCTTTGTCGGGATGAAAACCCGGGTCGAGCCGAGGGTGAAAAAGCGAACGAACCTCCCCCCCCCCTCACCCGCCCCTCTTTCTCCTCCCATTCGGCGTCCTTTCCGCGATGTTCTTCGACCAGGGCCTTCGCACTACGCCCGATCGATCCCTTCAACCGCGTAATTGCTTTCGTTGAAAAATACAACGTAACGCGTCAATTCGTCAATGCACGTTAATCGAATACAGAGGAAGGGAGCGAGCGATGGAACAGGCGAGCAAACGGCCAACCGATTTGATAGACTGCATTTATCGAAACGTGATTCCGAGTAAATCGATTCCGAGTAAATGCTCCGACCGAGCATTATTTTACCTCGGTTACAAACCTCTCCCCACGGCCAATCTTTTATCGTAACAGACCAATTAAATTTCCTTCGCTTTTTTGTTCTTCTTTTCTCTTTTTTACTTTTTTTATTTTTTCTTTTTTCTTTTTCTGATCTCTTTTTGGTCCCGAACAGACCAAGACCGATCGATCCATCGATCGCAACTCCAACAACTCGAAGTAACTCGTAACTCACGTCGAGGTGATCATTAACGACGTTGAATAAAATCTCGCGTTGTCTCTGATTTCACGATGTTTGTTTAATTCACGGCGCGACGCGAGATTAACAGCGCGCGCGCGCGTAATTGAAGCGAGCGTGTTATCTATCGTGGTTCGAGGTACGAGTTCGCGTGGAAGGGGCAAGTTGGAAAATTAATACCCGATTATGCGTCGTGTCGACCGTGAAACGCCCAGAATCACTTAGCGATAATTGAAAAGATCTCGAACAAAGGAACGACGCTGTGCAGCTTTTTCTGTCATTTGACAAAAGATTAACAGAACAGAGCTCTCTATTTCGAAGAATGAAATACAATGATTCGAAACACGAACACTCCGAGTGTACAAATTACTTGAAGGATCTCGGAAAAATACGGCAATAAAGTTGAGATCGTTTCGCAGTCGCGAATCTAGCGTGAATCTCACGTCTCAAGTTCATTATTCGTCCGATGATTTATGATCAGAAATGTACGTGGATTGAAAAAAAAAAAAGAGGGACAACAGAGAAGAAAAAAGGGTAAAAACCGGTAGAAATTTGCCAGACTGGGACGAGACGTGCGCTTCGGTTAACCAGAAAGAAAGAAGAGAGAAAGGGAGAGAGATCAGCTGATGCAGTTGCAGCTGGACCACCCCCCTCTCTCTCTCTATCGCTCCCGCTAGGGAAAACAGCCGCAGGATTAACTGCGCGCAGGTGTAATTGAATTTTTCGTGAGCCGCGGCTAACTAATTATTTCTGACAAGGAATAACGAAAGCGGCCGGGATGCCGGTCCAACTTTGATTCATTATATCGAGGTTTGTACGCTGGCCCTACGCGCATTCTATCGCTCGCACGCTCTCTCGCCGATGTGTTGCGCTCGCGTGCCATTGTTTTCCATTCCATTATCGGGTTCTTTCTCTCCCTCTCTCTCTCTCTCTCTCTCTCTTCCTCAGCCTGCTGGCCCAGAGAAAGGGAAAAAAACCCGCCGAGAGAGAAAGAGACAGGGGAGAAACGTCTTTGTTCGGTTCGAACGGCGAGAACAAATCGATCGAACGAACGGTCGACCAGCCACCACGTCCAACCAGACGGTCGCGGCCAACCCCCAACCGTTGGGGATGGTTGGAAGGGGAGATCTCTCGGTTCTTTCAGGTGATACGATCCGGGATCCACTTTTAATTACGCGCTCATTAACGAAGGATTGAATCTGAAAACTTGCTACTCCCAACGGTGCGTTTACTCTCTCTCTCTCTCTCTGCAAGCCGGCTGTTTATTTTTCCGCGAGCGCGTTCCGCGAGGCCGCCGCCGCGCTATGATTAAAGCCCTGATAGCAATTCCCGCGTCCCGCGATTTCAATTAAGCCCGCGTCCTCCCTCCCCTCCCCTCCCCCCCCTTCCTCGTGCGCGTGGTTCGTCGAACCACGTGCCTCCAGCCGTCCATCGGCAATTTTTCTTTCCCGCTTTTCCCTCTTCTTTTTTTTTTCCAACCTTCCGAGGAGAAAATTAATTCTCTTTCTCTCTCTCTCTCTCTCTCTCTTTCTCTCCGCCTTAAACTGCCGAGTGTCGGGACGTGTAATCGACACTGGTGTAATTAAAGTTTCCTCGCGACCGAGGAAGACGTTGGAGACTGTAAAAATCGAGACTGGAGAAATGGAAATGTTTCAGACGCGCCGGAGACGAGGCTGGTCGGCGTGCCGACCGGTCAACTGGAAGAGGGTCGCGACCAGCTGGAGATCCGATGCCTGGCCGACGCGAATCCACCGGCCTCGATCCTTTGGAGGAGGACCAAGAGCCCGGGTGTGACCGAGGTGGCCAGCATCGGCGAGACGTTGCTGTTCTCGCCGATCTACAGGAATCACGCGGCCGTCTATATCTGCGAGGCGGCCAACACCGAGGGTGAAAGCAGCCCGGTCTCTGTTCAAGTGTCCGTCAACTGTAAGTGCCGTCGGCCTCGTTTCCACTCTGTCCGACGCGTCCTCGCTTCTTTCTCGTAACGCGCGGCCAATCGAGTTTCTCAAAGTAATCCGCGATTAACCCTTTTCCCGCCGGCAGACAGAGCCTGGTAAACGGCCTAATCGTTATAGTCGATCGGTCTCTCGTACCACGGCACCACGGCAGAAAATAACCGCCGGCCGCGCTCTTTCAGTCGCTTTGTGAATAAAAATAACGCCTAACCGAACCAACCCTCCTTCCCCGATTATCGCTCGATTACGCGGCTCGGGTAAAGACGATCGACCCCGAGACCACGATGACCATCGAAGCGTCTCCCGTAACGCGTTGGCAAGCGGCTCGTTTAATAGTTTCGGAACGGTTCAGAACCGATACGACGGCCAGCAGATACTCGCCAGGCTATCCAGCTGTTTCCAACAGTTCTCGGGCTGAGAAAATCGGTAATAAAAACCTCGATAGCTCGATTCGCGCGCGCGGAAGCATCCCGACGCTTGTTCCGTTTATCGACGGATAAACGATCGATAGAGAGGTGGATGTTCGATCTGGTTTTCACCGCAGATCCGCCGACCATCAGCTCGGTGGGCCCGGATCGGCTGACCACGGCGTTACTCTTTTCCGGGGCGTCGTTCGAGTGCAACGCCGACGCGATGCCACCGGCTGAATACAGGTGACCTCCTCCTCCACCCACGAGTCGTTTCCTCTTATCTATCGACTTCTCGCCAGGCTTTCATCTTCGATTTTAGTTTGCACGGTGGCATGAATCACGACGAAATATTGTCTCGTAGCTACACAGTGTGGCTCACGAAAGTGTCCGAACAGTTTGCCACGCGAGATGACTGTTGCGATTAATTAATTAATTAGAAATAATTCGACCTAAAAATGTGTCGAGAAGTTGGTACGTAGCATGAAGAACAGTCTTGAAATATCATTCCATTATTCCATTTGAATTATATAATTCTATCGTTCCAGTGGAACTACCAAAATGGTCAAAACGACCAATTCATAAGTTTTATTTGAAATTTTATAGAAATAATGTATCTTTAGAGTATATATGTATATAAATAAAAGCTTGCGTCTAGTTTATTGCAAAGTTTCTATTACTTTAATATCTTTGATGGAAACTTTGTACTTTAATCTGCTAGATCTAGTTATATTGGATATCAAAGTTTATTATGTGTAATCTATAATTGATTGATCTTTGAGAACATCATACAAATTTATATTGCATAACTCACACTATAACGTATTGTGTGCAATTTTGACTTATCGTAATAGAACACTTTTATCATCTTTATATAAATGTATCTTGTATCTTCTATACGTGTATAGGATTTTTTCATATTTACAATCTTTTCTTTTCTTTTTTTTTTTTTTTTTTTTTTTAATTAAATTTACGTTCACAGAAACGAATGTAATACGATCGCTTTCGTGAGCAACAAAATTTACCAATTTCACCAGGCACATAATTGTGCCCATAATTTGCCACTTTGATTTCAGTAGCTCTGTAAATACATGCTTGTCACAATCTTCGTTTGTTTGCGTGTACTTGTTGCTCCCTTACGTTGCTGCACGTGTATCGCGTGAACGTTATCCGTATTTATCCGAACGGGCGTTCCGAGTCACGTGATTAAAATGGTTCCCCGCTATCAGAATGGTAAACGTCGTTGCACGCGGTAGTCATGTAGCAGCGAAAGACCGGTGGATTGAACGTGTCGAACTGAAATGCGACAATTGGTTTTTCAACGGCGCGCCAGATGGGCCCAGATCTTCACCGATGGCCGGATGCCATTGGAATGCGGTACCGGGCAACGATTGATCCTGACGAACGTAACGTACGAGCAACAGGGTCAATACATATGTCTCGCCTCGAACAAGATCAATGGGAACGTCAGGGAAGTCAAAAGCGATCCTGTGTCTCTGCAAGTGGTCGGCGCGCCTAGGGTAAGACGCATCAAACCGACGATTTTTATGCATTTCTCTCGGCTTTTCCGGTGAAAACGTGCGTTACGATGCATCGACACTTTGGCTTCAGGCTTCACGAATTCAGGTGTCTGGTTTGTTTGTACGCGAGATTTAAAATGTCGAATTTCACAACATCTTCCTTACTGCTTGGAGGTAATGAATAATTTAAAAATAATTAATTTCTTTCTTTTTTTAACTGAAACCAGACGAACGACGTTGGCGATTGTAAAAATTATATTTACGTACGGATGATTCTCGTTCTCTGATCCGTTCTCGTCCGAGACGAGATTTCTGATTCCCCTGATTCGATGCAAGTTGCTGCGATATTAAACTACACGCGTTGCAACCTAAGTGTCGATGCGTGCATCCCTAACTTCCTGGTGGTTCGCGTGTTCTCGAAAGGACACGAAACTGTCGAATCCACCACATCGGGAGAATTAACCCTGGAGAGGGGAGGGGAAAAAAGCCCCGTTTCCAGAGAGCAAATCGAGTGGAACACGATGAGAAGTCGAGTTAAAATTTAATCGATTCGACAGCCACGCGGCGCGCATTCGAAAGAGAGAAAGGTCACAGCGGAGGCTAACCGATTTTTACGCGTTGTGATTATGTATTATTGGTTCCGTGCTTTTATTACCAGATCAATGCGATCGGGAAACAAACGATCGCTGCCTGTAATTAATTAACAAAATTATGTTTGTATGCCCTGCGTGCTCGCCGATCTGTTGACGCGCACCACCACCTGCCCCTCCCCCCCTCCCCCCTCCCTCTCCCATTGTGACGTATTTAAATATGGAACGCGAAATTCATATTTATGAATTTAATTATGCTGGCGCACGCGGTGGTGGAGGAACGGGGGAGGAAAGGAAAAAAAAAACATACGTACGCGCGTGCACATACGAGGTCGAGTAAAACGTCATTTTCACGACACACTCGTCGGTTGATTGCAGTTACATTGGTTTCATACGTTTCGCGATCCGTGATCCGTGCGCCAGCACTTGTGGTCCGCGAGTATTCCCGTGCAATCGACGCGAAATATTTCACCCTTTCGCGGAAAGGCATTAGCCTCGGAAATATCCCGTAAAAACGATAATCGCTGGCTCGCGACAGTGGAAAAACGAGAAACGGGAAAAGGAAAATGAAATTAATTCTTCGACGATTTTTCACCCTCTCGACCCTCGAAAGACTGAGCCTCGAGCTATGCTCTAGCTGTATGAAAGATCAAAGGGATTCTGGTTCGAAAGATATCGTATTTTAACACTCATCTGTCTATTTGTTGCATTTTCTCTTGCAAATATATATAAAACGTCGGTAAGATGATACTATAAAATTGAATTGAGATTCGATCTGTTCATTGTTGATGAAAGAATCTGCAAACTTGATTAGTTGCCTTCTCATCGTGACCACTGCGTCAATTTGACACCAAGGGACAAATTGAATCGAAAGGAAACGAGTTGAAGTTGATGTTGACGATTTTAACGAAAACCACACCGCACCCTTGATCGTTCTAGAATTCACTGACTCGAGTTGCCCTGCGAACGTACGACGATGGACGAAGACGGTGGAAGATTTCGGTGAAGAAGCGGGATCGAGAGTGTTGTTTAACGTGTGTTGCAGGTGGTGAAACCGGCCATCACGGAGAAGTTTGTCGTGGCAACGACCGAGGGGAGCCCAGCGAAATTAGAGATCAGACTGTGTTCCGACCCGAAGCCTCGGCTCGTGGCTTGGGAATGGGGCAGCACCAGACTCCACGCCGGTTAGACTGCTTCCTAGCTCTACCGCCAAAAGTATTCGAGTCTTTGGTTTGCTCTTTCAGTTTTCTTCCGTCGTTTTTTTCTTTTCTCTTTCTCTCTGTCTTTCTCTCTCTCTTTTTTTGCGTACGTCTCTTTTCACTAATTGGCACTCCGTATTACTGAAAAGTGGTACACTCGCGATTAATTAATTCGAGCATCCCTTTTAGCCGTCAGCTTCTCTTTAATTACCCGCCTTTTTTCTCGCGTCCTCCTCGAGCCGAACCTCCAACATCCAACTTCTGTCGGCGGGCCTTCGATCCTTCCTCGTCGCTATCGATTCGCAAGATTCACGTTCAAGCTTCTCCTTCGCCCCCTCCCCCCCCTCCCCCCTCCTCTTTTCACGCCTTCGTCGCTTCACACCTTATCGCGCGTCTTTGACGTTGTTTGAAGTTGAGACGAGACTTTCGCTTCCCGCGATTTCTTTTTGTTCTTTATTTCCTTCGTTCAGCCGCGTGATTCCAACGATCGGTGATCTTACGCACGTCGATTAAAAGATTTACAGTCGCAACAGTCGCGTCTGACTACCGTCGGATCTAATTGCTCCGGGCGAAATGTTCGCAGGTGAGGTTCTGGAGTCGCGGTATCGGGCGTTGGATCTGGAGCCGCTAGCGGCCGAGGATTGTTACACAGCCGTTTTGGAACTGACTAGCACGGTGAAGGAGGATCAGAGACTGTACAACGTGATCGTGGAGAACGATCGTGGAAGCGATCGTCGGGCTCTGATGCTGAGAGTGGACGAACCGGGCCAGGTAATTATAACGATATTCATCGCTGAAACGAGACGAGAGACGACGAGAGGCGACTGGTCAACATGTTTCGAGCAAACATTTCTCGCCCTGTCCTCTTTTTCTCTCGATCGCCCGAGAAACGAGAACGACCAACGCCTAATTAAATAATCGAACAGAGTCCGTTCGAATTAAAATACGGGCTGGAAGCCGTGTTTCACGTATTCCATGCACGCGTGCTACGTGCGAGCGTACGCTCGGAACAATGTTATCACCCGCTAAAAACCAGGTCCCTCCTTTTTTTTCCACCCCCGCGTATTTGTTGCAGATTCCACTCGTTATCGGCGCTGTCGCTGGGTTTACGGTGCTCTCGGTGCTGGTAATGGGATTCGTTTGTTTCCTACGCTCGGATAGATGCTGCGTGGCCAGAAATACGGTGCCTACGCTGCAGCAAGTGCATTGGTAAGCACGCGATATTGCATCCTCTCCCCCCGCCCCTCTCTGGTGATTTGCACGAACGAACGTCGAAGCAATTTCAACATTCGGCAGCGTTGAAAGAATCCTCTTTTCGCGGAGATACGTTCTCGCGGAAGCACGTACGCGCTAATGAATTATTCGACCTTACCGTTCCACTCGGTTGCGAGCTTAATTGCCAGTAGTATCGCGGACCGATGCCAATTTCGTTTCCTGTTTGTTCTGCGAGATTTTACGCCATTCCACGCGATCTTGCTCGATAAGTCTGCACGATCCTAGACGATGTCAATTAATGGACGATTCTACGCGACCCTGTGCAATCTCACGCGATTTCACGCGATCTTATACTTGCTCTACGCGATATAGTTATCGAATCAGGGTCGCCGCGAAAAGAATCTAAATTAGCCAGGAGGCTGAATTAGCGATACGCTGCCGTATCGGCAGAATGAAACGGAACAGTATCGACCTGTTTCAGCACGAAGGCTTCAAACACGATGATAGAGGATCCTCGCCTAGCGGTGGATACGATGGAACGCAACAACCAGCAATACGCGTCCGAGAAACGACCGAACCACGTTCTGAAACCTGTCCCGTCCCAACAGTATCAGCAAGAGTGTTATCAACACGATCCACCGCACCAGCAGCAGCATTATCAGAGGCATCATCATCATCACCATGGACAGCCTCACGGACCACAGTACACGCTCCAGGTCAGATAAGTTGATAGACAGAGAGACAAGAAACAAAAAAAAAAAAAAAAGAAAAAAAACAGAGAAAAAAAAAGGAAAGAAAACTATTCTCACAGAGTAGAGTGACGATGTCGCTGAGCGACATCTCGCAAAACGTTGTTTTATTCCTTTTTCCCTTAGCCTCGGACTGTCTACCCCTTTCTCTCTCTCTCTCTCTCTCTCTCTCTCTCTCTCTCTCTCTCCTTCCGTGTAGCTGAGCGAATGCACGAACGATACACACGCAGCACCACAACTTCCCTAGACACTGTTTTTTTTTCTTGCTCGTTTTTTCGAGCGAATGCCTGGTAACGGATACCCACACGACGCGACACGATCCCCCGGGCAGCTCATTTTAATTTTCCACTCCCAACAGCGTCTAGTCAACCTTTTTTTTTTTCCCCCTCCCTTCCCCTCCCCTCATCGATCCTACTACGCGCGATTTTTTCCTCCGAAGTCTTTGCGAGTTTTTTCGAAATTCGCTGATGGTGGAGAGGAAGGGAAAAAGAAAACAAGAAAACGAAATTCTGATGAACACTGCGTTCAGTCCATTGCACCCGCGCAAGGGTATACAACACACACATGCGTTAAAGGTGAAATTTTTTTCCGCTGCCCATCCCACCGAGTGGAAGCTCGAGAAACGAGAGCGGGCTAAACGTAACGCGAAAAACATCGAGCAGAAGCATTCGGTACGTGGCTTCATTTCAGTTTACTTTTGGTTTTTTCGCATTATACCGTATCATACCGTTGCCGATACGAGTTATCAAGCGTGATCCCTTTTTTTTTCATTTCCTTTTTTTTTTCTTTTTTTTTTTTTCTTTGGTCGAGGGTTTAACGAAAAGCCTCGAGAGAAAGATCAAAGATCTTTCAGCGGTTTTATCGTTGGCTGTAGACAGAAAGCGTTTCACGTTCGAGAGTTTAGCGTCCGTTACCGTTCAGATATTTACGCGTGACCCGGAAAAGCCTCTAAGATACGTAGATTTTCGTCTGGCACGAGAGAATCCGTCGGTCTAGCAGCGAACCAAGGAACTTTCACACGTGTTCCATCCCTTGTACGTCTTGACTAAGCGTTTCGCAGTCTTCGCCATTCGTTCTCGCGTTCACACGTGCCGTGAAGCAATCTCGCGAACGAAAGCATCGCTCCAGAATAATATACATATATACATGTAACGCGTTACGAAGAATATTACAAGTACGCGTGCACGAATAACACCGGTGAGCGAGAGTAGATGGTATTAAATCGCGATGATATCGTACCACTTGTGTTTTTACAACTCAAACGCGTTAAATACCATTCGACACAAAGTCACTATTCACGGCCAAGTAAGGAGGAAGAAGAGGAACCATCGAAAGATCCATGTACATACACCCCGCTATGCACGAGACACGGTAACAACGCTTTGAAAGAACGGCACACATATTACACAATTACCGGCCCACCAAACTTGCTCTATCGCACAACGTTGAAAGTACGTCACACGTTGGGATTGCAATATTGGTGCAATAACGCCATGACGACGATATAGACTTGCACAAGTATTGACCACTAGCCGCGCTGTCCCTTCCCCGATCGAGATAGTCATTTGAGTGATTTATGCGGTCGGTAGGGTGCATTACGCATGCATTTGGTTGCATCTAGACACTACGGTGTCCCTCTCCCAATTACCGCAACGTCCTTGTAGGTAATGTGATTCAGATACGTGTACGTAAGTAGCGGTTACAGTCACTTCTGGTGTAATGCGACTGCCATTTTCTCAAACCAGTTTCGACTGTTTGCCCCTTCCGTGTTAATTAACGGTAAACGATCAAACGAATCGATCGGCCAACGTTTCCCGTGCTATCAGAATCGGACCTGCATCTTGAAAGTAAGTTTACGTAGAGAAGAATGTTACCGGACCGACTGGAAGAAAAGAGAGAGAAATTTCAATTCAACTTTTCTCTCGTACTATAACGTGCCATCGCGATGATATAATCTGACCCACTTTCGACGGGACCACCACGTGGAAAAGGTACTTCCACGCTGTTTCGGTCGACAAAAATTGGTCGCGCATTAGCAGAGAGAAGCGACTGTACCGTGAGGAACAAGGTTGGATTAAGAGTTTGATTTGGTCCACCCGGCTTGCGCATCCTTGCCACCGCTTTCGTTCGTTCCGCTCTTGCATCCAAATAGGACTATTGCCGGCACGATCGCGTGTTTTCCTCTCGGCGTGTGTCGTTTCAAAACGAAAGACTGACTCTTGTTAAAAAAAAAAAAAAAAAAGAAAAAGAAAAAGAAAAAAGAAAAGAACAGTATACATATACATATACTCGTTTCATAAATACGCCGTCGGCTGAATCACTGCCTGATCGCCATGTATATCGAGATATCGAGGAGACTTCGAAAATTTATATATAATATACATATATACATATATATACGGTTGTGAAAATAATTACTTACGATAAATCTCATTATCGACCGATCTATTGTTGTTATAATAACCGGACAGCGCGCGTCCGCTGGTGTAATTAAAAACCACGGATAATCGTATGTTCGATTACCGATCTATTCATTTAAATAATCCAGCGTCGAATAAGCGTATCGGCGATTACCGAGAATCACCCTTCCAACGATACGAATACATTACAATAACGCTAATTATTATTAATCGAAGTTAACGATTATTCAAGACAATTACGCGGCTCGATAAACGTTAAGTTTCGTCTTGTACACACGCTTATCTGGTTCGCCAGAAATCGATAGACAAGGAAGTCATATACGAGCCATTTACTTAAACCGATCCCTGAAAAGGGGCAACGAGCATGTTACCGTTGCCGAATCGTAAACGATTTAATTGAATCGTTCCAGAGGATCTCGCCTTGGTTTGCGTCCGACGACGATTATTGTCGAGCATGTTACGACCTCGTGCAAATTTCGCGTGCATGCTGAAAATTTTATGTACATATTTTTCACTTACGTTCGTTGAGATCTCCTCTCTTTCTCTCTCTCTCTCTTTCTCTCTCTCTCTCTCTCTCTCTCTCTCGTCATATTCGCGCTTCATCCAATCACAACACAATCATTGTTACCGTTGGCACAGAATCATTGTAACCATTAATTAGCCGGGCTGCTCGCGTATCGAGACTGTCGTCGTCGTCGTCGTCGTCGATGAACTTCGTTCATGCCTGTAACCAAGCAATCTACGTAAAACAACGCTGTATGACGCTGTGTGTAGAAGCAGCTCGAACGAACTTCGAGTACTCTCTTTCGTGTATCATGTTGTCATTAAAAAATAATCATACAGATGCGTGTGCTTGTCCGTTTGTTATCAGACCTCCGTAATATTCCTTTCATCCTCGCGGAAACGATCGCGAGCATGCCGCACAGATACGTACCTACCTATACGAATTATCAATATCAATCCGCTTCCTTTGGAACCGCGGCGTACAGTATGTGACACGTTTACGTAACATCGAGCACTGTTTGCTTCACTTTCCCAGTATATCCCGTTTGATATAAGATTCCATATGAAGCCAGGACCGTTTTATAAAACGTGAAACCACAATTTTTCGTTTTCGAGCCAACCTGAAAGAATAAATATTTAGATCGGAACGGGAGTTGCAACGTTTTATGAAATTTTGATTGCCAAACTAGTTTAAATATTTATTCGTAACGTTTGCCGGAACGCTATTTACATCGACGTCGATAATATTAACGCGCGCGAATGTTTGCCGCGTAACTGCGGATATTCGGAACTTATTAGATATGTTGAAAATCGATCGTATCGGCGCCTTTTGAAAAAATTCCATTGAAACAATACAATTGCCAAAGGTTCCGGCAACGCTTTATTCGTGGACAATTTCCGATTGGTAATTGCTCCGTTCAATCGTTGCGATATTTTGCTAGTGATCGGCGTATTTGCGTAATAAAACGCATCATTTTCGCAGAATTACCGCGTCAATATTGGCGCACCGTAATGAATGGCATCAATAGGTATCTAACAATAACGTGGAGGACAATGAGCCGATCATAATCCGAGGGATAAAACGGCCCTGTTTCTTTCTCACGTATGAAAATGTTTGCACAAACCGCACCTAGACATATATTTATATATATATATTCTATAGTTTATTAGTCCCGATTGCCATGTAATCACCCGTAGCATATGTATATATATATATAATATATCCGTAGAGTTTTCATCAGCCTGGCGCTTCCAGTCGCACGCGACCAAATTCATTGAGAGACAACGTTGCGTCAACGCAATATTTCGTTTGCTCAATCTTTCTCCATTCCGTTTCCCAACGTCATCACGCGATTGTGAACCAAAAAAATTCCAAAGGGTTTGCTCGATATTTTCTTCGTCGTTATCTCATCTTCCATCCAGGCCCCTGCAATTGAACAAGTGAAATTAGAAAAAAAAAAAGCAAAAATACGTTATCAAAACTATTCTTGTTAGCGAACTTCTGTAGTGAGCATCTATTATCCTAGCCCATTTTTCGTGCCTGAACGAAGCAATATTTGTCTAAGTATACCTTTCCCTCGTAATGTTGCGTTCGCGCAACTTGTTTGCATTACTTCACCGCTTCTTGGTCCTTAGTGGGTTAAGATCCTTAAGATGAACATTGTGCAGGGGGAGCAGCTGTTTCTCAAACCAGATCGTTTAGCAACCCTGAAGCCCCACTGCAAGATCGAGAAGCCGCCGCAGTACACGACGTTCAAGCCGAGCTCGAACAACTGAAGATTTTACTATTTCTATTTTCTATTGATGTACACACAATTGATCGCACACACATGCGCGCGTCCTACGGGGAGCTGAAAAACAAACGTGGAGAAACAAGAAGATGACAAAGACGGAAATGGAAGAAGAATCGATAGGACGAGACTGAAAAAGAAAATGGCATACAATCAAAAACAGATGAGATCGACGTATAATTCGCCCCCCCCCTCTCTCTCTCTCTCTCTCTCTCTCTCTCTCTCTCTCTCTCTCTCTCTCCCCTTTTCCCTCTCTCCCAATCGTTCGAACGATTCACCAGAAAGAAAATACTTAACGCAAAGTGAAATGTTTCGCATCGTCGATCGATGCTCTCAGTCAACGAATCTTCGTTCCGAGTTCCCTTTCTTTCTCTCGTCTTTACTTTCGCGCGACAAATTTCCCTCTCCTGTACTGATTCGACGGAGATTATCGCTCGAACGAACAAGAACATTGAATGTGCGCCATTCGGTTGGTATTGTCGGCGTTGATGATACTAAGATTACGCGAGACCCCGACAATATGTCGTGACTTTCAACGTTAATCGATAGATTTCATAGTGAAGAATTCATTTCCGCGCAATTAATACTGCCAATATGTTTCACGAGTCATTTTCGCGCAATTAATACTGCCAATATGTTTCACGAGTCATTTTCGCGCAAATAATATTGCCGATATGTACCAACAAAGACGATCTCTACAACACCGGTATGAAAAATCAAAATGAAAGCTATACCGAAAGATATTTATAATGCTTGCTACAGTGTTGTTAATAAAGCGGTGATTTTCAACAGTTTACTGCAGTTTTGTTAATGTTATGCGAACGACGAGTACGACTTACTCGTACTGACGAACGTTCGAAAAGTCACGCAACGAAAACGATTCATTTGAAAATTCGTTTCTCATTTTATTTCCCGCATAACTGCTGCCGATATTATTAAAAGACTTTCAATAAAGGAATTGTGCAAACATCATCTTGTCTTCGTTAATTGTAAGCACTGAGTGATATGATACCTGATTCCATGTACGAGTTTAAGGCGTCAGCTGTTTCGCTTTTGTTCTCCACTTTTGTTTAAATTTATTCTGATGTACTGTATTAGTGATGCTGTTTCTATAAGAAATTGTACAATATATTAATTGGAGAGAACTAATTGCTGATTCTATACTTATATCATTGCCATTAAGAAAACGTAAGTAATGTTCACCTCATGTAATGTTAGTCAAGTTGCTCTAGATAAGTAATTAAATATATTAAATATATTTTTAGCGAAGTAATTGCTTCGTTTTAGCTGATCTCTTTCACACCAAATGGTACAACTATTAGATATTTTAAAAGACGCGTTTCAAATCGTTACACGTTACCATAGGTCAACAAGCTACTACATAGAATGGATACTTCGTGATAAATTTTGAGAGCAGCCAGTTGCTACGTTTGATCGCAAGAGGGCAGACAATAGCTTATCGTTCATCAGGCAGCATTCCTTTCTAGGTATTTATTTAATTAATATCTTGCGATTCATAAAGCCACGTATATAACGTAAACCTCGTGTAGCGTTCAAGAGTGGAGCGTGCGAGATACGGTTTAACGTGTTTGATCTTAACGACATAACATTAATAGTTTCAAAATTTCTGTTCAAATCGCGACACGTTAATGAAAATTTCTGATCATGTCGGTACGTGTACAATTCGAGAATAACAACGAAGTAGGTGTATTCTCCAAATTAACAAATTCCTATTGCTTGGTAGCGATCGGTGGTTCCGAGAATTTTTACAGGTAAAGATAAACATCGTTGCTTTATCTCCCCGCTCATTGTGCAATATCATGTAATTGTTTTTCTCAAGCAACTTAATATTTTCTTGTAACATACAATTTATAAAACAAATATCATTGGTTATTACAGTGTATTTGAGGCGGAATTAGCTGAAACGATACCTGTAATTCACGCGTCCGTTGGAGGATGTCGTATAATTGGCCGATTATGCGTTGGTAAGAGTTGTAATTCTCAAAGTATGAAATCAGTTGTGCTTAGATAAACGCTCAAGTATGAAAATAAAACAGGTAACAAAAACGGATTGTTAGTCCCGCACACGACAACAGACACAGAACTGCAGCATATACGAAATTCTCTGCCAGATAAGGTTAAAGTACAAAGAATCGAGGAAAGGCTATCTGCTCTGGGTAACGTTATTTCCTGCAACGATCATGTTGCATTAGTACATCCAGATCTTGATAGAGCAAGTATCATATTAAGATATAATGTCAACTTCTTTTCTTCAATGACACTTATTATTGATGTTATCTCGTAGGAAACGGAAGAAATTTTAGCTGATACATTGAACGTAGAAGTATTTAGGCAAACTGTGGCTAGTAACGTTTTGGTAGGCTCTTATTCTGTATTGTCAAATCAAGGTGGTTTGGTACATCCAAAAACATCCATACAGGATCAAGATGAATTGTCATCTCTGTTACAAGTGCCGCTTGCTGTAAGATGATTTCATATATGTAAAAGATGAAGAAGTAGAATATAAAGACAAAGAAATATATTGCAGGCAGGTACAGTAAATAGAGGCAGTGAAGTTATAGCTGCAGGGATGGTTGTAAACGATTGGGTTGCTTTTTGTGGTATGGATACAACTTCGACAGAACTTTCAGTTATTGAAAGTGTTTTTAAACTTAATGACGCTTCTCCAGCTGCTATTGCATCAACTATGCGTGCATCACTTATAGAAAGGTAACGTACATTAAATTTGAATAATGTTACTCAGATATAATATTAATATTTTTTCCTTATTTCAGTATGTCTTAAATAAAGCAAAAGTGTCTGGAAAAGTATAAAAATAACGTTTAACAGTAGACTATATATGTGTACATAAATTTGATATTTATGTCAGTACTGCACAAAATAATACTGTGCTTTCAACATTGCTGCTACAGTCAAATTAAAACATTAAATACATATTCTGTACAATTCTGACACAAAGTAATTTAGAATTATAAGAAAATGTATCCGAAATCTATTATTAAGTTCAATCATGGACCATTCTTTTATTGAATAATATGTAATTTAAAAACAGAAAAAAACCACAAAAATAAAAAGTGTTAAATCTTTAAATTAAAAGTAATACTTACCTTTTTTACATTTCTAATGTTTAAAGAATATTATATATTTAAAGAATAAAGAATTTGATATTATGTGTAAAAAAGATATTTCGCCACAAAACTTCTTTAACATTGTTGACATTTTTTTAATGTATGAATTTATAAATATAACTGCATATAAAACGGAAATATTCTATTGAAATATATTTTAATCGATAATATTCTCTTTGAATACAAACATCTTTTGCGTTAAAAATGTAAATCGTTTCAAGTATGACCCCAACTGTCTTATTCAATAAACGAGCTATTGTAAATAACATTGTGCGGACCAGCCTGCTAATCAAATTTATTACAAATAAAAACGGGCAGCCTGGATTTATTAATTTTGATCAACAAGACTAGAGTAATGGTAATTGTTCGGTATGTAACAATTCAGAAGCAGCTGCAGAGTCTGCACACATAACTAATGTAATACCTGCTTGATAAGATGCAGGTATACGAATGTGAGTTACACCAGTAGTCAGATTATTAAGTTGGCGTTTCTGGGTCATTGCTTCGCGTACCATATTTACAACTTGACCTAGTAATAAACAAGAATAATGTTGTTTATTTTCATAATATTGATTTCCAATTAATACAAATACTAAACATACCAAAAACGTTGAGTTTTCGCCACTTTTGATCCATAGCAGCCAGTGGTGTTAAATCGGTATTCGGATTCCAATGTGCTAAAACATCCGCTCTTCGTACCAGTAAAATACTAGGACTTACAAGTTGATGCCAAACGTACTACAAATAATTAAAATTTATATATATATATTGTTTAAATGATTAACATATAATCACATATAACCAACCTGTTCAGGCAAACATTCCAATGGATTAGTTAAATAAATCCCTGCTTGTCCTACACCAAATATCATTTGATGGTGCCACGCATCTGGAATATCACATCCTTCTCCGCAATGTTGCAAATTTAGCGTTGCTATGGGCGCAGCACCTGAAATACACTGGGATGTCTACATTGTTCTCATGCATACTTTATTATATAGTTACATACCTTTTGATATCCAATAGTGTAACCAATGAGACAATGAAACTTTTTTTTCAGGATAAAACGCAAAAAACTTTGTTATAACCGATCCATTTGTACATAAAGCTATACCACGAGCCAAATCTCTGTGCGTCGATCCAGCCACTGATCGACTGTATAAATATCGCGGTAATGGTGTACCCGGCTCTCTTTGCCTAGTGTTTACACTTTTTATTAATGTTTCTAATGAAAATGGTACATTTAAAGCCAACTATAAAAATCATCATTTAATTAATTAATTTACTAAAAGTTAATAAAAATATATTGAGATGGTATATAAATATTTAATATCAAATAATACCAAAGCATTTATCGCAGCAGTAGCACCACACGCGGAAGTTCCTATTTGAGTTACTTGTTTCACTGTGGCTTCTTGTTCGCTCCATAACATAATTTTTTCAACTGGTAAAAGGCCATCTAATCGTTCATTTGATAATTCGTTTTCCTGTGTGAATATAAATTACACTTACGTAAATGATCATAATTACACTTAATACAGAATAATATATCAAATTATAATAAGCTGTATTAACTAGATTTGAGTCACCACTCTGATTAAATGCAGCTTGCTTATTGAGCATCAATTTCTTTGCCATCATACGATGATAAAGAGTTGAACTGAGATTCACTCTCCGAGAGTTTAAATTTGAATTTTCCGGAACGGAAGCTGATGAAGATTCAACCCACAATTCCGCATCTGAATCTCTATTATCACCTGGTGAAATAAGATCTCCACTTGTACTGTGATATCCATATGATTCCCTCAGAGGACATCTCGTATTGCGATATATTTTGTTAGTTTCCCATTTTCCTACAAATCAATAATTTAATATAACGATTTGAACAAACACAATATCATAATTATAATATATTAAAATAACACAATAATGTACCTGCTGCACTGCTGGTACTTGGCATCCATGGCGATGGATAATTTGGTTTTATACTTAGTTCAGGAACAGAGGGATTACTGCTGGAACATTGCTGAGGCTCTGTATTATTCACATTTTGTACACTTTGCTTTGGGTTTTGAGATGTAGATGCAATTCCTTGTTTAGCCACAACTTTACCGCTACTTAAGTCATTTAATACTGGATCTGGATCTACATTATCTAACGCTATATTCTGTATATCTTCATTTATAGAGGCCAAATCACTGTCTCCTGTATCCTATATCAAAAATATTAATATAACAAGTGAGTTGCAATTTCATCATCATAATTCAATACCTGCTCACAAGAAGGCCCAGGATCAAAATCCATTTCCAAAAAGTCCATCTCTGGACTTGATCTACCACTGTGACATTGCTCTTCCTCACGTTCTACCACTTGTCCTTGATTTACTTCTTCCTCTTGAATTAAACATACTGCGTCATCATTTCCTTTATATGTATAAATACAATAATCTTCTCCATCTGACATATCTCCTTCATTTCCAGAACTTGAATCTCGCCTTTCATTTTGTTCTCTTTGTGTATTCTAGTTAACAAATGTACAGATTATATTGTTAAAATAATATTAATTATATTGTAATTCATAAATATTTCATATATACATCATAGTAATAAAACTCACTTTTTGTAATCCACTTGGTCCTGCTACCTCTTTATTCCCATTAATATTAGGTCTTAAAAAACAACATGTTCCTTGACTTGTTGAACCTATACTACCTCCTATATTATTTAATAAGCTATTAGATCCATAGGATCTTGATGCCCAGACACTATCCACTTCAGGACTAGAATCTGAACTGCATGACACTTTTGACGGACATTTCTCAATTCCAGAAACATAATCTACATTATTTTTCATATCAATATCCTCAGTTGGTTTAGCTATTGACAAATTTGACTGTATTGTAGATGAAACTGGTACCGAATTATTTAAATACAAAGTAGCATTTGATGTAGTGTTAGTACTAAAAGAACCTGATATACAATGATTTGTATGTGTATTATTTTGACTGGAAGATAAGTTCAAGTTCATTGGAGGCTTAGGCAAGTTTAAAGCACTCGTGCTCAATACAGTCTTATGCTTCAATTGACTTGTAACAGTGGTATTCAAAGTTTGAGACTTGATGTTGTTAGTATTCAAAAACATGGGAGATACACTTGCATTCAATATATCTTGATTTGTATCTTGGTCCGTACTATTGGTGAAATTGCATGTATTAGTTTGCATAGATCTTGTACCATTCGCAAACGCAACTGAAGCTTTTGAAGACAAATGATTATTCTTGGCACTGTTGTCTCCCAGCTTGTTATTTAATTTCATTTGATCTCCGTTTAATTTGCTTTCAAGTTGTATAACTTTAGATAATTTAGTCGACTGTTCAATCGATTGAGTACCATTTTGTTTAAAACTTTCATCTAATCTTGTTTCATTTTTGTTCTGACTGTTACTTGCACCTTCTTCAGAACTCATATTATTTTTAAGATGGTAGCAGCAAGTTATCTATTAAAAAATGAACTAAAATGATTTTGTCTGCCTACTTTTAATTATAAATATATTGTATCAAAATATCATTAACTGTAGATAATTTTTTTTTTATTTGTTAATGTACAGTTGGAAAATTGTGTCAAACGATGAGTTGTTACAGCTGATTTATAATACTGTACATCATAAAAATGTGTTCGCGAATGCTATTTACCTTCGAATTATTATCTAACAGTATCTCACAATTATACAAAGTTTATCATTTACTTTTTTCTCAAGCACGTTCAAATTGCAATTCGCTAACTGTATCAGTCTTTGATTCACAAAATTAAAAATGAAATAAAAAAACTTGTTTGCATATAGGTATGCTATTCTGTCAAGTGAAAAGAATGAAAGGCCTCACTAACATTTTCTCTCGTATTAGTTCCGGAAGTCAGCTGATTAGTAGAAACAAACGTAACTAACACAAGTTTGTTATTTTCTGCACGTTTCTCTTGCGAGAAGCTTATTTAATCATTTACATTAGATGGTAATTTCACATCGGTTTTATTCCTACGAACACAAACGACATTGAAAGAAAATTCTCCTGTCTTGTCTTTACATTAGTAAAATAATTAAAATTTCAATATTTACAAAATATCATCATACGCGTTTGCATGCTACGATATGTCTATCATTTCCCTGAAAGGAAATACTATATAGAGCCTCTTTTAAATCAGGAATCATCCTAATAACAAATAATCTACTCTTACAGCTTGAGGAAAGTATCGGCCAATCGTAGACTTATATATCTATTTGTATACCTGATAGTAAATCGAATATTTCTAATAATAGAAGACGATTGATACAATTTATGTATAAGTATTCAAATGCCACGGTAAAATAATGCCAACATTGATAATCTTAATCTGTGAAAAAAATCGTTGCAAAGTGACAAAGTGGTTTTTTTCCTATCTAAGATATAACTTGCGGAACATTATCTAGGAATTTAGATAACGTCAAAAGAATGAATGTAAAAAAAATCCAAGATCGTTAGTCCCTAGAATCACGTTGTTTTGTTTTGATCGGGAGGAAATTCAATTATTTTTTAATTTACAATTAGTTTACAAGATCACTTTTTAATTAGAGGCGAGTGAAATTTTGCTCGGATTTCAAACAAGCTGACAGAGTGGACAAAACGGAGTTATGATTTTTCAAATGTAAATAATTGAAAGATCATCGAGTTTTTCTATGCAAGAGGCGTCGGTTCGATTAATTAAATAATATTCATAATGAATGTTGTTCGAATTAATTCGAGAAATGTGATTTTTATTCTATTGGCGATTTTCTCGACAACTATCAAACAGGCTCATATGGGTTATGGTAAATTTATAATTCATTTAAATTTAAGTATTTTGTAAAAATTATTCTTAAACAAACTTGCAAATGATATTAATATAAATTTAATTATAGAAAGTGCAATCAAATATGCACAGAAAGAGGCAAACGTAAACTCAACACCAGCATATAGTAGTACAAAGGTAAGATAAAATTTACGTTGCTCTAATAACAAAAAAGAAGAAATTGTTGAAACAGTTACAATGTTACAACAGGAAGAAATTTCAAGACTATGTCCAAGTGGTGTCGCTTGTTCAGAATTAAGTGGAGACTGTTTGAAATGTAATTTAAATCCCAATTGTGTATATGGAGCTGTATACGTTGCTAATTGTTCTGTTTTAGAGAATATTGATTGTGTTGTAAGTAACACGATCATATACTTTACTATTTTACACGACGTATATTTATATAGGTTGATATATTAAACTTCAAGGGTGAACAGTTCTTTCAAAAAAAGTATATATGTCGTTACTGCTATCAAACTGAGCACTGGGAGCATGAGTGTCATCAGAAAAATTCTTGTAGCTCCGTAGCTTCTCCACGACAATATTATAGGACAAATTGTACAGTAAATGGTGATATATTATGCCTAGGAAAACGTAGATTTATGAAAAATTTATTATGCAATTGGACTGTGGGATACCGTTGGTCTACTGCTTTAATCTTGAGCATTACGTTAGGTGGTTTTGGTGCTGACCGGTACGTCATGTTTAACCAATTAAATGTTGATTAAAAATACTTCATATTTTTAATATGTGTTGCAGATTTTATTTAGGTCATTGGCAAGAAGGAATTGGTAAATTGTTCAGTTTCGGAGGACTTGGAGTATGGACATTAATTGATGTGATGCTTATTTCTATGAGATACTTAGGTCCAGCGGATGGATCATTATACATTTAAATACAATTAATAATAAAGATATTGTACATAATAGAAAGAATAAAGTTTATAAATTTAACTTAAGTTTTATTAATTACTAATTTAATTGATATTTGGAAACCAATTGAAAATTTTGCCCATCATTTTTGAAAGAACTGAATTGCAACATGTGTAAATCAAACGTTAGAAATAGAATTCTTTTATAAACGCAGGAAAAGTTAAATGTATACAATCTTCTGATATATCAGCATAATCTCAGAATTATTGGTGTCTACCTCAACGAGAAGAACTTTTGTTTACCTACATTTCTTTAATGGAATCATTCATAAACTCTGTACGAGATTGGTTGCTACTGTTATTAGCTATATAGTGTTTAGTTCGAGGTACATAGTCGTACAATAGTTGTGGTTGTGTCCGGTTCGCGAATGACGAAAAGGCAAAATATTTAACAATGTATGCATACAATAAAACAATTATTTATATAAGTAAAGAGCTACTTCACTTTCTAAACATATTTTATCAATTTCTTACTTTATTCATTTACTATAGTAATACATTTGTCGAATACTTTGGACTGTAACATAACCTTAATCTAAAATGTCTAAACACAGGAAGGACAAAAGTTTGTCAAAACTTGACAGTATGGCAGATGTCCGGGATATATTGGACATCGAAGTACCTACCACGAGTGAGCTGACGAAGGAATCAATTATTGGCAGCGACAAGAAAAACCGCAAGAAATATGAATACAAAGTGCCAAAGAGACCAGAGGGCATGCATCGTGAGGTCTTTGCATTGCTCTGTAAAGACAATAACGATGTACCTCCGTTGTTTCCAACGGATACCGCGAAAGGATATAAACAAGTTAGAGCAAAGCTTGGTATGAGAAAAGTCAGACCATGGAAGTGGACACCATTTACTAATCCTGCTAGAACGGATGGTGCTGTTTTTCACCATTGGAGACGAGTTGCAGACGCTGGGAAGGAATATCCTTTTGCTAAGTTCAATAAAAAAGTTCCTATCCCAACATATACCAATGCAGAATATGTTCAACATTTGGTTACAAATGGTTGGACTAGAGCAGAAACCGATCATTTGTTTGATTTGTGTAGGAGATTCGATCTAAGGTTTATCATAATAAAAGATAGGTGGGATTGTACAAAATACCCTGCAAGATCTGTAGAGGACTTAAAAGAAAGGCAAGTAAACATATGGTTCATAATTTCTATTAGTGCCTTTATGTTTGTTGTATCTATGTTATTATCATTTAGGTATTATCAAGTGTGCGCAGCTTTAACAAAAGCAAAGTCTCACACTGACAAAGTTTACATATTTGATGCTGAACATGAGAAACGCAGAAAGGAACAGTTGAAGAAGTTATTTGAAAGAACACCAGAACAAGTGGAAGAGGAGCAGATGCTGTTAGCAGAACTAAGAAAGATCGAACAAAGAAAAAAGGAGAGAGACAGAAAGACTCAAGATTTGCAGAAATTAATAACAGCTGCTGACCACCAAGCTGATCCAAGAAAGAATGAAAGAAAACCTGCAAAGAAAAGTGGAGCTTCTGCTCGAAACAGGCCAAACAAAGCTGACACTTCTCATGTAAATATTATTCAGTCAATAATATTAGCTGCGTCAGTATTAACGAGAATGTAAATTTTCAGACAGTGGAGTCAGCTGGAATTAAGTTTCCCGATTTTAAAAATAGCGGTGTTTCTCTTCGTTCTCAGCGAATAAAATTGCCAAGTAGCTTAGGTCAAAAGAAAATGAAGGGTATTGAACAAATGCTCAATGAACTTCGCATAGGTATTTTCAAATCCAATTTATTTCGTATTTCATTTTTCTTAGACTTGACTTCGATAATATCATCTTCCAGAATTAAATCCACCGCCCACGGAACAAATATGCCAACAATTTAACGAGTTAAGGAGCGATATCGTTTTACACTATGAACTCCGAAGCGCGTTATCGACATGCGATTACGAATTGCAATCATTGAGGCACCAATACGAAGCTTTAGCACCCGGGAAGGTACGTCGTTTGAACAACGAGTTCCAAGTTTTCCAAAAAATAATATCAACGTCAAATTTTCAGACATTAACGATACCACCTGCCCTGTTGCCGAAGACCGAGCCTGAAGTTAAAGCGGACATAATAGACGTTGTAGGTTCACCCAGTATGCCTTCTATCACTCACTAATTAAATTGACAGAGATTGTAAATAACTTGCTGTACGTTGAAATGCAGTATCCGAACTACCGAACTACGCTTATTTAATGTTCTTTCTCTCTCCGTGTATAATTTTTTTACGTTTCATCAGACAACGATTAAAAATAATTTAAGGAATGTTAAAACTGAGTTCTCTTTCTTTCCTATCGTTTCGTCGTCGCAAGACGATATCAAACGAATAATGAAATAACTGGGACAAGGCGTTAATTACTTATATATCTGTGTATTTTATATTGTCGACAAAAAGTAACAATGTACGGTCAAACCGTATAATTTATCTACAACAATCTACAATAGATTACAATATGTTGTCTTGTTTTTGTTGAGGGTTAGAGGGAGGCAGGAATATTAGAATAACGGGAACTGGGAACTTTTTTTTCGGAAGGAACGGGAAATCGGGTTAAAAGTGTAGAGGAAAGATGGTCGATGCAGGCCTTTCTTCGTTCGTGCTCCGTTAATCGCAGTTGACTGTTTTAATTCTATATTAAATTACTCGATAGCTCTAGCCGTACTTGGTACGGAATAATGCATATATATCTGGTTCTTAATGATCGATAACCCACCGCCCGACTTTTCCATCTACGCCGTGCCGTGAGGACTCTCTCGGTCAAAGTTAAGTACAGGAAAAACTGGGCACAACGCTGACTGGCATCGTTGACCCGCATATCCGATCCATTGTTCGCGGATCGTGCATCCTCTCGTCTCTCTTTTTCCCCCTCTTTTTTTTTCTTTTTCTCGTTTCATACGGTTCGATCGCGATTATCCTGATAACTCGACGTTCCTCATTTACCGGGACTAATATTTAAACTAATTAACTCTGATTTAATTTTCCTCGAACAACCAAGAAAATATATTTTCTTTTTTTTTTTTTTTTTTTTTTTTTTATATATTCGAAATAAATTCAGACAATGAAATTAAATGCGAGATCAAGCGAAACAACAAAGCATTTTTACAAATTTTCCATCGTACAATTCGTACAGGGGAAGAACCAGCAACGAATCGCAAATAGATCAAAGTACGAAGCGTTTTTCAATCAGCAAGGGAAATAATAATAACAATCGGAACGGCGGAATTAACAAGCGAAAGTAACTTGAGGAACTTGAAGAGTGATTTCAAAGGAACTTTTCTAAAGATACGTGAACCATTGCACGATGGTATCCCCTGGAGAAATATATACTTTTATGGACTGACGCCTCAAACGAGCGAGACATCGAATATTCCGATGATCACTTGGACTTTGAATGCAAAATGAAACAATCGAGGTGTTCTAACATTTTGTGTTATTTCAAAAGAGAAAGATCTTGGATTGCCTGGGGAAGCAACAAAGGTAAATGACGAACGATCGAACGCGATCAATCTATCACGACAGCCGTTTTCAATCGCATTTTCATTTCCTCGTATATCGATCGGTTTGTCGCAGATTTTCCTTTTCTGACGAGAAAAGCACGATCGTCGGCTGGCACAGCAAACGAGTCGGGTGGAAAGAGAGAAAAAAGTTGAGCCACGAATAAAGGAACACCGCGGCTGGCAAAACACGCCTAATACGTGTCTATATGTATATACACACTGCTATACATGTATACATATATACACATATCTGTAGCAATAATAGTAATAATTATAATAATCGTAGCAATAATAATAATAACAATAATAATGAATACGAACAACTTGTAATGTATAGAGTGTATGCGTACATTCCTCAACGAAAGTTCCCTTCGCCTTTTCCTCTCGTGTCACGCCTTTCTCTTCCTCTACATTTTATTTCGCTTTGTTTTTCTTTACTTTTTCTTCTCCTTTTTTTTTCTCTTTTTTCTTTTTGACACAACACGACAACCGTCCACAGGGTTATTGATTCGACAACGTTCGAGCGATCCTGCAACTGACCGGAGAAGAGATTTGTCTCGTTATTATTATTTTTTTTTTTTCTTTTTTTGAAGTTACTTTTGCTGCTTCGTTTTTTTTTTCTTTTTGCTTCTTATAACATGTAACATGAGAAATCGTATCTTATTCGTTAAAGACATTCCCTACACAACACGGCTACGGTAATGCGTCATGGATATGTGCGCAAGTGCGTGTGAAGTAGAACGGAGGGAGAGACAGACAGACAGACAGAGAGAGAGAGAGAGAGAGAGAAAGAGAGAGAGAGGGTGGAAGGTTCGAAGGGTAACAGGGGATGGTTGGATGGACAGACGGATAGATGGAAGAATGGATGGATGAATGGATGGATGGATAGATGGGAGGAAAAGAAGGGATGGTGTCGAGAAAAGAGAGAGAGAGAGAGAGGCTGTAGAGAGAAGGGTAGTTGGTTGTTGAGCAGGAGGTAGGAACCGGGTGGATTCGGGGTTGTCGAGTGTCCGCACGTACGCGCGCGTACGCACGTGCGCACATAGGCACACGTTCTTTAAAGTTTATATGCATAGACTTCTGTATATAATGTTAATCATTGATTTTTTTTTTTGTTTTTCATTTTTTGTTTTCTTCTCTTGGTTGTTGTTGCTCTTAAGTAACCAGCTTTCTCGAGTATGTATATATATACACATAGGTATATGTACAGTACATATATATGTGAATATATATATAATCGCTATTACGTAATAATAACATGTACGCTCATCAATTGCATCAAATTTTCTCCCTCTCTCTCTTTCTCCTCTCATTCGTGTCTCTCTTATTAACACACACTCGTTCATCGTTCACACTTGTTCTCTCTCTCTCCCTCTCTCTCTCCCTTTCAGTTCCATGACATTCTCGCACTCGTTCTCCCTTTCATTCGCTTCTCGGCTTGCCTATAATTTTCTACCTGGTATTGTATATAACTACAACGCTATGGTAGACAACAACAAGTAATATTATCCTAAACTTGTTTCACCTGCTTTCTCTACATCGTATTCGTATATGCCGTAAAAATGTTGTATATAATGATATTAATATTGTTTACATATTCTGTTTTATTGCACGCGGTATTGGTCGCGATGGCACCGACACGCTGAACGAACGTCAAGTGTCTGATTGATCTTTGACGGCCGATCCACGATCAATTTCGTTAACGATCGCGATACACACTGAACGACGTTTAACTAAAATCCTCCGGGGAACTATAACCGATGGCCGATGTTTTTTGTTTCCAACGTTTTATCTTTCGAATAAAGAAACAAATTGCGCAATTTCCACTGTAATTTCTTTTCCTTCTTTTCTTTTTCTTTTTTTTTTTTTTTAATAATCAAACGAAACAAAAGAAAAGAACACGACAAAAGGATCGACCACGACGATCAATTACTGATTCTGGATGTTCATTCGCTATCGGTTCTAACGCGACGTTTTCTCTTTAACATCAGCCTGTTATAATTTCATTTGTTTCTTTTTTTTTTCTTTTTTCAATGACATTTTCACCGTACTCGTTTTTTTCTTTTTTTTTCTTTTTTTTTCACTTTGTCGTTTGTTATCTTGCGTGTAATCCTCGTTAACGCTCAACTCGCACGCGATCAGCGATTTCTCTAGATATAAGCCGAAAATCATCCTGCGTGAGGTGTAAATAACATGGTCGTTGGTGCAGCATTTGTCTTGTCCCCGTTGAAAAGGTACACTCGTATCGGTGTCCGTACGAAGTTACACCGTGACTGAGACAAACGAAAAGCGTGGTCGTCTATCGAGAAGATCGATTTGCCGTTTTACATATTTGACAGGTATCACAAAAAATTCGTCAAATCGAACGCTTATCGAGACCTCGTTGTTTCTCGATCAAATTGCACGTGCACGCTGCAATCTGTAGTAAAATTCATATTTATATTTATACATATGTATATACGTGTGTCGTATGTGTACGCGTATATATGGAAATGTGTATTATATATATATATATATATATATATATACACACGTATATATGTATATATGTATATATACGTACTAGGCTGGTTTCGTCTAATCGCATGTATCCTAAATATCCGCGAGAAACAGAAAATCGATCTTTTGTACGTGTTCCAATTTAACCCTAATACTGTCGTCACTCTCCAAACTCTGCGCTTTTCTTTCCGTTTTCTTTTTTTAGGAAGAAAGAAAACTTATTCCTCTACCGTGGAATTCTTTGTACGATGAAACAAAAATGGATAAACGCTCGACAAACGACTATTCGGTGAATAGCAGATACAACTGATCGATGCATAGCACTGATCGATATTATTTGATGGTTGGCCGCTGGTGCGACAGTTTCATAAAAATATCGTATATGTTCGTCATGCATCGAGTAACGAAGAAATAAGATTAGACTGTTGATCGGGGGGGAGAGAGCCCTTTGTTGATCTCGAAACGCGAGCATCGCGATACGCCGCGGCGCGCGTGGGCGATACGATTGTTCTATTAATTCCCGCGGTGTATCGGGAAAGCGATCAAGATCCACTTTCCCGATGTGAAAGGCTGTAATTTGGAAGGGAACGATCGCGGGACGTATCGCGCGCGTGGCGCTGGGAGGGAGGGGCGAATACTCAAGGACAGAGGAAAGGGTTAAGAGAAGAGCGACAGTGTCAAATATAGTACGTACGTGTGTATATTCGTACGCACGAGCGAAAGAAAGCATTGCCGTAACAAATTAATCATCCTATCCCCTCGGACTTCTTCCTCACGTTATTCCCGACGTATACAACGTTAGACCTTTACATATTTATATGCGCCTGTATGTATATAAGTATGTAGATAATGTGTATGTATATATGTATAATAGTATTAATTATTTATAATATTTTTTTCATTTTATTCATTTTCGATCTAAGGTTCTGCGGTAACCTAAGTTTCTTCTTCTTCGCGTAAATTCTTCCGTTTGCCTCGTGAAATCCGGATTCTCCGTTTTTTTTTTCCCCTCTCGATCAACTCTTCTTTTCGTTTATTATTCAACTTACGGTCGTATCCAATACGTATATAGTCTCTACTACTGCGGCGATGGACGGGGGTAAAACCCTATGTAATGCGACGAATTCAACAACGACAATCATAAAATATATATATGTATATATGTATACATGTATACATACATATATATATATGTATATACGTATATATACGCGTGCTTTTGTATAATATGAATACGTGGAAAAAAAGAGAAAAAAAAAAAAAAAAAAAACGAAAGAAACAGAATCGGAACAAACGAGATCACACGCATATGTAATATATCTATACGTATGTGTAGCATGCATACACGCGCACGCGCGCGCGCACGTTGCAAGCGAGCACCTCTCTGTATATATATGTATGTCGTTGTGCGTGTAACTAATCACAAGCAACACAACGTACGCCGAAGATCGATAATTGCCTGGCATCTTTCACGCGTGCAACTTTCGCACGCGCGCACACACGTCTTATAGTATACGTGCGGTGTGCGTGTGTGGGTGTGTGCGCGCGAGCATACACGTGCGCGAGCGCGCGCGCGCCCGCCACAACGATCTATTGCAATCTGCAATTTGCAATCCGCGTGCGATCGAATCGTTCGACAGGCCCGATCTCACCATCCGAGAAACAGTATATACATACACATATATATGTATATATATATATATATATACGCATATGTATATATATATATCTATATGTACCTATATGTGTAAATATATAGATACATATATACGTACATATATATATATACATACGTACAATAATACGTATTTAATAGTATAATCTTTAATCATATATAGAAACTTTGTAACGCGTTAATCCTTCTCCTTTTTTTCTTTTTTCTGTTTTTTCTTCAAGTTCACCCTAAATATCTTACAATTTAAGTTTCTAATTAATACCGCTAAGTATTCAGTTACTTTATTAAATCGTCAACGTCTCCTTCACTTTGATATGTGCGTTCGCGCCTTGTCATTGCCAAGAGAGTGTGTTTTTCTTCTTTTTTTTTTTCTTTTTCTTTCTTTTAAAGCCTTTACAAACGGAATTTCTTTTCTCTCTCCCGTTCGTTTGCTTCTTTCCGCAATCCCTTCCCTCCTCCGTCCTTCTGCCACTCTCTTTCTATTCACACACACATACACACCCGTATATCTGCATACATTCAAGCTCTCAATGTTTGCTCGCTGGTCTCGCGCGCTTTGGCTCCTATCCTTTTCCTTCCTCGTTTCCTCCTCGTCTTCTATCTTTCTATTTTTTTTTTTTTTTTTTTTTTTTTTTTTGAAACCATAATCAGAGAAACGTCATCAGATGGATGGAAAGCAATATTCTCAACACGATCGTACGACACACAGGAAGAGCAAATTTGCCCTTTCGCACGGCGAGGCAAGCAAACCGTTCGACAACGTTTGCAATCCTTTGGCTCTATTGTCACAGGATCATGTTTTCCTCGAGACCAACCCTTCGCTCGAAGGTGTTTGATATATCATCGGCGGATTCGTTCGAGTCACGTACTCTGTTCGTATTATTTGGCGATATAATGTACCCGTCCCCGTTATTTGCCGATCACTCACTTGGAATCGCGATTTCAAAAATCGATTACAAGTTTCGTGCCTCGCCTCGAACGAACGGCCATGGTACGTTACGCAACTGTCGTGTAAAAAAAAAAAAAAGGCCAACTAACGGAATTCGATTTTTGCTCGTTCTCTCTCTCTCTCTCTCTCTCTCTCTCTCTGTCTTTCTCTCTCGTCGCTGCCGTGTTTAGAATAAAATAAAACGAGGCGGAAAGAAAGAAACGAATGGATAAAAGGGAGGCGAAATTAGGGCAACCGTGATGACGATCGTGTTGAAAAGAAACTGGGTCGAAAAATATATACTTTGATAAGATCCTTCCTCCTGTTTTCACCGTCCGAATAAAGGGAACCGCTTACCCCATCGGCTTCAGATGCGAAAGATACACGTGCACGCGTGTCGAACACGAATACCGAAAGAGAACGAAAGAAATTTTTACTCTCGTACCGTGAACACAATTCGCCAAGACACGCGGGTCTTCGTGATCAACACTGGCACTGGTGTACAAAACGTTCGCGTACCAACGTCTTCGACAACGCAAAACTCGACTCGAAACATTCGATCGCTCTTACATACGCGTATGTTCTCTTTTTTCTCTTCTCTCTCTCTCTCTCTCGCTCTCTTTTTTTTTAATATATATAAAAACGAATCTCGAGCCGTTTTCTCTAAAATATGGAATCGGCCGCAACGATGTATGTGTGTGTGTGTGTGTGTGTGTGTGTGTGTGTATGTGTGTCCCGTTGCGTCTCTCGCGGGTGGAGACGCGCGTCGAAGAAATTCAGAGAATTAGAATTGAAAACTCGATGTCCCCTTTCAAACCCTCAACGATGTTTATCCTAAAGTATTATAAAGTACAAATTACGAGAGCGCGACAACGCCAGCCAAGCTTCGAAACGTTCCTCCCGCACGACCTTCGCCTTATCACGCGATTCCCCGTTCATCCGTTCTCGTTGCCCAACCCGAGAGCTCTACAACGAACTCTCGTTACTCTCTTTCATCGCGAGAGACACGAACGACACGTCGTCGCCACTTTCGTACGCGAAAAAAAATTCCCACGAAAACGAGAGCAACACCTGTCGCGTTGAGACATCTGCGGGACAATTCTGAATCCAGGAAGAACGCGAGCCAGTGGTCGCCGACGAACGAAAAATCCGAGAGAAGAAAAAGAATTCGCACGAGAGGAAGGTCTCGGATGCTCGATTGGATTGCCTTTGTTTCGTTCGTGGCCTCGGCCCTACACCCGTGCTCGACGCAGGTCGAATCGTTTCTGCGAACGATTCAAGCGTCCCTCGGCGTTGAACCCGTGTCGCGTTGCGCGCGATCTCTCTATATGTTTCTCGTACGAATATAATGTAATACGGTCGGTTACGGGTATAATCGGTACGCGCTACGATAACAAACGTTTGATTGAAAATTGTTTATATAATAATCGAAGCTACACAGAGTCTCTCGCGTGCTCTTTCTTTCTGCCTATCTCTCTCTCTCTCTCTCTCTCTCTCGCTCGCTCTCTATCTTTCTCTCGTTCGCTCTATACACACGCACACTCTTTCACACTCTGTTCACCTCGGCGTGGTACTAAAAACGCTAAATTGCAAAAAAGAGGCGCCGCCGTTTGTTTCGTTTCTCTCCACTCGGTGACTGTATCTGTGTTTCCTCGTGTACGCATGTGTGTCTGTGTGTGTGTGTGTGTGTGTGTGTGTGTATCTCTTTGGTATCTTCTAATCGTTTTGTTAATCAGTGATCGGTACTTCGGGAAGATCGTATTGTGCATCATTCGCTACTTGCTTCTTGTAATCGTTTACGAAACTATTAAGAAACGCTAGGATCCTACCACCTACTTCGCGCTAAAGGTTCCTCACCTGCTCTTTCCGTTTCGTTCGTGTTGTCCAACGGGCGCTTTGGTGCTCGCTCGTTTAATGTCAAATCGTCTCGTGAGAAGCCGCTGCATCAATTTCTTTCGTTGTCACTGCCCGTTATCTTCCCCCCCGTTTACAGACGCCTCGCCTCTCTCGGAGTGCCGCCAAATTTCGCCTAAAACGCAACGATCGATCACTTTGGCTCTCGAACGCGAGAACCGGTTCGTTTCCTTCGACAGGCCACTCTGTTCGGGCAGACACTCCCTCGTTGAAAGTAGTATCGGTAGACGATAAGGCGAACGGCTGGCAATTAAACGCGACGCAGCGCGAATAACCGCGCGACGATCGGCGTATTTTCTTCTCCGCTTTTCTTCTTCCTCCACCTCGGTGTCATCGTCGTGCCTCCGATCGTCACGGATCAACGTGGTAATATCTATAGCAGCAGAAGCGTAAGATCAGATTTCGAGAAGATTCGCTAGAAGATCGGTAAAAGTCGGTGAAACGCGTGGGGGATCAAACAGCGCCTGGCTACGGTCGTTTCTTCCGCGAGTGTGACCACGTAGCAACGAGAACGACGCGTTCAGATGCGTATGTAACAGCAGCGGCTACAGAGTAGAACAATCCAGACGATTCGTGGATATACGGTGCGACGCGCCGCAGAAGAAACACGAGCTCGCTTCTCACAGCTGCTGCAAGGTGCTTGTGAACCGTGCGAACCGCGAACCGGTTTCCTCATCCTCGTGTGTCTTCGAGAATCGAGAGCGTGTACAAAAGTTGTGTGATAACGTTCGAAGTATGCGCGAGGTGAATTATCTCGAAGTTTGTAATTTTCGTTATCCGAATCTTATCCGTTTGGATATCTGCCACATTCTCCTATTTCCTTTCCCTCTGCTCTCCGATTCACCGTGATTAATTATGAATTCTGGTCTCACCTCGTTACGATTTCACTCTCTGCGTCGGCAAGGAGCTTCCTGCGAGTATTTTTTCTCCTCTCTTTCTTCATCTTTTTCTTTTTTTATTTTGTGGTTGTTGTTGCTGTTGTTGTTTAGTAAAAAGCTAGGCCGCTGTTAGGCGTTCAGGCGATTCCGGATACATCGTACACGTTGTCCCTTCTAATTCTCTCTCTCTCTCTCTCTCTCTCGTCGAACAGCAGTCGCGCTGCGATTTCACCTTCTTCTCCGTTTTTTTTTTTTTTTCGTATCCTTATATTCTTATTGGATATCACGTTATACCTATGTTTGTTATAATCTACGCGCTGAAAACGTACTTTGAAACATTTTTATATAATACAGAGTATGTCAACGCGAATTAAAAAGTTCCTCTTCACTTTCTCTCTCTCTCTCTTTCTCTCTTTCTTCCTCTCCCTCTCTCTCGTTCAAAATTATCAACGTGTCTCACTCACACTCTCGCTTCTGGCATAAGTACACGTAAGTACAGTCTCTCTTTCTCGCCCGTACTCTCTGCTTCTTATCGCGTGTACATGTAACAACGACATAATAATAATAATAATAATAATAATAATAATAATAATAATAATAATAATGATGATGATGATGATGATGATGATAATAATGATAATGATAATGATAATGATAATAATAATAATAATAATAATAATAATTATTCAACATCATCTAAAGGTATCACCACAGCGTGTCATAGCGTAACATCGAAAACTCGAAAGAACGTTAGCGAAAAATAGCTTAGCGAGAATCCCTCTCGTTCCGGGATCACGGAACCACGCTTCTCCCTCCCCCTTTTTCCCCTTTTATTAACCAAAAAGTCTGTTCGCTTTGTCTCGGGCACAAAGTTCCTGGCGTTTTCTTCACACGAATTTCCTCCCGCCTTCTCTCTCGCGTTCCGTGATCTCGCGTAATCGAGTTTCACTAGCTAGTCACTTCTTCTTCTACGGAAGAAAGAACCGCGTGCAGCGAGCCGATCGCAAGGTGAATAACCATCAAGAAGAGGTGCAGGTTAGCAAGCGTCGCGAGTGTTCGTTTCGTAGGTGGATCGAGCCGGCTGCACGCAGCGTTCTCTCCAAAGAACAGCGTTCTGTCTGTTTCGCTAAACGAAACGCGCGTTCAGGAAGGTTCGAAACCTCTTCTCGTGCCTCGTATGTAGATTATCTGCTGGATTAGCTTAGTAGTTTAGAAGTTAAAAACAGGCGCGCCCGAAACCGAACGGGTGGAATCGTTCGCGAAACGAAGGCGGTTTGCGCTCGAGTTTCGAAACTTTGCCGATTTTCTCGATATTATTGAACATTGCAATTCTTAAAACTCTCGAGATATTTTTTTTTTCTTTTTTCTTTTTTCGAATAACTAGGTACCTGAGAGTTTGATTCATTGGAAATTCTCAAATATTAATCCTCAGGATTATTACTCTCAAAGCACGTTTCTCGAATAATCACGCGAAAGTTCGATTTGAACGTCGAAACTTATTCCGAAGAGGCGTACCGCTAGAACGATCATTAAATTTGAATCGATTTGTTCGAAATTCTCAGGACACGTTATTCTAAAAAAAAAAACGCACGTTTCTAGAGCGGCGTTTGAGAGATTTAACCCTCGTCTGTCCCTCGTGGCAACGCAAAGTGGCAACTTTTCGTATAAAATGTTACGATATCTTACAACACGGGATTACAACAGGTACGAGTTCTAACGTGCCACCAAAATTTGCAAACAATAATCTCCAGATCGTTGCCTTCCGTCATTACAATCACGCACCACGTTTTCGAAGATGCGTACGGGGCATCTGTGATTTCAAACGTGGCCGGGTAACGAGCGAAAATCTGAAACAAACGATCGCAGCATTAAACAGAGTTAGATCAAGATGTAACGTGATAAAAGATCGGAATGTGAAATTGAACACTTGCACGACTCCGTGCGAATCTTACGCGATGTTTCATCTACGTAAATGGTTTCGACTATTTCGTCACTTCACTGCGTGTGTCGATCTTTCACCACTCAATCGTTGGGATCGGCTCGACAAATTATACTGGGTAGACGAAAGACAGACGAGAACCGAGAAGAATTTGAAGAATTTTCCACTCGACCACCCTCGCTTCGACGATTCGCGCGAATTTGTTCGCCGCTGCAGCGCCGAGGATCGACGGATTCGGTTCTCGATCGGTAAGAATCGTCGAGCTCTTCGTGGTTCCGACCCTCGCGCGACGTCTGTTTCTCCTCTCGCGGTGGACGTGCAACCTCGCAGGGCGCGAATGAAAAGAACGACCGAGCGAGGAGCAACGCGGACGATTGCTCGAGTTCGATCGCTTGCCAATTACCGACCGAGTAACGCGATCGCGTATCATGTTTCTTTTTTCTTCTTTTTGTCCCTGAACGAATTTTCTCAACGACGTCATCCTCGAAGAAACCGTTTCCCCAGAGCTTCCAGTGCTCGCGATGAAAAACACACGGAAGGGGAGGGAAGCTGTCGGCGCGCGCGAAAAAACGATAGCGGACGCCTGTGCGAAGATTTTGCGAACACGCGACAGAGAGTAGATTTGCTAAGTTCTATGTATCTTATATAGGCGAAAAGAGAATGCTGTCTTTTTTTCTTTTTATGTATATGTATATATATATGTATATAGAGAGAGAAATCAGCGAGCGGTCAGGCCGTCCACTGTGTGTAACGAGGAATCGTCGATCGCTTGCTCGGAGGATGAAACCGTGCCAATGGCAGAATCGGTGACGGCTCGTCGGTTCGATATAGCAATTGCAATTCGCTCGACGCAGTCGCGGAACTCGATTTTGGCAATTCGGCTGACGCCACACTTCAGTGAGTCGCGCGAGTAGTTCTGCGAGTTGGATCGCGCGTTTCGACGATCCTCGCGCTTGGAGACCGGTGCGTCGAGCTTCGAGCGTGCGAGAGGTCTGTGACGAGTGGCGTCGACGAGCAAGTTGCACGAATCGAGACGCTACATCTAGGATAAATATCCGTAGAAGGAACGATGGTAAGAGTGCGGTTCTCGTAATAAGAGGTACAAGGTACGAAGAGAAGAAGCGTGGAGAAGATGAAAGAAGAGAGGGAAGAAAACAGGAGAAGTAGGGATGAGGGGGAGGGGGGGAGAGATAAAGACGAGGAAAGAGATAAAGAAGAAAAGAGAAAAAGGGACGTGGGGATCGTAGCGACAAAAGTGGTGGATCATCACCGTGATCCACGAGACGTCTACTCGCGCCAAGTAAACAACGTTCGGCGGGATCGTTGGCACGACTGGCCGACGCGCTCGCTGCGTTTCAGACAAAGCGACGACTACGGCTCCTGTTCGTCGAACAGAATTTCGCCGCCTTGGAATTCTTAACGAGACGAGTATTTTGTTTCAGGTATTTCAATATGGTTTATACAATATGTACACGTATTCTCGACTAGAACGGAAAGAAAAAGAAGAAGAAGAAAGAAAGAAAGAAAGAAAGAAAGAAAGAAAGAAAAAAAAAGACAAAGAAAAGAGAGAAAAACAAATACGCTTCGTAATATTGAGTAACGTGTAATAATCGTTCGACCGTATCAAACCGGCGATTTTGGGAGGGTGACGAGATTCTTCGGTGGGAACGAGGGAAGGGGATCGTGATGCATCGACACTGTTTCGATAGTTATTTCAGGAAGGCTGTTGTCTATCGTTCCTCTGTCGATCGATCCGGCGCTCGAGGAAGATTTTGCTCGTCGGCCGCTGGACGACTCGCCGACGACGATGATTATGACGATGACGAGACCCGTAAGTGTGCGTCCATCTGCCGTCCATGCTGGACATATCTCTGGCTCGCTCCCGGTTTCCTACACCGGACAGACCAGCATCTCGTACTCGAACATTAGCGAGACGGCGACGAAGACGAAGTAGAGGAGGAACATGGTGAACCCGAGTCCCTTGTTCATCCGCCACTTGAAACAGGCGATGCTGAAGATCACGAACGACAGCATGCAGAAGAGGATCGCTATGCTGCACACCATGCCCACCGAGTTCACCTCTACGGGTCTTCCGTAGATCAAGCCGTACAGCAGCCACGGTACCGGAAGCCTGAAACACAACGGGAAATCCAGCCGAAATTTCACTGTCTATTTTACTTCGATTCCATTACTTTAGGATATATATGTATACTCCGACTCTGCTCTAACCGGACCAGAGTGTTTGTCGCTGAGACAAACGGACTGCGGTTTCGCGGAGTTTGACATGAAACGGTCGAACAAAGTACGGTCGTTGCATGTCAAACTTATTGTAGTCAAAGACTATTGGATATTGAAATTAATTGTTTTTCGAACTATGTTGCTGTTGTTGTTGTTGTTGTTGTTGCACTCATTCGATAATTCTCCAAACTGTTATATCGAAATGTTTTTCTCAAATACGTCTGAATTTTTAATGGAAAATGAAAAACCTTCTTTAATAATTAAAATCCAAAATGCAAAACCACAATTCCATTCGGTTTTACGATTCAACGTTATTTCAAGCGTTATTCATTAGATTTATTCGCCGATAAACGATGCTGCCGGATTAATCGGCTATTCCTTTATCTCGTACCAGAGATCGATCCTATACTGGCCAGTTAAGAGAGAGAGAGAGTTCTATCGTTTTCTTCTCTAAAGAAAACTGCTTTGCCCCCCTCGTACGTAAAATATTTAAAAAAAAAAAAAAAAAAAACGATCGAGATCCCTGCCCGATACGTAGGCAGACTACTTGCACACGTTTGAGGAAGGGAACGACTATTTTTAACCAAATGGCCCGTGACCTCGTTCCGTCTCGCGGCGAAGCAAATTGAGAAACTCCTCGGCCGGAAAAAAGATTTCGATGCACCCTGTACACACGTCATCCCTCCCTCCCCCACTTGCAAACCGAAAGGATTCGATTCACCGACCTTTCTCTCTATCCTGTCGCTTGTCAGTTTACTCACGACCTCTGCTCTCCCCTAACCGGGTCGCCAACACAGATATTAAAGGGGGAAAACTGGAATGCGCGCGAAATGTGGGAGGAACGACGCGTTGCGACGCGCGTTCGATAAATCCCATCGGACAGACGTGATGATCCGTTGCTTCGCCGGTTTCTTTCGGAGCAAAGGCCCCCCGTAATCGTAATCTCGCGAGCAATATCGCGCGCCTTTTCACCCTTCTCCTCCTCCTCCTCCTCCTCCTCACCCCGGAAGCTGGCAAAGCTGCAGCCGGAGCATCCGACACGGTTACTGCAAGCGTTTTCCTGCTTTTCTCTCGGGCAACTCGCCAGCTGGCATCGCTGCAACGGATGCGTGCCGAGCGAATCGATCTTCGATCGACTCGACCGCCGGATGCTGGGACACCCTGAGCCAGAAAATCGTGCGTGTGTGTATATATATATATATATATGTATGTACATCTATCTGTGGGTGAGTACGCGTGCGCGCGACATCCACAGCTACCTTCCGTACGTGGGTGTGTACGCGATGTGTTGTTTGATCGAGAGATCGGCGAATTTTGGAAAGACGATGTTTCTTTTTTTCACTTGCGGTATATAGTAGAACCTACTCGCAACTGATCGACTTCATCTCCTGTTACAGTGGAACCCTTCTTCATCGAAATTATTATTTTATAAATATCCTGTTACATTGTTACATAATCATCTCCTAGTAACAAACACTTTTATCACTTGTCTAGAATCTTTCCTTTATCCAAACTGTTTATACTATTTTACGAATATCTTAATGTTCGAATGTTGTGTCTATCTGGATCTCTCGGAACAGAGATTCGCACTTTATTGCGGTAATATAACGGTCAGATGTTAAGATAATCGTCAATTAAAAAAGTAATTATATTTCATGTTGAAGTAAGACTGGTGGCGAGAATGATAATTGCGTCAATATTTTTTTTTTTGCATAAATTACGACAGTTTAAAAATCTAGTACTCGATTAATGGGAGTCGCTGTTTCTTTCATCGATTACAAAATTCTCTTCAATTACACTACTCCTGTCGTTAAATTTCTGGTGTTTTTATTTTTAATATTAATATTAACATTAATATTAATTATTCCATTAAATATTATACTTGATTCATTCAACTTCCGTAAATAATCCCCCCCTCTTTTTTTTTACTAGTTCTCTTCTTTTTAAATTTTATCGAACATAAATAAAAGAAGTATCGACTACGAATCGAATATTTCGACACGTGTCGAAAGCGTTGAATGACGACCGCCGTGTCATCAATCACGAACGCAAGAGGAACGAATTGAAGAGGAACGTCCGCGTTTCGGAAAGTCCGCGAGCGGCAAATTGATCTCGTGATTCGTCGAATAAACTGTCGCGTCTGCCTGCCGTTCTCGAACACGAAACAATTCCAGGGTATCGGGTGGTGGAGGGAGGGTTGATTGGTTATTTGGTTCACGTCGAGCAAAAATTCCGCCAGAACGAACGCCGTCTGTTCGCGTTTTATCGGGCTGCGCCACGTAGCAGGCGTATCCGCCTGTCCGCCATAATCCATTTCACGTCGTTATTGTTCCTGGGACGATTACTCCGCCGCGGAGCGGTTAGTTCAGAGATTCTGCTTTCTCGAAGTATCGTTTCTCGGGTGGTCCCTGCTGTCGTCCTACTTTTGCGGCCGCGTTCGCGGCACCAAGACGACTCGATTAATTAACTCGACTGTTCCTAACGAGATCTTTGGATCTTCATCTCTTCCCCTTTCGGTGAAGATATTCGTGCCGGCGCGTGTGTCCATTAGCGAGCAATTTGCGACATATTTTTTCACGATAGCGACCTCCGTGACGTGTGTGAACGTGCACGTGAGATCACGGACCGATAGTTAGACTCATTTGCGACAGTTGCTCTCGGAGATACGATTCGTAGTGCAAATAGTGTCACACGTTATGTGTACGTCGGACAGTGGTAGTCGGTTTCCAACTATATCTGAAGTATTTGCGGGGGACTTTGGATAGTCGAACCGAAGTATTTACATATTATCTCCGAAACATTTGCAGAGAGTTGATAATAAAGACACTAGGAAAAAGATAGAAAAAGATATTGATCGAAGGAAAAAAATTTTCCCTTAATTCCGCGGTTTGGTAGCGTCTGTCTCAACTTTGGGACGTAAAAAGATAAAAATCGCGTAAAGATAAAGAAACAGGAATCCTTCTACCGAACATTTAACATTCAAAGTCATTTGCGTGTACTCGTACACGTAAAAAAATTATTGTTTATCGTAGCAATTGTTATACATAAACAGTGTCCAATTTCGAATCCAGACTTTCTCCCTTTCTTTTAAAATAATTGCAATACGCGTTCAACCCGCGCAATTAACACGACACAACAGAACTAAACTCACGATTCTTTCTTGTAACTCTGTTTGCACTCCGAACAACGCGAACATCCCCGACATTCGTTGAGTAAGAGGTTCGGAGAATATTTTTGCAGGCAATCGCACAAAATGTCGCAAGTTATTCGCCTTAATGGACACGCACTTTATCCGAAAAAGAGCACGGAGAGTTTCGACTTAACTTCGGGAAAATATTCGCCAACTGAGATGTATATAAAACGATTCTTTGCCAGCCAGCGAAAAAAAGGATTCGGACGCGTTGTTCGAGCCTCTACGGTAGATCATCGTGGAAAATGAGTCGCGTCTGGCACGGTATTTCTGCTATTTCGCGCGCCAACAATATAATAATACCAAGACGTGTGTGTGTGTGTGTGTGTGTGTGTGTGTTTGGAAGAGAACCATTGGAGGACGAAGCAAACGATGAACGACGAATGGCGAACGGCGAACGCTATTACGAGGGAATAGCGAGAATGCCTCAATGGGCTGGCGCAACGACCAATTCCACGCGTCTCCTCTTGGCTCCGTTTGAAACCCGCCGGTGAAATTCCAATTTATACGTTCGAATCCTGTTCGTACAATAACTAGGTAACGGCCCGTGTCCACGATTCCATTCCCGTCAGGAGTCTTCCAGCAATTTGGCCCGCGTCGAACTCAAGTATAGATCCCGTGCCACCGTTTTTTTCTTTGGGAAATTTTTCGAAAATCGCGACAGACTGAACTCCGGACCAGACTGGATCTTTCCCACGATATTTTTTACACACGGTCGAAACTCGCGTCGACAAGCAACTTCAATCTTAATTTCTGTCAGAAGAATGCGCAGGGCGTCGGCTAGAAAAATTCACTTTGCTATTACGTAATTGACTGGCATTACGTTGTTGCTTTGACAGATTGCTAACCTTAATTTTATAAGACAAGGACGAATACAAAGAATACTCGTCTTTCGCGCGATAAATTTTAGAAAATAAGATTCAAACACATCCCTAACGAATAATTTGTCGACACAGACAGAGAGTGCCGAGCTGCGTGAATCATTAGTGGATTATAGAAAAAAAAGAAAAAAAAAATGAATGAATACTGGACGATTTTTTGATATCGGGGATATTTGATACTGTCGTTAGAATGCTTAGAGCATAGTAATTTTTTGCTTAACGTTAAAAGCGATTTTTTTCGAAAGATTATTCCATAATCTATTACTATATTACCATAATGTATGTCGGTAACGTTGGTTTCAATCAATGACGTTGCGTCTTTGGCCATTAAATAGACCATAGTCGGTCTCGAATAGGTCAACAACCAACCCGATTCTCCGAAGCACTCGAGCACTCTCCCAGTCTGAGGAACTTTTTAGTTTAATCATCTCGAATTTAAATGTGATTTAGCTACCAGAGTATAATGGATATTTAAATGGTCGGGAGATACAGCGCATCATCCGCGCGGGACGAAAGATATACATTTTCCAAGTTCGAAGGACCATTTCTTTCTCCGTCGAACAGTTTCCGATATACGCGGCGTCTCTACCCGCGTATCAGTGGGGGATTCTAAACGTATTAAAAATCGCTTACGTGCATCCTCTGTCCAACGACTTTATTTATCTTCAACGATATCTATCTTTACGTTCCGCCTGATAGAAAAGCAATAAATGCAAACCGAGCGGTCGCTTTGGCTTATCGTATGCGGCGGCCGTAGGAACAGTTTCGTTCCGCGTTTCGTACTTAAAGTCGTGTTTTGCAAATGAAACCAGGCAAATAAAAAGTACGAATTACTTTGGTCAAACGTTGGGATAACCTTTTGTCGTTTTTCAAAAGTGCTTTGGCACAAATACATAACCGCTGGCTGGGGAATATATTTCAAATCGTATCGCATATTTCTTCGAATGTCTTCTTTCTTTCGAACTACATTGAATGCTGAAACGGAATATTGAAAGATCGTCTACCTTTTTAGCAAACATTGTCAAAATTATAACATAGTCGAACAAGTTGAATCACACTCAAGAACTAGTAGAAGTGTGAAATTGATTTTACAATAAATTTTGCTGTTTCATTAAGATCTATCATGTCCAACGTTATTTCCAAAAACTGATTTGAAGAAATTGAGCTAAAACTAGCTATATTTTGTTTACGAGGACTCAACATTATGCCCAAAAAATATCGACGTTGCACGAAGAAATATCTCGTCCATAGATTTTTAACCGATGGGTTAAACTCTATCAAGATTCGAGCTTCGCCGAAGAACCATTTGGTCCATTGATAGCGACGATATGCGACAGTTTTGGTCCTGAGGGCATATGCAAACGTAACTTCCTCCGCAACGGCGAAGGGGTTTGCAGGAAGGAAACAATTAGAACGCCAGCCTTACCAGTATCATTCGCCGCTGGCAGGATCGAAGATCACGTTTACTCCGATGCTGAATTGCAATGAATTTTGCTCTTGGGCACGTGGTGTCTACGCACTGATCGGCGTGTGCATCCCCTAGTTTCCTTTTAGTCGCCTTCTACGACACGCAGGGAATACGTTGGGTTTATTCTTTTCCCGCACCCACAGGGATATGCGACAGAGCGATTTCATTTACCAGTTATCTATATTATCCAATTAAATAGATTGTGCCACGCGCACATGTTTCCGATGTATCCAATAGGTGGCCGATTGGCGAATCTGTCAGAGGACCGTTTCTTTAGTTCCTTTCATCGAGTAATCGTTCGCGACGTCGGACAATTTCCGTCCCCCCACCGAAGACACTCTCTCTTCTCTTTCTACGAATCGATCGAGAAACCTCAAGAAAACTTGTCTCTTGTTTGTCCGACGTAGAAAAATAGAAAAAAAAAAGTCGCGTAATCGAAATTTGCCAGGTGGCAACTACGTAACGATGGCTGCTCTTTCAAATTTTCCTGCTTCTGGTTAATTCTAAACAATTAATTCTAAACAGTCGCTGGAATGACGTGCTACGCCCGTCGAGAATTTTTTGCCCCAAATTGCAATATTTTTTCAGTTTTAAGTATATTTAAATGTAACCCAGGTAAATTAAATGTAACCCAGGTTTGTTACTTCTTAATAATTTCTATCCAGTGATATCGTACCGACGAGTTCAAGAAGAAAGCGACGAATTATTGAATACGGTTCTCTTGGAATGTCGAGAATTTTTTGTCACAATATCTTCTCAGTTCTAAGTATATTTAAGTATATGCAAAGCAAATAATAAATTTCTTACTTCTCAATAATTTCTATCCAGTGATATCGTACCGACGAGTTCAAGAAGAAAGCGACGAATTATTGAATACCGTTTGGCCACTCGTTATGGTCCGCAATCAGTTACCAACGCAAGTGGTTAACCTCTTGGAATATCGAGAATTTTTTGTCACAAAATTTTGTCACAATATCTTCTCAGCTCTAAGTGCATTTAAGTATAGGCAAAGCAAATAATAAATTTATTACTTCTCAATAATTTCTATCCAGTGATATCATGCCGACGAGTTCAAGAAGAAAGCGACGAATTATTGTATACGGTTCGGTCACTCGTTATGGTCCGCAGTCAGTTACCAGCGCAAGTGGTTAACTTCTTGGAATGTCGAGAATTTTTTGTCACAAAATTTTGTTACAATATCTTCTCAGCTCTAAGTACATTTAAGTATAGGCAAAGCAAATAATAAATTTATTACTTCTCAATAATTTCTATCCAGTGATATCATGCCGACGAGTTCAAGAAGAAAGCGACGAATTATTGAATACGGTTTGGCCACTCGTTATGGTCCGCAATCAGTTACCAGCGCAAGGTGTTAAACAACACGTTCAGAGCGACGGCTGATTTCTTCAAGATTTGTCTGTCGCGTTAACTTTCTTCCCTAGTTTGTTCTGCCTGGACAAAAGTCCCGATCCTTCCGTGAAATGATCGTAAACGTGCGAAAGATCACGACGACGAGAAACGTTGCATTCGAAGTGAACACTAGCTAACGAGACGATTCCGCCGGCTCAAAGTGACGTAATCTTATTATCCCGTACCTTAACCGTCTTCTGGAGAACAATGGCGTCCCGGCCATATCTCCGGCTATCTCCTTCTTTCTCCTCGCCGTATAATGTACAATAAATTCCCATAATTGCACCGTGAAACGGACACGTTTGAATATCAATCGACTTGCTGCTGCGCGGGAAACGTTCGTGTTTCTGGAGGAAATACGATCGTAGATCTGGAGGATATTATATTTTCATTCGCGATGAACGCTATAACGATCGGAGACATCATAGTGTGATACGTAAAAAAAAAAGGGAACGCTCGGAAGCGAGGTTCCTTCGCCGGGAAGGTTTGGAAAAATTGTCTCGTGTCGCGTAGGTTACAATCTTGCTGGAGGTTTATTGTCAGTGGCAGATTGTGTGCCCCGCATGAAAATTGCCATAACCGATGTCCTCGATAACGCCAAGCGCGATGGCCGTTTATAACCGAGTCGTATAAATCCATACACGACCTACATCGGACTGCAGAGAAAATAAATATCGATAAATTATCTCGGCGGATCGCGGCGAAGAAACTGAAGAATCTCTCGCATTTTTTTTTTTTTGTTCGGTGTATCTTCGACAAACGTGTCGTCCATCGAACGCATCTCCCTCCCATAATTGTCATCGTTTAGCCAATGTTACTTTTATACTACCTATACGATTGAATTGCAGTGAGTCAAATCTTGTATCTCCGCGAGAACAAATGGCACTTTTGACTTTGCAAGTCGCCGAGTACTTTTTTTTCAAACTTTTATATTTCTTGTATTGTTAGAAAATTGTTACTATGCATATTATTTGGATCAGTTTCATGGTAAGTTCCATTCCTATGCTAGCGAGCTATCCCCATGGAAATATCGAAAGAAGAAATACATTCGATCCCGGTATACAGTTTCTCACGCAAGTGTTCGAGCATTTATAGAAACTTTTTACGAATGCATTATGCGTGACAACAAAACACGTTTTGAAAATTCATCGACGCTGTAATTATCATAAATTCGAAGCAAATCCAAAATTAGAACATATAGAAATTGCACGATATATTTAATACAAATACACGCTTCGCGAATATCCAAAATTATTCAAACAGTCAACGATCCATTATATCAACAAGCCTTCGGTAGAATTACATTTGACATTTGTTACATGCTTGTCAAATAGTTATTTACATCGTGTGCTAGCTTTTTATGTAATCTACGTTTCATTAAATGACGATTATACATAGTAATAATAATAATAATATTAAAATTATAATTATAATTATTATTAAGCATATTTTAATAAATAAATGCACACACCTGTCTGCTGCCAAATCTTTTTATATTCTTTCTGTATTCTGTATTTCATATTTTACCAATATATTATATCCCGACACTCGTGTCTCATTACAGCTTTTGGCACTTAATCAAGTGCCAAAATATTTTACACAACACGCACGACATCATCAAACGATAAAAAAGTTCCTCCGTGACGAATGCTCGAATACTTTCACCAGCCACTGTATACGTGATACACACAAGACGGGAAATATAATGCTCACCCAACGGTCACGTCGAAGATGTTGCTGCCAACAGAGCTCGAGACGGCCATGTCGCCGAATCCTTTTCGCGCGACGATCACGCTGGTGATCAGGTCTGGGATGCTGGTACCGGCGGCGAGGAACGTCAGTCCCATCACTTCCGGCGGGATGCGAATCGTGTCGCCGGCGACGTTCGCCCACCAGACCATCAGGTACGAATACGCCGCGATCCAGCAGATCGAGCCGATGAACGTCACCGCGAAGAACTTTTTCCCTGTAACAAACAGATCGGGGATCGGACCTCGAAGAAACGTCCCTCTCTCGTATCCGCTAGAAACGAGATTCCCCACACTCCTCTTCCTCGAGGAAATTTCACGCTTCCTTTTCTCTCTTTTTTTCCCCCCCTCTCAAGTCTGTTCAAACGTCGAATTTAGAAATTTAAAGCACTTTCATTTCTTTTTTTTCTTTTTTTATTTCCGACGAAAAATATGACGACGAGCAATGTAAAAAATAACTAAAAGATACTTGTATGCTGGATATAAAAAAATCACTTTTGTGTTTAAAACGAACGACACAAAATATAATTAAAAAATATATATATATATATATATATACAATTATTCGTATAAATTGGAAAGTTTTGGACATTAAAAAACTTGTAAAAATTTGTACCCTTCTCTTCATTCAATCATCTAGAAATTCAAATTTCATTTCTTTGAATTTCTTAAAATCTGCCTCATGTTCAAACCATTGCCAATGAAATTAAATACATTCGCCGTCATGGAAAACTATCGTTTAAACTTTTATTCTGATATTCCGTGATACAATCAGCGACACTGTCATCAAAATTCTATTCAAATTTGTTCGCTGTGTTATTTGAAACGAACAACAACGTTGGACCTTGGGAAGGGTTTAAAGAGTCTTCTTTAGAGCCTAACACTGAAAAGTCTGCCCTCTGCCCACGATAAAAACTAAATATTATTCAAACTATTTGAGGGAAAGAACTCGACCACGCCCAACACTCCCTGTAATCGCGATAATCGATAAATCTAGCCTCGAATCTTTGCAATTGCATTAGGCAGATAAGAATCGGAATGCTTCTACTATTACCGGTATTAGTATCGCTGCTATCGAGAATGAACTTTCTATTATCGTTTACCTCGAGTATCGCGAAAGCTAAGATGCGATAAAGGGACTTTACGAAAATCAAACCTGAGATTTCTATGGTCTACCTTTCTCTTCCTTTCTTCTTTCTCATTTCACCTTTCTCGACATTATAATAGAAATTTCGGTACTCTAGTCACTTGGATCAACCTCGCTGCTGCTACATCGATTTAATATTCATCACAGACGCTCGATTTTTACAAGCCATTATTTTCAGAGACAATCCATCACAAAGAAAAGAAAAAAAAAAGAAAAACAATGGTTTGTTTGCAGTAGTCTGACAGAATTGTTTCGTGCGTTCGACTTTAACCACCTCTGAGCGAGCAATCAGTTTCCCGTGCGCGAGCTTTATAAAAAAGGACTTAATTATTGCCTCGACATTGAAATTTCAATTAATCATCCGGGCCCCGTTCGTATCTAACGACGATCCGGTGGAAAATATTCGAAGAAAGGGGCAAATTAACCGCGACATTTAGAAAACATGCAGCAAACATATTTTTGACGTGAATTTCCTGAACTTTTGCAGAAATTGTCAAACGCTTATTTTTAGAAGTTGTAATTAATTACAATGATGGATTAATATCGTCGATTATAACAATGCATAATAGAGATTATTAATCGTTGTGTTGTAACAATCGAATCTTGCTACGATCAACCGTATAATCGGGATTGTTAAGTATTTATTTTCTGTAAAGGAGAAGACAAACAGCCACGTTTGCAGAATGGTACGATGAATAATTTTCAGAATGTTTCGATGAACTTGCTCGCATCGAGATGTTGTTTTCACATGGAGAGTTATTTTTCGCGAGAGGGTAAATTTCGCGGCCGTTTTAATGAAGTTTCGCGAATCGAAAGTTTCTTTTGTGGAAAGTTGTTCCCTTTGCAAGAGGGAAACGCGACGTTTATAAAACGTATAATAAGTATAAATTTCAACCAACATGTCGAATGGAAAGTTTCGCTTTCGCGGGAAATGCTGCTTCCCGACGAAGGGAGAACCGTGACATTTATGATACTCCTGACGAATAAATTTTCGGCTCATTTTTTTGCGAGTCGAAAATCCCGCTTACAGAGAGTTATTTCTTTTTCTCTAATTAAGAGCGCGAACATTGACAAAACACGTAATTAAAAAAAAAAAGAAAAAAAAAGGAATTTTATTCGAATCGAAAGTCCCCCCTTTCTCCAGATCGTTATTTTCCGATGCAACCGATCGATTTGTAAAACGTACGATAAATAAATCACAGTCGCGAGCCACTCGCGAGTTGAAAGAGTCCCTTTCGTAGAAAGTCACTCTGAGAGACAGGGCAAAGCCAAATAAATCTTAAACACCTCGAACGATCAAATCCCTTTTGGAGAAAGTTCTCCCCGCAGTCATCGTGTCCACAATCACATATAATCAGCTGGATATGGTAATGCGAAAATGCGATTTATCGGCCGATTTCGAGGGCGTAAATTTGAAACGGAGAGGGCCGCGGCGCAATTTCGCGCAACAATGAAAAGCTGCGTCTCGCTCGTAGCTGCGGCAGGCGTTGAATGCCTGCGAGCGCGGCAACAATCAGTCGTCGATTCGAAATTAGCGTGTCAATATCATCTTTCGTCGGTGGCATTGTGTGCCCGCCCGTTAATAGGCCGTGATAATGCGGCACGTCCGTGATTGATGGCGGCCCGGGGAAACGGGAATTTTGAATAACAGAGACGCGCGCGCGTGCCGTCCATCTTAGAGCGTCGTTTAATTGCGTCGGTCGATCTCCGTACCGTGCCGGGAGGACCGCGCCTCCGCGACATTGAACCAGCATCAACGGGGAAGTTCAAATGCCGCGCGAGTAGAGATGGGATCGAGTACACTCGCGAAATTCGTCATTCGTGACTGCGAATTTTCACGCGTTTATGAAAAATTTACGAGACACGTTGATTTATCGTGTCGCACGAATCAAACACGATTCACGCCACGTTTGTTCAATGCGCTCCGATGCGAATCACATTTGATTCGCGCAAATCTTTTTCTTTCGTTTCATCCGTGATTCATGTTTCCGAATGAAATGCTTATGGGTAATGGGCACGTGTGGTAAACAGATTTATATAATTTCGAATTTCAACTGTGTATGGCACTAGAGGTTTGCCTATTTTATTTTCATCTGATTTAAGCCAAATTTTAAGCGTAGTGTTGAATAAAAACATCTACCTAGTTGTTATGAAATAAAGGTACAGTATTTTTTACGTTACTTCTAGCAAATTACAAAGATTAAAATTTTTACATTACACGTTCAACGTGTTAAATTTAGAAATTAATTTGCATGGAACTTGCAAGTATATATAAAATATCGGAATACATCGCGTTCGTTGACGACGTTCCATTTTTTGGATTCTGCCTTTTCCAATCGTATTTATGAAAACGCGAATTTGCACGGAAATCTACAGTTGATTTATAAATCTGGTGCTTTTAATCTTTTAATGTAAGAATCTTTCAAGGGTAGCTTCCAATATTTCGTGAGTACTTCCAGGAATGGAGATGATATTCCCAAGCAGAATTGAATACTAGTGGAGCACAGATGATGGACTCAAACGAGTAGATTCGAATCTTTTACAAAATATATCCAATGGGAATACTTTCACGCGTATTTGAATCTATCGAGGTGGGATAGTTTCGCTAATGATCCGCTAATAGATCCACTTCCGCGAGTGAGAACAAAGTGCCTACTTCAAAGTAGACGTGAATACTAGCAGATAAAAATGGAATGGAGTACGAATTTATGCCTCGGAAGAAAAAACAAATTTATAACTCTACGGAATTTTTCACTCCAAATTTTCAACTCGTAAAATTCGAGATTAACAAGTACAAATTGTGTGTAACACTTTACGTCTAACCATGTGACTACGATATGCTAATTCAAGAGGATCGAGAGAAAAAAAAAACAGACGTCTATTGCTACTTGCGAGTACGTTGAACCCAACAGGGTACTCATTTTAGAATTCGAGACCGGATCTGATAAAACGATCGCAAGATCAAAGTCGAACTTTGGCTTGAATTTACTTTGAAGACACACGTCGTGCTTATTCCCATCGCTACGCAGTAGCCGCGTCGATATCGATCGGTGAAAACGAATGAAATAAATATCTTTAACCGTCTCTCGTGGGGAAACGGTGAATGAAAGAGTAAATTTACCGTTAGCGTAATGGCATTAAATATAAAACGCGTCGGAAAGTAATAAAGTTAAGAACGTAACCGATCGTAAGGGAGAAATCGACGAGATCAATAGTTAAAAATACTGAGCGATCCGATCGAACCAGATCAGAATGATCAGGCGATTGAACCACTTCTTCTGAGAATAGACTTCTTCTTTTCTTTTTTTTTTTTCCTTTTTTTTTCTTCTTTCTTCTTGTCCGAAGATAATGGAATATGTCTGCGTAGGGCCGGCGCGATCGAGCGGTCTCGCGCGTTAAATAATGCAGCACGCAGACGGATATATCCGGTTCCGAACTACTCCGATTGCGCCGCCAAGTACGGAAAGAAAGTTCCCGCCAAGCTATTTTTGGCAAAATTTCATTATCGCGCCAACGAGCGACGTTCGACGTCCTCGCTAAGTGTAATGCTCGAGAGTGTACGAAGCGAAGGAACGAAAATGGAGAGCAAAAGGGGGAGAGGAAGGATCGTTGAATTACCGCTTCGTGCAGAGACCTACCAGTGATTCTCTTTGCTCGTGGTATCAACCTGCATAACCGCTCACCTACGAGGATTACGCTCTCTAATCGTTTTAGTGGCAGAGCTTCGCTAATACCGAGAAATCCGAGAAGTGTTTCCGAAACATCAGCGACGTACTCTGTCAGATTCTGGTTCTACGTGCGAAAATTCATCGGACCCTTTTTTTTTCCCCTTGATGAGCATTTCATTGATTGTCAGGCACGGCGACAGAATTATCGAATTTTCGAAGAAACGAACGATTCTTGTGGATTTTGAATCTGCGAGCAGTGCCGAATCGTAGAAATGATTACTTCGATTCGAAATTCACCGTTGCTCGAAATGTATGTAGACATTTCTTTCATTCGTTGAATTTGAAAATTGAAGGAGATTAACAAGAATTCGAATGAATTTCGAATGTATTCTAATTGGCACTGCGTCAGAGAGCATGCATTGCCAATAATTCGCGTATATTGCCAATATTATCTCATTCATAATAACGTTACGTTCCCTTCTCATCTGCATATCTATCGTGTACATATCGTATTTGTACAAGCTTGCTTTGCGAATTTCGGTACGCTTACTTTCAATAAATTCTACAAATCTCGCCAAAACGTGCTACCATATTTAACGATAGACGTTGCAAAATTATCACGTAATTTTTTGATACTAGACACACCGAGTGAACGCCCGTTTATTTAAGAAATTTGAACAATTCATTCGATCAATTAAATACTATTGAAATTATAGATTCCGTGAAAATGGTAAGTATTCACGTACTTTTGATATCGCAGTTATATTACGGGTACCACAAGTAATATCGTTTTTTGATACTGTACAAAATTTTATTATATACAGTTTCAATCTAATCGATATATTTTTAACACAAAATTTTATTTCACTTAAGAGTACAGCACAGTATATATTTTCAAAACAAAATTTTATTTTGTTTAAGAGTTAATGCAGTTTTAATCTATGACATAATTTAACAATAAGCACACTGACAAATGTCAATATATCTAATTAGAATATAGATTATAATAAGTTGAATTATCGTCACAAAATGGCAACGTTTATTAAATTTAAAGGAAACGACATTACTCGTGGGTACGCTCAATATTTGAAGAACGAAATTTCGCATGCATCAGCCTAATGATTGCTGAAATTTACTCGCCTACAGACAGCAACTCGTCTTTTGGAACTCGACTTTTTGGAAAAACTGAACCAAGTCACAGACTCGAGCCTGCTCGTCCAAGAATCCCCTGATAAATCCTGGTTAAACTGTAAAAACTCGTCTAGATTCTCGAGGGGGACACTCTTTTACCGGTGAGTCGAAGCAGAACGAGCTACGGTCTTTGATATCCCTCTATGAAATGAAACTGAAGACGTTGCTTTTGCTCTTCGAAACAATATGCATTCCTTCTTTGGAATTGAAATAAAGTCTCAGTCATCTCAGGTTAACCGTTTCAATGCCAACAAGACCGTACACCTATCAATGAAAATGCAAAGTATTTTACTGATACATGTACATAGTAATACATAAAATAATACGAGTTACGTTGTTGCGCGAAATGTTCGATTTAATGACTATCTATAATTCAATCTATCTATCTAAAATCCATGATTATCTATAATTCAACGACCGAAAGTACTGTGGTCAATTTATAGCTTAAAGCCAACCGAAATATAATTACATCGTGTCATAATTTCATCAACTCTTTTGGCGCTTGAAATTACCGAAAGTCTGAAAATTTAATACCCAGTAAAAGAGAGTGTAACGAATGAAAAATTCTTCGTTCGCCTAGATATATAGCAAGGAGCAAAACTGAAACAACGAAAAATTTTCTTTATAGTTGAGACAATCCCAAAACTATGAAGAATCAGATAGTAAAGTTTATTTTCATGTTTCTATACTTTACTTAACAATAAAAAATATTTCTTTTTTAAATTTTTGTATTGACTCAATTTTGCTCCTTACCGTATATATATGCTTTGATTTATTCATTCAATTATATTGCAAATAATTATATGTTATGTTCCTCGAATCTCTAATGAATAAATTAGTAAGTAAATTTTATTATCGATTGCATGTGTATTATATGATTATCTGTACAATACTCTGATACAGGATTAATACTATATTCAAACGAAATACAGACTGACTGAAAGCTAGAAGTTTCATAAGCAATTCATTTGCCACGAACTGATATTAAATTCCGTCTAATTGAAGTTTCCAGTGTTACGTTGCTGACGCCAAAACGTTTCCTTAAAAAGTGTATAGACCGTGTAATAATATACCACCATGTTATAAATAACTCTAACAGATTATACGTGTCCCAGAGGAAGTTTTAAAGTGACGTTTGTTTTTAACATTATATTGACTAAAATAATTCTGACTGAAGTCTCTGATGGTACCTTGATATCGTGAATAGTATTACTAAATAGTTCTCAACATAATCTTACTTTATCCTAGTATCATTTGATAATTTTCCAAAGTTGGTATTTCCCCGAAATCATCGCTTCTTAAAACCAGCATTCCATTACATTCCGCTTCTAGTTATATTTTCTATTTATATAAAACGAAAAGGATCCTTCAAAATTGACAACCTATAAACTCTCGAAAGTTGTCTATACTACAAAAGCTACATTTTGAAAATTTTCTTTCATCGCCATTTCGTCAGTGAATCGTCAGAAAGATACCAAACGACTTGCTTTTACCAAACAACTGTTAACTTTAAGTTCGAACAAACCTCCATTTAGTTCAATGAAAAATCAAAAGACGAAGACTTGGACCAAAGCAAAGGGTCAAAGGGCCTCGAGGGGGCGGCTCTCTGTCGAGCTGTCAAATTTAGAAACAGATGAGCGTGAAATTTAGAACGTTCTTCGTTGTCGGCTTACCTTTGGGTGTCCTCGTGTCCGGTAACGTCAGCCACAGAGGGAACAGAATCGGCGCGACCAAAATGTAAGTGAGTCTCTTCCTGGGACTGCTGGGCCAGCCCATGTCCAACGCTTCTGGAGGTTCATCCTCCTCTCCCTGAAACGAACGAATCGATTATCAAAGAGATAACCCCCCACCTCGAGTGGGTCTCGCGCGAGCAAAACGAAATCGTCTCTCGCGTGCTCCACTCGCGCCTCTCTCTCTCTCTCTCTCTCTCTCTCTCTCTTTCTAATTAACACGTCCGCTGTAATCTGTCTGCCCTGTATCCGGTGTTGGATGGAGCCAAGAAAGGAACCGGGTTTCCCTACTCGCGATACACTTGACCGGCGTTTATTGTTCGGCAAACACAATAAACCTCGCGGCGAGGCGAGATAGACTTCTAAATACTCGCGGGTAGCTCGGGCAAACGGGGCACAAAGCGCAACCCTTATATCCCTCCATCCCTCGGCTAACCGCGACACAATGGCCCGGCAGATGTTTGGATTTTCCAGCAGCAATCGTTTCGCCGGGGATAATTGCCGCGAAGAGCAACGGCGACGAGCAATTCTCGCCGAGTGTACCGATAATTTCGGGGGAGGGTCGCGCGCGCGCTCGTGCGGTTTCGGCTCCACTGTCCGACCAGAGATCGGCTAGTACTACTGGCTGAGAGACGAACTCGAGTATCTCACAAGTGGATTCGAAATGTTGGCCGTTCGTTTCGAATTTTTTTATTAATGACATAACATTAATCACCATGTATTAATATAAAATAAATATAATGATATATGGTTTTATATTAATGTATGGTTATTAATATTATTTATTAATATTAATAACCATATAATATCATATAATATTGTATAAAACCATATATATATATATTAATAATTAATAATTATATATTAATATAAAACCATATAACATTAATATAAAAACAATATTAATATAAAAACCAATATTAACAATAGTATCCAATAGCTTGAGTAGTAGAAGTCGACCAATTTGAGGCTCAGCATTAACTGATTGAAACGAAGTGCTATACTGGCAGAGAAATGGTGTCAAGTGTCTCAAAAGTAGATTTAAAGTGTTTGATTCGAATTTTTTTTTATTAATAAAATAATATTGATACAAGTCCAATATTTCAGATATTAAATGAGAGTAAGAGAAGTTGATCAATTGTGAGATCATACGTTCTGAGGCTGACCATTAAATGACTCGTATAAACGAAGAAGCGTATATTGAGAGATATTGGTCGACAACGATCTATATCTTCAACATTACGATATCTAATATCTCCCAATAGAGTAGAACTTGGTCTATCCGCAGCAAGGTATACTGTATATACGGATACTATGATATCTGTTGTAATACCCCTCGATACAGTACCTCAATATAGTACTCTCAATATAATACTAATACCTCTCAATCTGCACCTCAACCTCATTTATCTGCGCCAGAGTATGAATGCTACACACTGATCTAATATCTCTCATTAAAGTAGAATCTCGTTTATTCGCACCAAGATACGGATGTTACAGTATCTCGTTTGCAGGAATCAGTTAATCCCGAGCATCAACTTACAATTGATCAAATGATTCTGTTATTCTTATCTACTGTCTCTTATTACTCAGACAACAAATAATAATAGAACGTAGACCTCTATTATACGGATCCCTCCTCGGTTATCCGAATCCCTCGTTTTGTCCTCATATGACTAGATAAACGAGTAGTACGTGAAGAATAATAGTTGACCTGTTTCTCATCTTTACACCATTGGCGAGATTCTAACTGAAAGAAGCATATTTTTCAAGGAGTGTGAACTGATCATCGCGATATCACCGTGGATTATCTTCCTAAATATTTTCAGTGATACCTCCGAGTATCGAGCACGCTCGAATCCAAGCAGGATAGTTTTGAATGTTTCATGACTACTTCTGGAAATGAAAGCAGACTCGAACGCAGTTACTCTGTGTGTCAGCGTAAACGTGCCCCGTACAAGATTCGAGTACTGCTTACGAGCTTCAAATTTCAGGAACGTTGAATTATTTATGAGCAAATCTTTCGAAATCTGTAGATCTCCGATTCGAAAGCAGCTTGCGCAAAACGAACAGGAAAATATTTTTACTCGCGAGTGTGCTTACACTCGTAACCCGCGAAACGAAACGAGACTCGAAGACGATATCGATAGCTCCGACTTGATCCCACCCCTAAGTACCCGACATCGATCGTCATCGATGGATCTCGGGACGTGCTGGTGAAATAAATACCGGAACGAACGAGCACCGAAATAAGAGCAGATTAATGAAGATAAAGGTGAGGGACGGAAGAGAGAAATTGCGGTGAGATTGGCGACCTTGGGCTAGGTCGAAAGGATAGGGAGAGGAGGCGTACTAGAAAACGCGGAACTCGGGCGGAAAAGCCATTGCCTGGTGACTTTACTTCGATTATCCGAGAGTAAAAGAGGGACCGAAATAGGCAATGTGTAGCGCAGCGACGCCGGGTGTAGCCAGAATTGACCCAGATTCGCGGTGCATTCAAAATGAAAAGGCCTTCTCACTCATTTAGGACAAAGAGATTCGAGAATCCCCTCTCCGCTCTCACTCGGCCAGACCATCGCAGCTAATATCGGGGAGAAGCTCGCGCTGCCAATTTCTCGGTCGGCGGGAAATCGGTTCAATCGGTTCGATCGTTTCTTCTTCAATTAGCCAGCCACGTCCGCGTCGCGTTTCAGTCGGTGGCCGTTCGCCGAGAGCGAGCTGTCCTTCGTGTGCCTGTCGTGTCCGAGTTCACAGCCGACCGGGGCACGGACGTCGACCGTGAAAATGAAAACGGGCGGTCGTTTCAGTATCGATCGCGATCGAGGAACGTTTCACTGAACGTTGCTTACCCGCCAACCGAGAGAGACAGAATATCAAGAGAGCAAGGAGAGAGACGGGGACAACGTCTGAACGCTGTCAGAAAGGACATTAAGCTGAAAGCCTCGAGTTGGATCGGGGACGGCGAATCGTGACGAAAACGAAAGTCTCGCTCCTCTCTCTCTCTCTTGAAAAAAAAAACCACTCCTGGCAATTGCCTTGTTTTTCAACCCGATGTGTCCTTTACTACTGCGTGGTAGTAATATACGAAACGACCCAATTCTCCCGTTCGGCCATCGTCAGCTTCTTTCGCCGACTACAAATGTCTTCGTTAGCCGTGTGCCGTCTCCCGCGGCACGCTGCGAGCAAGATGACGCAGAGATCGTTTGTCAGAGGCCGACCGAGCGGAAAATGAAGCAGTTGCTCGCTTCATTTTTTCCCGTTGATCGTGTCCGCCGGAATTATCGGCCGCCTATCGTCATCCACAGACGGTTGTATGAACTTCAGATAGAACGAGTAGCGATATCGTCGGTAGATCTTTCGCAGTGAGCGACAACCGATCGTCACGATCCCGGCGGGGAAATCACCAAGAGGAATATTTTATTATCGCGCGGTGTGACGCGTCTAGATAAAAATTTACCAACCGCCATTTCCTCTTTTCGACGGCGTATTAATCGCGCGGAGGATCTAATATTTGCGAGGGAGGGGATGATACGAAACGACGTGACCAGGAGGAGTTCGTTATTTCTTCGACATCTATCATTTCGCTGCCTCCGACAGCGGCATGCTGAACGTTACTCGCGGGGGCCAGCGTTTTTGTTTCACTTCGATTCGATCGATGTCGGACGATAATTGGCCCGCTGGTCGAGAGTGTGGCTATTTTAGAAATGGTGGCGAAGCCGGGGGACCAGAGGGAATTTCACAGCCGACGTGAAACAAATTCAAATTATCGTTCCGTGTACTCGCACATAAAAAAAAAAAAAAAAAAAACACCTAGAAAAGAATTCCCCACGGATACATCTGACCGTGTCTCTCGCGCGTTAACGTCGACTTTCCCGTCTCGGGGAAATGGAATCGCGAAGGACACGACGACCGAATTAACGTTATCGGGCCGTTGCGCCGGCCATTGTTCCTGTCATTGGACCAGCCAGCCCAGCTCAGCCTCTCGGCTCCCAAATTCGGTTCGACGCCGACGTTTCGCCCGGCATTGCGGCTACCATCCACCTGCCTTCCCAATTGGCAGCCGACGAGGAACGCCGCTATCGGTTGCCGCCGTTAACTACCTTCACGCGTCATTCGCAAGCTGTCGATATTCCAAGTCGGAGCGGTGCCGAGATTCGCAAGCTTTCCGGGTTGCCAATCGAAATCGTGATTTTCGACGGGACGGTGGACGGAACGTGGTTTTTTTTTTTTTTTTTTTGAACGGAAAATAAACTAAAATAAAAACATACACATGTGATAAACGTACGTAATTTGGAGTACAATTTGGTGCTTTAATCGAAACTGATTGCACAGGATGATTCGCGTAATTGTCTTCCTTGGTTGAAATTAGAGAAAGGAAAGTTCGAGGAGTAAGTGTTCATTTCCACCAGTGCGAGATACAGCATATGTGCACTTTTTAAAATAAAAACGTCGATACACACGTCATTCGAAATTGTATCAGGATAATATGAGGTTGGGAAAGTTTGGAGAAGTTTTACTTTGATTTTTAATTGGTTAAAACTTGCGTTACTGAAAACAAGGGAAGATACGGATATTTCATGTACGCTAAATTAATACTTGTACTCTAAAATTCCCTTTCCGTTTAAACATGTTAAAATTTCAAATCGATATCTGCATCGATGGGAAGATAGTTTGCAATATTCTACGTGAATTTACTCTGTACAGCAGAATATACGTCCCGTGTATCAATAAAAAAATAAATAAATGAAACAAATACAATAAAAGGGAGAAAAAAAAGGGAGATAATTCGGAGATTCGAAAAATAAAATAAACGGCTCGTAACATTCTATGCCAGACTCCCGTGTAAAATTCCTATACGATAAATTAATAAATATTGATTATATTTATATGTAAACAAGCAAATAAAACATAATACACTAAATGAATGAACAAAACAAATATAATAAAATAAAAAAGAAAGAAACTGATAATTCGGAGATTCGAAAATAAAAGAAACAGATCGTAACATTCCATGCCGGACACTCTGTGCCAATTTCTCCACGATAAATTAATAAATATTGATCGTATTAATATCATAAATAAATAAAACACACTACACTAATAAACAAACAAATTCAATAAAATAAAAAAAGAAGGAAACTGATAATTCGGAGATTCGAAAATAAAAGAAACAGATCGTAACATTCTATGCCGGACACCCTGTGTCAATTTCTCTACGATAAATTAATAAATATTGGTTATATTAATAATAAAACATATAGTAAATAAAACATACTGCACTAATGAACAAATAAAACAAATATAAGGAAACAAGAAAGAGAGAAGCTGAGTAGTTCAGAGATAAGAGAGGGTTCGTTGAATGCAGTAATTACCGAATCGAGGCCCGCGTCGAGGCCAGCGGCTATACCACCGTTGGGAAGTTCCTGGATGCCGGCGGTGGTGCCAGCGGTGGTCGTCGTCGTAGTGGTGGTCGTGGTGGTGCCCTGGGAGCCTTGCTGCAGCTGCAGAGTGGTCTCTTTCGACGAGGCACCGGAGTAATGGGCGGCGGTCGACGTCGCAGCGCCGTTGTGCGGCCTGGTGGCATCCAGTAACACCTTTAGCGACGCTATCGCGTGCAGTTGCGTCGCTTTCTCGTCCACTTTGCCTGAACAGCACCACAGATGCAGGTTAACGAGGAAAAACATCGATTCACCGGCTACAATATCCTTCAAACGTATATTCCCTTCTCTATCTACTCTACGGAACTTTTCTGTCAACTTTCAAATATAACTTATTGTCGATCGGGCGTCGATGGCACGTTACACGCGTTTCCTTTTACGTACGATTATGAGAAAAAAAAAGATAATAACGTGGATTCAAAGTACATCATTAAGGATCGAAAGTAACAATTGAACCGTTTAATTCGCAAAAATTCGCGGTAAATTTAGTGACACCAATTTTGCATTGGTAAAGAACGGTGACACTCTTGAAATGGACATATATAAGTATATGTAGTTTTGTTCTAACTTGTGAGTCAATATTTCGTCTCTTTGGTTGGATCCTTTAAAGTTCATCTTTGTAATACTACGTTTGCCTTTACGTTATGCAAAGATAGAATATCAACAACAATGATTCAATATATGTAGATCCGATATAGACATTGGATATTCGAATATTCGAAAATAAAAGTTCGAGTAAATACTCTAAGCTAGTAAGTAAACTACAGTTTCTTTATACTTTATAATATTATAAAATACATATCAATTACATCAAAGAAAAAGTATCAAGTCGATCCTTCGAATTTCCTTCCATGATTTCCCAATATCAGAAAAATATATCGACGACACAAGTTAATATATAAATAAATTGAAAGAATGGCAAACGAAATATCGTCTTTCATGGATCACTACCCATCTGTTCGTTTCTAGAATTTTTGTCAAAAAAATATTCATAATCATTTTCAAACCCGAATCTGACCATCAGTATTAACACATTTATTATTATTTACGTTATATTATTGTTCAGCAATAAGTGAATCGACGCCCGATGTCCGACATCCGCGATTCCTACAAAGTGCAACTGGCAAGCGAAAAACTTCTTTTACTTTTCCACCAGCACCCACGTAACCAAATTCCAACATCGAGCAACGTAACAACGGGATCCCGTGTCCATTGGCCATCGCGATGGCGACGTTGGAAAATTGGCGGCGGGTTCCGCGGATGCGCAACATCGACCAATATATAACATTCGCCCGTATTCGTTCCATTTAAGCGTGCATCTAAAATCTAGCTAAAGCTGCAACTACGAAATAATTATGAGCAAGAGTCATTCAAAGGCGTTCTCGTGCGCTTCATTGCTACGTTCTACTTCGCCCGATTACCTCCAACAACCTTGCGTTACGTAACAGTTACCGTTTTCACGACTATTTCGCCAGCCTACCAACGTTAACTGTTAACGATCCGCAAATCTGCTGCCCTACGAGTCGCTAAAAAGCGATTTTCTACAACAAGACCCGATACATACTATAGATTTTATTGTCTCGGCGATGCGACCTTAAGTGTTTCTTTTATTACGAAACAATCGATCTTCAAGACTCGCGTTACTGTGATGAACAAACATAGAATGATAGAAGCAGAGATCCGAGATAATGAAATATATAAAATATACGTTACAGTATTACTTTGAACATATTTATAAAAAAATGCATACGTATAAAAGAAACTTAAATACTTTAACGTATTTTGAAAAAGATCGTTCAGTGAGAATTTAAGTTGGAAGTTATAGACAGGTGTTAAAGAAATTTTTCAAGAATGATTAAAAATATTCAGTTTTAATTACAAATAACTATCGTGAAAATTAATAGCATGTAAAATAATTTTTCTGGCTACCAGTAACCATCGTTCGTGTCATGAAATTTAATTGAATCATCAACAAGAACTCCATTTTGATCATTGGTAATTAAATTACTGACAATTAATTAATCTTTCAAATTTCTGCCATAACATGACGTTTCCCTTCAAGTCTCGCTAATTTGACGAGCATTGAAATGAAAAAACTTGAACGTCATCGAACAAAGAAGTTGAACAAATTGAAACCGAAGCTTGCAATGCGAATCTAAACGATGAAATAATATTTGATCGTGATCGATAGCGAATCGGGCTTGGAATCCCGTAAAAAAAGGGATTTCTATACGTAGAAAGAGCAACCAGAGCAGAAAATGCCATTAAGGTATTATCGTTTCGCGAGGACTTCGAGCCGTTTGTCGCTCGCGTGTAATAAGTTTAACTCGCGCGATCGTCGCGCGATCGTCACGCAATTGGATTATCAGAGTCGGATGCCATCGCGCGTGAGCAGATCGGCCAGGTAAATCGTGTTTAAGAAAATTACAGCGCACGAATCATTGAAATCCTTTTACATGCTGAGTAAGAAAGTACGTTCAAAACATCGCGTTACAACCTACCATCATCGAATACTAGGTCTCTTTTCTTTTAAACTCTCAAATTTAGAAAAAAGTGATCGTTTGTGCTAGCATTTTAAGCATAGTTAATTTCAATGTACTGCCATGTCTAGTTGAATTTTCTCTCTTTTTTTTTTTTTTATCATTAGACTATGGATTTTAGTGCATTTTTGAACTTTAGATTAGACTAATCTCGTTACAAGAATTTTAACATCCAATATTGCACGTAATGATTGTTGTTTTTCTCAACGATGTGTGCGACTCTTGAAATAAATGATAATTTGATTAATAAATTTAAAATAAATTAAATTTCGAACAATACGTTGACTACTTGCCCGTTTTCATTCGAGGCATTTCACAAAAGGCTGTTGCTATTTCACGTGCAATCGACACGTCCACTCTTCGTGAGAATCGATTTCTCTGTCATGATTCTTTCAGATACGAACGCTTTCGAATATGAACCGAACTAAGAAAGAAAGAAAGAAGAGTAATCACCTGCTCTTGAGAACTGGAGAATCGTTACGGAATCCTTTCGTTTTTATTTAAAATTAACAGAACCGATTAACGATTGTTCGACCGAACACGATTAAATACTATCAGATTGCTATGAAACATCGTTTTCTCAAATGGTGTAATCTTGATCGTGCGTCTTCAAAGTATCGCATATTTAATTGAAATAACTTTTTCAACTAACGAATTTCAAAAGTTGTAAGGATAATCAAGTTGAAGAACGTTCAAATGTACGTCTCTGGAAATATTTAGCTCGTCGGTCACGTTTTCTTTTCTTTTTTTTTTTTTTCTTTTTCTTGCTGGAATAATTTATAATATTAAAGTCTTTACGTCTCTGCCGCGAAGAAACCATTTACACCAGACGACACTCCTATTGAAATCGTGCTTTTGCGACGCTTCGGGTATCGCAGCCTCGGGGGCTCAGAAAAATTTCAAATGGGCAAGAATCCCAGCTCGCGTATAAATTACCGTTATCTTTTCACCCCCGCGAACGGAACACACAGCCTCTCCGAGTCGTCAAATATTTTCCCAGCCTCTCGCAAATAAATTCTCCAGCGAAGTGTCTCGCATTTCCAAGAATAATTTTCCCCTCTTAATTTAAGACCGTTGCGATCTCTACTCAATCACCGAAACTCAAAACATCATTCTGATACTGAGAACAAAGTCAAAGCGCGTTGTTAACGACTCCTTAAATCTTAATCGTGCTGTTAATAGATTAGAATTTTGATGATTTTAATGATATTAAATATATGATGAATAAATAAATTATTAACGTCGATTATAAATATGTGATAATAATATTAAATAAATGATATTAATAATTTCAATGATAATTGGGTAAACTAAATAATTTTAAAGCTATTTGTATAATTGATGAAGCTGTTGAATAATAATTTTTATAATAATGGCAATAAATGGTTGATCTCGTTTTTATACAATCATGAAATTTAGTACTGGCGAAGTAACTTCTAGCACAAGTTGTACAGGAATCAGTATAATGCGCAAACCGTCATGTCTGAAGGATTAAGAAGACTTTACAAATTTTAAGTGCAATTGGACATTTCCGCTCCTTAATAAGAGCTATTCTTCTGAAATGGTGGAACAACTCGGCGACGACAAAAACTGTTTGAAGCCAAAAAATTTGGAGATGCCAAATTAATTACTTTTATAACACTTTTTGTTCTCCAAAAATCTGTTCCCAGGACTTCTCGTTGAAAAGAATGTTTCGAAAAATACTACACATACGAGATGGAACAGTATAAAATATAATTTTACTTTTAATTTTACTTTACTTTTTATAAATAATTTCTGTTTATCATACGTATATATACATATATATTATTTTTAATACCAACTAAAATATTATATATATTACATAATATATTAATACTATATACTATATATATGTTATTATATTATTATAAGATTATATATATTATACACATTAATATATTATACATCATTATCATTTCATGCAATAAAAATTAATATCCCGACCAGCGCGACACCCTTATCTTTCTTCTAAAAACTAAAATACGACTGCAAAGGGTGAAGTTCGTAACTGCGAGAATCGCCAAGGTGATTATCGTTGCATACGTCTCGAAATCGGCGGAGCAGCGACGGAAACAGCCAACACAAGGCACTCGAGGTTCGTTCGTTAGTCGTCCGAGACTACTTCGTTGCCGCGACGCGAGCCGATCTCCTGCACTTATTCGCGCGATACTAGGTCAAAGAAGGAGGCTCGACGGGCCGGGAAAGAATGGCGAGAAGAATACTGAATGTCTGCGCGCGATATGAAAGTATCTGTCTAGCCGGAGGCTACCTCATTTGCTATTTATCTCGTTTCTCTTTCTCCTTTGTAGCTCTTTCCCCCTTTCATTTCTCCCTGTGCCTCTTCTTTTCTTCTTCCTCGTCCCCTCTCTCTCATACATACACACATGCGCGTATGTAAAAATACATTACACCTCGCCGGTGTTTCTCCCTCACTCTTCTTTTCTTTCTTCTCTTTTTTTAAGATACGTTATTAGTCGTGTTTATCGATCGACTCGTCCGCGGAAAAACAGGATAGAGGAGAGAGAAACGTCGCAGCGGCGCGCTCCTTTTTAAATATTTGAACACCAACTTCGCCGTTCGACGCCGGTGACGAATAGGTCTCGGCAGTAACTATAATTTGATATCTCGCGCTCGCGCGAAAGGGAGAGAACCGTTTCACGCGAGCGAGCTCGTTCGATATCGCGTTGATATCGCGTTTCATACAGCCCGGGCTTGGAAAACTGGGAATGTTTTCCCGTTGATTACCGTCGTCTCGCTCCGAGCTACCCTTTTAGCGCCAATTTCCTTCTCAAGACTGAAACGAACGCATGAAATATTGCGAGACTGCTGATTGCGCTCGACGAAAAGCTCGAAGAGAAAAAGAGGAGAAAAAAGACTGGCGAGCGCGCGCGTGTAAGTGTGTGTGTATGTATACACATGTATGTATATGCGTGCGAAGAAAAGGCTGCGAGGAATAGGAAGAAGACGTAATTTGGCGATTAACTTGGACCAATCGCGTGTGACCGTGCTGGTAGCACTAGGTCAAAGACGAGAGAGAGAGAGAGAGAGAGAGGAAAAGGCTCTCTGGTGAGTGGCCTTCATTCTCGAAACTAGAAACGAGGCGCGAAAAGAAAGGCGAAGAGCCGTCGGCGAGGAGTCGGACTGCGATGAAAGTATCGACCACCGACCCGCCTCGAGCGAGATGTAGAGGCACAAGGGTAGGAACGCGCGAGAAGGAGGGACTACGGCGATGGAGAACGAGAGGAACGAGGAAGAGAATGGGAAGGAGGCGGACGACCAGGCCGTTGTGTTTCGAGCTGTTAAGCTTCGATAATTTTGTTTACCCTTCGCGTTTCGTACCTTTCCTGGGCGCGATACAATCGCTCGCGTCTAAAAAAAAAGAAAAAAAGAAAAAAAAAGGAAGAAAAGGAGAGATGGGGAACAAAGAGAAGAAACGGAAGAGAGCCCTCAATTAAGATCGTCTTGCGGTTAAATCGTACAAAAGACAGAAATCGAGAGACAAAAGTTACGAGACGAAGAGAAACGAAAAGAACTTTTCTTAAAAAAAAAAAAGAGGGACAAGCGTGACAAAAACGAAGAGGCGTTAGCTGCTTCGAAGAAACGTCACAGAAGCAGAGCTCCAGTGTAAATCCTGTTAATTTCTCGAAAGTACACGACGATTAAACACGAGGAGGAGAGGTAGGGAACAACGAGATACTCGTGTTCTCCGAGACTGAGCGGTGAAGAGATTTCGAGGGGGAGGGGGGCGGTAAAGTAGAGGCAAAGAAAAGGCTTCGAAGCGCGGCGAATCAAGTAGAATAATCCGGCGCAGGTCGGCCCAAGTGCCACCTATTAACCTACAAAGCTCGATCGGCCTAGGTTTGTTAGCGAACGCGCTTCGGTTTTCAGAACAATTAAATCGAACCGGAACGACGTCGTTCTTCGAACTGGGAACGGGTCGAGGGAGGACACGCGGGAGGACAGGCATTTCGCACCGCAACGAGCTAAAGAGCTCCGCTCGGTTGGAAAGCAAACAAGCCTTCACTCTCGCTCGTCGAACGCTGAAACAGCCTGTATTTATGATAAACGTAGGAACGGAGGAAAGGACATCGGGCGAAGCCCGATCGTTAACGACGGTGGTATAGATTGGCGTGTCCTTCGCGCAGCCATAAACCCGTTTCGTTGGTAGAACAAATATCTCTGCGTTTTGCCGGGTGGCGGGGAGATAGATCGCGCGGAAGAAGGTCAACCGTGATGAAGAACGAGACAGTCGTGCTTTCTCCGTCTTGCAGATACCGAGACAGTCGTACTGTTGGATGCAAGAAGAGAAGAGCCTTTCAACGAACGATTAAACCCCTTTTCGTTTCTAGAACGTTTCGTCAAATTGCTACGTTCTTTTCTGGACATGTTCATTCTAAATGTTCATTGTTGTACAAAACTTGTAGAACTTTGTTTATATGACTCTGTCGATGGACAAGTGGTTCACGTAATTGGAACATTCGTACAGCAATTATTTCACGATTGAAATAATCACCTACAATTGAGAGTTACGCAATTGGAATTCATACGATAAGAGTTCAGGTTCGAACCGAGTATATACTCAACCAACGAGAGTTAATTTAAAATGAAGTTAAAAATTGAAGTTCAAATAAATGGTCTTCTAACTTCTACGTAACACGTCGTTCGTACGGTTCAAATTTAATTTCGTTTCACTTTCAATCAACTTTGCCCGCCTCTGTTTGTATCGGCAGCTACAACACGGCATTTCATTTCTCCGTTTTCTCTATTTCTTTTTCTCTCTCTCTCTGTCTCTCTCTGTTTGCAAACTTCATGTGTTTGTGAACATTGACTTTAATCACTGAACCCCTTCCTCTTGCATCCAACGGCGCAATTTCATCATACAGAGGCCAAGAGAGGAGAATTTCATCTCATTTGCTTCCATTTCTCGTTCTTCGTTTTCCTTCTTTATCCCGGCGAGAGAGGCGCGCGGGAGAGACTGCGAAAGCAAAATGGAAAGTTTCCCAAGAAAAACAAGTTGCGCCGACAATCGCTGAGGGAAGATAACGGACGAGACGGTGTTTTTCAAGTTATTCTTTGAATAAAAGAACCTTCGATATGCTGGATTTCTAAATCGGGGGACGATTGAGTTCCTTAACGAGGCAGCGATGGAAAATCCGATCGAAAGAGAGATCGTTTCTTGACGCTGCACTATGGCGGTAGATGTACATTGCCGCTCAAAAGTATGTGGAAACTTACCACTTTTATAAAAAAAAAAAAAAGTACATTTCTATGCTTATCGAAAAATTTACTTTTACGCACTTAATTGTCCAAAAATTAAGAAATTAAATGACAACTTTTGTGATACTAAGCCATTGGAAGTCATTCTGTTATGATAACAAACGGATGTTTTAGAGAATTTATTAAAAATAAACAATATTCATTAGTATGGTTACAGTTTATAATATTTTGTACGTATTATACAAATACAGTAATATATTTTAATATTACGGGTGAGATATTTAATGAACACGTTTACGGGACACATAAAATTCATTTCAACTTATCAACGATTTCATATTTTTTTCTCTTTCGTTTCTTTTCAAGTAAATATGAAGAACGAAGAAAACATCTACACCATTTTTGAGTGCATGTTTCGATAACACCGCCTCGTTTCCGGGGATAATCTCCCTTTAAACAGAGAATGAACGACGTCCAAAGATAACGAGTTTCGTTGTCTTCCAGCGTCGTTTGGCAAATTATCCAGAAAATTAAGCCTCGCTTCGAACATCGCTACCAATTTTCCCTCTGTTCCCATTTACGGCTGTGAAAATGAGCTTCAACGAAGGGTAGAAGGGTGCAACACAAAAGGAAGCTATAATAATTTCCCTGTGGCAAACGCTGTATGCGTGCACAGGAAAGTGTTCAAGGTGAAAAAAACAACGACGGAATTCAATTTTAACTGGCATTCGAGTGACTCGTAAAATATTTTAAACCACTAAACATTTCACGCGGTCCTAATATATATATATATATATATATATATATATATATATATATATATATATATGGTATCCTGTAATTAATAGTACAATCTCGAATCCACGCTCGATTGTGAAAAAATGTGATTAAAAAATATAATTAAAAGAGAAAGAACAAAATTTCGTTCAAGTTCGTTTAAAAGCCGTCGTTCTCGAGAGGCTCGAGTTTGAAAATTTATCAACCATGTATATTTCAATTCAACTAACTCTGGACTAATGAGAAATGAATAATAAGCAGAGGGTTATCAAAGTCAGAAGTAAGATTTGCGTCTGCCAATCTTTAACAAAACACGAAAACGGGAAATAGTCTATACCTTTCATTTACATCGACAGAATTTTTCACTTATTCTTCCCCTTAGAATATCAGCCGCTCGCTCCTGTCCGATTGATTAAACAAAATCAAGTATATATATATAAGACCGTGCTGTTTTCTCCAAAAATATTATTCTCCTCACTCGCTGACCTACCTCCGTGCTCGTCCGTTAGAAATTCATATTCATTCGCCGATCATTTATTTTTCACTCGATCCAACGAAGACTATAGCTGTCAAGCATCGTTAAAATTGAATAATGAAACAGCACGCTTACAACAGTAACGTTGTGGCATTCGCAGGATGCGAATGATAATTTCTGACTGTTGCCCGATAAATTTTCAAATTCGATTTAAATAAACGAACCTTGTGTTCTTTTCGCTTTAATCGCCGCCTCCCTCTCCCCCCCTTCTCTCACCCTCCCACCCCATTCGATTGCATCGCCAATTGCAGAACACCCTGGTGTGCGAACGCGAAATATTCGAGCGAAAAATGGCAGCGTAACGTCGAAGAAGCGACGCGGCAGACGTCGATCGATATCGCTCGCTCGAGCTGTTTCCCGACGACGTCGGATTCTCGCGAGGTTTCTCGCGTGTAAAGGATTAGACGTAGGTACCGGGATAATTGTAATGCAAAAGCTGACGTGATTGATGACTGGCGGTTGGCTCAACCTGCCTCCGCGAAGGTCACACCCCCCCCCCCTCCTCTCCCGGATTCCTTCGTTCGACTTTCGATTCCTCCGGTTCGATATATACACATATGTATGTAACCCTTTCAGCCTTTAGGAAGGTGTACCCTACTCTCCCGGCATCCTTCTTTTCGCGGCGGCCAGGACGAGGGACGCGAACGAGAAATCGAGGGCGAGGCCTGACATTTAGGACAAACTCGAGAAGTGTGTTCATCTGTAAATAGAACGAAGACTATGAACCGAGAGAACCTCCACGGGAATTAAGCCAAAGTGTGGCGAGACGTTAACCACGGGACCACGAGTTTGAAAAATAAAGACGAGGAAAAAGAGACAGAGAGATTAGCCCTCGTTTTCTGTTTCAATTCGCAGCACGTAAAATATTGGTACGAAGGTGAAGAATCCGTGAACATATCGTCTCGCTTACTTTCTTCTTTCGTTCTTCTTTTATTCTTTCTCATCGCGAAAGAGAAGAAACTACTAATATTCACTTTCAGAGCACTTTGCTTGATAATTGTGCACTCACGATCACAGTGTACCATTTTTCTTTTTCTTTTCTTTTTCTTTTCAAACGTACATAGGCAACTATAGCAAGTGAAAATCCAAAGTAGATAAATCATAGAAAACAAAAGATAGACAAAGAAGGTGAGATATACGAAATTGAGCATTTTTTTGGACGCAACTGATTACGAGTAGAAATTGAAAAGAATTTGCAAATTTAAACACGTGAAATTGACCTCTTCGTTACTAGACACTAATCTCTCGCCATTCTGTCAATTCGACATCGAGGGACCAAATTAAATTGGGAGAACGAGAGAAAGAACGAGCGAGGATTAAAAGCGACGCGGCCCAATTTGTTAATGTCGTTCCCGACGGAGCTGGATAATCGCGATTCGTACCTCGTGGGAACGAAGCGAGGGGAAGGTTTTCGATAAAATGACTCGCAGATAGATACGTGTCTTATATACAGACAGTCGCGAGGGATTTCGATTGGCCTTCCGCCACGATGCCGCTCATCTGCCTCGTATTCTCTGCGAGTTATTAAAAGGAGAGAAAAAAAGGAGAAGAAGAAGAAATCTAACGAACGCTGCGCACACGTTCATTATAAATAACGCGTTCAATTGGGACGAGTTTCGACGACGACGACGACGACGAGTGACGTACGAAGAGTGCTACTTCTGAGAGGACCACTCAAACTAGCTCTGCACCTTAAATACGTGCCTGGGAACGAGCCTCGTTATAGATCCTCCGTCTTGTCAATATATCAAAGCTATCCGTGCATTTTCCGCATTGCTGCGAGATCGTTTATTTAGGTTAGACAAAAACAAAAACGAATCCAGATTTTTCTCCTCTTCGTTTACGCGGGGGAAACTCGTGATGAAGACACGTCAAACCGGTCTACGAGATCGCAACTTGTCTCAGAAAAAAAAAAAAAAAACGAGAAAAGAAAAATCTAGCTTGTAAAAGAGAAATATCGTATATATCGCTCGGGGATACTCGAGGGTAAAAGAAACTCGACAAAGCGAGAGAAACGCGTGCGGGTGATTAAGATGATTAGGAGGTCCGGGAATGAGTCGAGAAAAACCTTTCGCTCTCTTCTCCGCTAGCGAGAAGAGAGCGAAGGGTGAACAACAGCGAGAGCCGAACCCGACAGGGAACCCTTCGAGGGAGGATAGACTACTCGAAGAATCGTTGAATATTATCTGGAGTAGCGGTGCAAGGTGATGTCTCGATGACGTTAAAGGCCCGGCCGTTAAAGGAAGGGAAAAGGAAGGCGAGCCCCAAGTGTGGATTCGCTAGTTACGATCGATACGCGCCGCTTTCTAGGTCAGGGTCCCGATACATACTCGCCACTCACCGCTACTCAGGGATACATGCTCGAAACGCGTCCCGCAAATTCATTCGAAGCCAACCATCCCCCTTTTCCGTGAAACGCTGCGAGTCGCTGCTGCTACCGTTGTCGTCGTTGTTGTTGTTGTTGTCGTTGTAGTCGTCGTCGTAGTCGTCGTTGCATATTACTGCTGCTGCTTTTTTTATTTCCTCTTTCCTTCTGTTTCACCAACTCGCGGGTACACCGTGGAAAATCGAGGGGAAAGCGAAGAAAAGAAAGCGGGAGCCGAAGCGAGGCAGCGACGAACGAATGCTCCGGACAGGAAAAATAGGTGGCTGCTTCTCTCGCGAGAAGAGCCAGAGAAGGAAAGAAAAGGTCCCTGCTTTTTCAGAGTCGACTGGCAGTGAAATTGGAGTGTGTACGTGCGTATGTACAGAGATCGCGTATTGAACGTTCGCAATCGAGATTAACGACGTGTTTTCGTGGGAAAAGAAAGAAAGAAAAATTCGGAAAGATACATACAGCAACAAAAGTCGTAAAGAAAATTTACGTTCTACGTTGCTTGACTTTGGAATTTATAATTTCAGCTCGTTTTATTTATCAATCTGTATCGGGGAAAGTACGCGATGGATAAAACATCAAGGTCAAAATTAAGAACCTAAAACTTTTGCAGTGTGATAGAAACGACTGTGGTCATCTGTGATCAAAGAGAATCTGGCATAAAGTTGTTATTATTATTATTATTTAAACAGAGAATAACGGGTGTGTTGATTTTCCATCCTACGCCTGGATCGACGTCTACTATCTTCAAAGTATTGGAAAAAGGGAAGAAGGGATTCGACGATGTCAAGTTCTCGAACGTTTCCTCCACGCGACACGGCTAGGCTTACAACAGAGGTATCCGGTTATCCCACGCGAAAGAGTTGTCTAATTGATGATCGCCCTTTTCTTTCCATTCGCGCGTGACCTGACCCATTTATATAAGCGGCTCCGGTGCACGTACGTGAAAATCAATTTCAACGTCGAGATTATCGAGGTTACCCTCTAGATTAAGATTCCTATCGATCACGCCAACCGCGATCCTTCCTCCAACTCCGAACGTTTCGTTACGTTCATCGGTTAACAAACGCCCCGTCCAGACACTTGTACAAATTTCATCGGCTGGCTCGCGGCCGAAAATGCACGCGATCCGTCCCCTCCGAGAAACACGCGGCCTAACGATTACTTGGTGGTGACCAAAGAGAGAGAGAGAGAGAGAGAGAGATATCGATCGGTCGATCGGAATGGAGCGCCGCTGTAGAGGAATTTACGACGTTGTTCGTTTCGCCAGACGAGTGTCAGGAAGGAATAGCAGTTGACTGAGAAAGTCCATCACGATCTTTCTCGATCTTTTTCAATCTCTTCGAATGTCCCAACACTGAAACAACCGGCATCGAATGTTGCCTGTTATATCGATTTCTACCACATGTCGTATTTAAAAAAAAAAAAAGAAAAAAATGATTTGATTGCTTTGGTATTTAAATAACCAATTAGTAAAAATAACTTTCAACGTTAGTATTCACTGGCAAAACGAACGAAGATTTTCTAAATTGTTATCGAGATTGGTCTTGTTTGAAAAAGTGATAGAGCGGCGAGACGAGTGTAGGATAGAAACTATTAAAAAATATAATTTTATATTGCTATTTATTTATTTATTTTCTTTTTTTTAATGAAATAAACCATGAAATAATGAAGGCTATCGTATTGAAGGGTTTTTGTGCGTCTGGATATAACTCTTTTATTTCGATAAACGTCAAATGTAAACATCCAATAAAAACTCCAACCCACGAATCGGTTGTATTCCAGAGAACGAAGCGCTGCATTTTTCAAGCAAAATTCACAGACTTAAAGAGTATCATCGTGTATCTTTACTCAATGACGGTGTTGAAGATAAACACCTGCGTGGCCGAAATAATCGACCGAACAAACGAAATCGTATTGTTGAACCTACGACGAGAACGTTCGCAGAACGTTTGCGTTTTCGTGCAACGGCTCGTGTTTCTCTCTAAATTTCTAGGTCAATCGGCCGCTTTAACCTTTCAGGGGCGACGTTTGTGCACCGTACTGACTCCTGTGCAACCTCCACTGAAACGGTTATCTCAACGGTATTAAATTTCACGATTATATACAAGATGTCCCTGCGATCGTGATATTAATCGGCCACTTTCTGTTCGTTGCGTGATTCTACACACGCAAAAGTCGGTCGAACGAAAGAGTAGCTGCCGTTTCGTTTTAATGCTTCGTTCCCGAGGAAATCGAGTTTGAAAATTGATACTAATTGTACACTGGTCAGGAATGAACAACGAGCAAAGAAGATTATTCTGCCTGATGAAAATAAGTCGAAAGAATATAATTTTCAATTAAATTTGAAAATTTATCAAATAACCAAACACCGATACGTTCGTTCTCTTGGAAACTAAGGCGTCAAATGGAAGAATTTTAATCTACGTTTTCGCGGACAGAATGATCAGTCTATTCGGTCCACAATTAACCAAATGCTTGACAAACTTTCAAACTCATTTCTCTCGGGAACGAAGAAGCCTGCGCGAAAAGATTTCACAAACGATCGCAAGGATACTCTGCATATAAACTAAATCACCATCTGAGTCTATAAATTTATGATTGAATGGTAATTATTATTATTATTAATATAATTATCTGTCTTAGAAAAATGATCAAACAAATCTAAATAAATGAACATTAACCGTGGTTATTCCTGAAGGGCTAATCTCAAGCTGTCTGTACGAGTTCCCACTCCGGAGATCGCGAGTTCAGTGAAATATGATACGTGGAATCGCGACGATAATTGCCTTCCTTTCCGTGCGATTCCGAATCATGCGATCGCGAAAGAAAAAAAAAACAAAGAAAGAAAATAGTCCGATTCTCGGAAGGGACGTTTACCGTTTTATCTCTCGTTATTACAACGTCCAGCGTTAAACGTCGACAGCGCAGGCTTTCCAGCACGATGCAATGAAAAATAGTATCCTGGATTGGATTTTTTTTTTTCCCCGCGATGAGGCCACGCTCTATAAATACGTATAAAGGGCAGACAAGGGACAGAGAAACGAGCACGTATTCTCATTTATTTACCAGTCACCTTCGAATCGTCGCATTAGCGCTTTAATCTGTCATCCCGATCGCTAGTCGCTACACCGATCTGTAATCTAGGTGTCACCGATGCTTTCCTGCTTCTCAACATTTTCAACGATCCAACAACGGAGAGAAAGGAGAGAAAGCGGACAGATCGCGAAGTAAGTCAGTCAGTCAGTCAGGCTGACCATAACGAGCCTCGTTCTACTGATTTCTAAGTGAAATGAGCGTTGGTATCTGGGCGTTGAAAATGTTTTGCAAAAATTTCTTCAAATATTTGGTGGTTGAATACCGAAGGAAGAAAACGCGATATCTGCTACACTGATGAGAAATAGTCTAGCCACAATGGGTATCGTTCTACTGATTTTTAAGCAATATATCCCTGGCTAGTCCATGTGTCAATAGACAAATATTTAGATGTTATTAAGTGCTTCTTTGTTTGTTAGGATTGTTTGGCGATCAACCAAGAAGCTCAAAAAAATAGTCTGACCATAACGAGTCTCGTTCTACTGACTTTCAAGTGATACGTCTCGATCGCTAGTCACAAATACTCTGCTGTATCTCAAAAGTTTTTGGCGACTCATAAAAGAAGAAAAAAGAAACTTAATGATTCGAGATATCTCGACGTATCGTTATAGCAAGTCTGATTATAACAGGCCGTTCTACGTTGATATCTAACAATAAATCTCTCTCTTTTTTTTTTCTTTGTATCATAACTTTTGCTCAGGTAGCCATGCTATGACCGGTTTTACACGTTCATTATGAAGAAACGAGTACTCCTCCGTGAATAAGCGATTAAATAAATATATCCCGATTTTCCATCTCTCAGCCATCATTATAGGCATAAATACAAGTAGCACTGCTGATTTCTAACAATAAATAATACACTATCCTCATCACCGATACACTGTTTTATTTCTCAGGATTTTTTCGAGGAGGAAACTCGGTTATGACGTAACGAACAATCTGACCACAACGGGTGTCGTTCTACTGATTTCTAACAACAAGTGAAGCATCCCGGTCGCGGTCGATACACCGATGGATACACCGCGTGTCTAAAAATTACAAACTACTTTCCTGTTTCTCAAGGTTCTCATTGACTTGACAACGAAAAGGGTAAACAGAACAAAAAGGTGTATCGGTGTATCGGTGGCGCGCGAAGCCATCGATGACGGCGTAACGCCGTAGGAGCGGTCCGACCGTAACGGCAGTCGTTCCACTGATTTCTAAGCGAACACGTGCATCGAATGGTATTACCGTACGCAGGCACCCAGGCACAACGTGCACGACACTGAACTTCTACCTCGTATTATCAAGTCAAGTACTCGCAACGTTTCGTTACTTCGTCCGACGCAACGGTACACAGTCATCATCGGTCAACATGCAACAAAACCAGTGCAGTTGGACGAACAACTACGCAAACGCTACTTTCCCAAAACTTTGACAACTCGCGGATCGCGTACGTTATGGAAAAAAAAAAGAAAAAAAAAAGAAAAGAGAGAGAAGTCGCTCCGAGCGAAGAAAACGAGGAAAACGAACGTTCTGTCGCGGAAAGTAGAGATCATCGCGCTACAAAATGGTGTCTGTATGTAAGTTAAACGAGTTATGACCCCGATGTCTTTGCAACGACTTGCCCGACGACGGATTTGAATACGGTTTCAATTGGAATTTTAAATTCGATCGCGGCAATCGTTTAATGATATTCATCCATACGGCTGCCAGTTAATCAACGAAGTTAGTTTGGGAAACTGTTCGACGGCACGGAAACTCTACCTCTACGAATTATACGAAACGCCAATACCGCAACCGGGGTACACGGGGTGATACTTTCTCGAGTCACGTTTCCACCGGATTTTAAGACTTAGTCACAAGGATTGACCAAGGCCTGTATCGAGTAAAAAGAGCAGAACACAACACCGTCGTCGAGGACAGTCGTTCCCGCAGATTTCGCACGATCGTTCCTCGGTGACTCTACACTTGAAAGCACTTTGCCCGGATAGAGGTTTCCCAAGTTTTGCGGTTCGTCGCGAGATATTTTCAGCCGATTCAGCGGATACGGTTACGACCGTTCGCGAGCAGCCTCCCTCCCATGCCAAGAAGATTATCCGGACTCTCTCGTCGAAACTCTCGTAAAAGACCGAAACCGACAGATCGATCAACATCGCAGAACGACAACGCTTCAGCTTCGTTTCCCCCGAGATATGGAGATCGGTCGATTCTCGGTTTATCGGCGAGTTATCTAGAAATAAAGTAAAATACTGACTATGCTAAAACATAACGACTACCAGCTAAGAGCGTGCTGTCAGCGCTAAGGCAAAGCGGCAAGCGAGAGTGATAGAGTGTGGAGTTGGTATACCGGCGCGGGACTGACCGTCGTGGAGCGGATCGATCGTGTGGATCATAAGCTGTAGCAAGCCGTGCCTGAACTTGGCGTGGCTCTCCCTGGAATGAGACGAGGAGCCACCGTGGGCTCCCTGCTCGCAGCCCTGTCCGGCCGTGCCACCGGCACCACTGCTGCTGCCACCTCTGCTGCTGCACCCGGCCTCTCCACCCGCCGGTATGCCGCTGCTTCCGCATGCACCCGACACGCCACCCACGCTCGTCTCGCTACTGTTCGTCGCGTTCGGATGCTGCTGGAACACACACGTCATTTCGTCTCTCAATACAACATCGATCTCCTTCTTTCATTCCGCTTGTTACACGATTTTTCTTTTCTTTTCTTTTTTTTTTTTTTTTTTCTTATCGTACCGCTATTTTTGTTTTATTGTTTTTTTTTCTGCTCTATATTCTCTACTCTATTTTAATTCTACTTCCCTTTGTCCGTAGGCTGTTTTGTCTTGTCTACTTGTCCGTCTCTTTTCTTTTCTTCTCTCTCTCTCTCACTTTTTTATTGTAATCGCTGCTCGGTCGACCAGCCTTCACCCCCGACTCCGAGACCCACGCGAGAAATCAGTATGTCAATGTAGAGTCGTTGCTTCGATCAAATTTACACGTTCGTGTCAATTTACTGTTCGCGCCAATCGAAGGAACAGCGTCTCGGTAAGAATATTTCTCGCGATCTCTCTCGCTGCACAGCGAATTGCAGCTAATGAAAGTACTGCTAGTCGTTATATCGCGGTAAACAGAGTTAACGAGATTAGACGGTCGACGCGCTTCCACGTTCCGATTCGAATCGATATCTCGCCGGGCGCGACGGAGGTTAGGGGCATTCAGACCTCCGAACGCAAGGATATACGTATATGCGCCAAGAGTAACTCGAGCAACTTTACGTTTCGGACTCGCTATTACGAATAACTCTGTCTCTATCTCCGACATCGTTTTCTCACTGGCTCTCCCCCGTTTCCTTTTTCTTTCCTTCGCTTTCGAGGCTGCGAACGAACAGGATGACTTTCCTCATCCGCTGTACGTACGCGTGAAACGTTAACGCACTCGACGCGAAACTCCCACGCCACGGATTCCCACTTTCAGGTCACTTCCGGATAGCCGAGTAACACGCTTCGGTCGAATCGCGAGTCACGAGAGTGTCGCTTGCTGGCCTGACTATACATCCCATGCGTCCTTTTGTTCGTTCAGATGCGGATGAATCGAGGTTACGGAGACAGCAGCCCCCGACTCCAAACCGCGCGGAACAATAAGCGCATTCGCGAATTATCGAAACGATCGGCTAACGATACGTCTGCTGTTCGACTTCCTTCCATTATTCCCCGGACGATTGCAATTAGGCGTCCCGAAAACGTGGTGATCGTGGCGAGTGAAACGTGTGCCGAGGAATTAAGGGAGCCGTGTTGTTTCTGAAGAAGAACTGAAGATCTGTATTTTGTAATACGAGCGTGTATGTCTTTAATAACGCAGGGCCAAAAATCCTACTTCCTACTAAAATAAATCCGTGACTTTCTTCATTATAAATATTTCTTTTCAATTTGTAAATGAATAACTTTTGAAAAAATCGTGTTTGAACTTGAGTTTAATTTAAAATTAGTTTTTCCTTATATATAATTTGTTGTTTTATTAAGAAAAATAGATGGAAAGAAATACGTTATATACGTTTTGGTATACGTCTCTTAATTTAGGGAACTCTAGTGAAGAAATTTTGTTGACTCGACGAAACTTCAATGCAGAGGACCTTTATGTAAATAATTTTTGTACGTTTGAAACAACTTGGAAATTTCATTGACACTTTTGTATGAAAGACACTTATTAATTACAATGGCAAAGCTGTGAAATTAATTTGGAAATATACGTCAAAGTTACGAACATTTCCAGACTTAATCGATCGATATACGACGCATAATATGTTTGAAAGACATTAACAAGTGTTAAAAGTGGACGTTGAAGTTCATTAATAATTCTGAGAGGTTTTATAAGATAATTGGCTGTTTAAATGTAATGTTTTTGTAATGTCTGCGAAATTTTCTGTGTACATTTATAGATTCGTTTCAAACTTGGCCAACGTAATCGTGACAGCTGTGTCTTTTTATAATGTTAATGAAATTTCAAATTACTTCATACTCGCAAACTGTCGCTATGAGCATTCGAATATTTTCGTAAACAACTGTATTTAAATAAACGTGACATGCGAGACAAAAGTACATAAATGTCTGTGTATTAAAAATTTCACGAATTGAAGTCCGAATTCGTTCAGTCTACGAGTACATATGTATTTACACACACGTGAAAAAAGGTGAAATAGGGACCTCTACCAAGATGTTTTCCCATTGATTTGACGAATGCTAAAAGTATCTCTGCCGCTCGATAAACGGATAACCTCAACGAATACCGATTTTATTAGCCGATACATTGATCTATTTAAGAAACGTGTATTCCTGCAGAGCTGCCAAGAGAAAGAGAAAGAGAGAGAAAGAAAAGGAGACAGAGAGACAGACAGAGAGAGAGAGAGAGAGAGAACGACAGAAGAGAAAAAATATGCGGCTTAGTGAGTGAAAAAAAGAGCACTACTATGAATAAACAAACAACTCGAAAATACGCAGCACGTTGACGCGATAAAAAGTAATTTCACTCGGGCGAAAAATACCCAGAGGCGTGCGGAACGAAGGACAAAGACAGAGGAAGGCCGATGAAAAATCCGGTGATCGAGTGAACGCGGAATACACGGGGAAATTTCATCGTACTCTGTTGTTTCTTCGCCTTAAATTTCACTCGGAATACTTTCGCCATTTTTCATATTTCTATTAATGCTTGACAGTGACGATGATTGGTGCGTCGTACGGCGAAATGAAATCTACGCGAAGTTTCTTCTGCGATACAATTGGAAAAGAGGTGGAAAAAAAAAAAGAGTAGAAAATTGTTTTCATTTAAAGCGTTCGTTTCCAGAAGAGAAAACCGAATTTTCGAGTTTGACGATAAGGAGTCCAATAGAAACAAAGAGAAACTTGTTCAAGTTTTAGCATTTCTCGGATAACGAAAATTTATTTTCTCACATGTAACGTCAAAATTTTCTTACGTATGAAAGTAAATGTAGAACTCGGAAAATCTTTTTTCGGAGTGACAAATGCTTCGAAAAAATGTTGAACTTGCAATTTGTTGAAATTGGCATTTCATTTTTCTCCCGGATTCGACTCGTCGAATTTGCTTTCACTCGAACTTGGCTAATTTTGAACCAGATAAGAATGAAATACCTTGCGAGGTAATATTGTTCATATAATCTTACAATGTCTTGATTTATTTGATTTACACGAGAAAAATAATATTATTTCGTTTATAAAAACGAAACACTTCTTTTTTATTCAACTATTTCACTAATTTCTTTCATGTTGATTTCATATTCAAACGACGTACGAAAAAGTTGCAACTTTTCATCGAACAATTATCAAACCGTGGATGCTATGTAAAAAACTTATTACAGAGTAATAAGTACCTGACACAAATTTCCATCTAACCCTTGTTTATCCCTTGTGCGTGTCAATTTGACATATTTTTCCTACAAATTGTCTATAAAATTGCGATGTAAATTCGATCGTCTGAGTGTAGACTGTGCACGTAACTGAAATTTACCGATTAATAAAAGTGTTTGCAAGTTACGTTTGCTATTAATTTTTTACCACTTGCAACAAGAAACAAATTAAGTCGGTTAAAGCGAACTACGTCCATAAAAGTGAAAAATCGCACAAACATCCGCGTCCGTCCGGATAGTAATTACCGGTACCTACGAGGTAAATTCTTTGAAAGGACTTCAACCAATTTTGGACGACTACGTCTCCTATGGTCTCTCCCTTTGAACAGAGCGTCTCTCGTAATGGTTGACCAAATGGTCCTCCCCCATTTTTTCGTTTTTTACCTGTTACGTCGCGCGACAAGGGCTGCGAATGTTTGCCAATTCGTCGAGGGCCGTGTTTTCCCCCGCGCATACTCGCTTAGGCGTAGCTTGCACAGAACCTGACGAGAAGAGCCGCGCACACTCCACGGAACGAGATAATGATGCGGCGTAGCCGACGCATAAGCTGGATAGCTCGTAACTACGCGACGTCGCACTGCATACCGTCGTGTTTGCCGATTACATTTCCACCCCCTGTTCCGTTCGTTTCTTCCTCTCCTCTCTGGTTTAATAATTCCGGCTTAATCGGCGCGAACGATCTGGCAGGTTGAAACGGATAGGAGGAAAGTTTGACTTTGCGAATCGAGTGAACGTTGTCGAGGAGAGTGCGCGAAATCTGGTGAAAGAGCAAAGTCTAATTTCACCGAGTCGACAGTTTTATTTATTTAATTTTTGCTATTAACTCGCCGTCATTGTCGTTGTTAAATTTTCAGATAATGGAGGAGATGTTCTTCTTTACTCCTATTTGGTTTCAGTTCGTCCAGTGAATGAAAGTTGCTCGTGTCGTGCGAAGAAATTAACATCTATCACGTTCCCTTAACCCCTTGCGCTGGCAACTGGTTCGCGGACCATAACGAGTGACCGAATAACCGAACCGTATACAATGATTCGTCGCTTTCTTTTTCATTTGAACTCGTCCATATGACATCACTGGATAGAAACTATTAAAAAGTAATCCATTTATCATTTGTTTCGCCTGGGGATTTAAATGTACATAAAAGTGAGAAAATGTTGCAATTTGGGAGAAAAAATGCTTGACGTGCGTCATTCCAGCGCAAGAGATTAAAGACGTTAATTCACAGATTTCTCTCTTCTTATCTCTACAACAATTGTCCTTATGATGTCTCACAAGTTCAAGGTACTCTTCACTGTGAAGATGCTATAAAGTTTTTCGTGAAAGGAACCAAAGTTTGAAATTTTAACGCGTCGAGCCGAAAGTTTCGAGCAGTTTTAAGAAAGCTCGTTAACCCTTCTCATCGTGCTCGTGTTAATCCCCATTTTTGAACTTAATCTGTTCCCTAGTGTTAAATTTGCACGATGAATAATTAAATTTGCAAATTCTTCTATTAACAGCAAAACAGAATTGAATATTGAATTCCATATAAAATTCGTACGTAGAATGCTATTAATCCTCAGGCGTAAATGTTCGATTTCATACTGATGATCTTGTCTTCTCCCGCTTTGCCAAATATTTATCGTGACTTTCACTTGTTCGCACCGAATGCATAATTACAGCGTAACAAATTCGAAGCCGAGATGCCTGTTAAGGAGCTTGAAAATGAATATTATTTGCAACTCTTGGCTGTGTATTTTTGCTATCGGAAATAAAAAATATATGCCACATGTTGGGAGATAATAAATTTCATTTTCATATCCATATTTACGCTGCAAAATAACATAACATTTTGCAAGAAAAATATATCAAATCGACGCACCAAAGAACGCATGAAGATTAACGAACCGAGCATGCTGAATTTTCCTACTGAGTCAATATTTCATTTCTTCCTTCTATCGTCGCGGATTCTCAGTCTTTCGCGACATAAATTTCGAATTGTATTTTTAACCAGAGGCGAATCAACATAGAGCTCGATCGCGTAGCGAGTGGAAACTACAGTTTGCGCGCTGTTTAACGTTTGCAAAATGCGCTCTGACTCTGCTGGACGAGGAACAGAAAACGAGCCACGATGATTATATTTCCATTTATATTCATCCCGTAAGTAACGTTTTCTTTTTTTTTTAGGGGAGGGGGAGAGTTAAATTTGAAACAAATGAATTTCGAAAAGTTGAGATGAGTAAACTTAGAGTTGACGAGAGATACAAAAATAATACAGAAAAATTCATTGCTGATGGATTGCTAAATCAGCCCAATTTGTACACTCAAGATTATTTATCACAAACTCTACTTTACATTCATTATCGTATCTTATTTTTATCTGCATTTTCTCCCCGTCTTTATATTCAACCTTTGACAGTGTATTTGCAGTATGTCCTACATTTACCCACGTCTTCTCTGCATATTGATATTTAATTTCTGACTGCGCCCTTCACTACTTTAATATCATTTGTAATAATATAATTTTTAATATAATCATACTGAAGGGACTTCTGTTCCCCAGCAGAACTAAAATTGAAATTAAATTAAATCTTCCAGTTTTATCAAACACAACACGAAAACCAAAATTCCGGTGTTAGTTGCGGAAACATACCCAATCATTTGTCACGAGTAATTTCAGTTGAGATCGTGAGATCGGTGAAGGCTATCTGAGGAGATGGCGTCCACGGATAAACGTGGACAATCTAGTCGCGAGGACGAAGCTGAGAATGCCAGATTTCGGCTTAACCATCGACTCTAATGTCCTCGGAGTATGTCTGTGTATGTGCGACTGGTCGCCGTATCACGTCGTCGACGAGGTAATGAACTTTGTAATTAACGAGACTGCGAGGACCACGAGCGTATACACCATCAGACAGAGGATTGCCTCGAAACCATACAAGTAACCAAATCACGAGCGAAGGATATTACGAGGGCCGGCTAATGGGTAACGCACATTGTTCTACGAGTCGAGAGTAAAAGAAACATGGAATATCGATATACATTTATTCGTCGTTATTTATTTTATTTTTCTTTCCTTCGCTTGTTTCGTAATCGATAGACTGCAAATTTTTATGTAAATTCGCGTTCTTGAAAATTTATAGTTAAAAAAAAAAAAAAAAGAGACATTTGGATATTTTTATAGACTCGTGTTACGTGTATTATGTGCGTGAAATTTTCCACAAATTCGCAGTATGTCATCGCGGAGAATGATTTTCCAAGTGGAAAAGTATATCCGAAACAATCAACTAAAAGAGGAAACAAGGTCCTAGATGACTAAAATACTTCAGTGATGCTAAGAAGAAACTTGTCGCTCGTTGTAGAAAATATACGTACCCCAAATGAAAAGTAAACGAAAGATATTTATCAGTCAGTGTTCTCGTAACAACAGGAATGCACGTTATTAATTCTTCTGAAAATCGTTTCGTTCCTGATTTGACAGATACTAAAATTCCTCTAACATACTCCAGACAATGATTTCTATGGATAAATCGCGGCGAAGCCGAAAGATGCGGTTCGTTTGGAAACTCGATAATACTAGAGTTTACTTTAGCTTCTCGAGCGCGCCAGCGGAATATCGAATTTTGTTTCGACCGAAATCGCGAATAACGGTGGGTATCGTACGCGCGTACGTATGCACTTCGTTACGAGATATTAGATTGTTGCTGATGAAACAGCGAAATTCGTAAATGCGTGTTTCGCAGCGCCTCTTTTTTTTCAAACTTTTTTGAAAGTAACGACTCAATCAAATGTCAATTGCCCGAATCCAGATATATTTCGTCCGTTCCAAACAATTTTATAACTATTGCCATTGAGATCTTCAGTCGTTCTTCAGAGAATCGTCTGTTCTCTCGTAACGTAGAGACACTTTCATCAGTTTCGAGATACTCCTGTTAGTGTTACGAGCCACTCTAACTTTGTTAGATCCGAGTTTCAAGTTTCATAAAAAATGTACACGAATCCAACGTTCATCCATGGTTCGCCGTTTTGACAAATGATCCATCTATTAATAATGAGGCACAGATCACATTGGCAAGCTTCGGTTCGATAAATGATCTATCTTTTTATAATGAGACAAAGGCACAGATCACATCGAATTTGGCAAGCTTCGAGCTTCCAGTTGGCACCTAATAAATATCGTTTGAAACTTCACTTTCACGGAAATTCCGAATGATACGCGCTTGTGAAATCCTTATAGTTATTTCGTATGCAACGACCTAATGCATTCTTCATTCATTTACGCTTGATCGTTTGGGAACGCGGCGTCTCCTTCGGGACGAGGCTAAACAGTGAATGCCAACGCTGCGTAAACTATGACCCATTCGGGAAATGAAACGATTAAATAATCAACGAGTTGCTAGACGATGCGAAGCGAGTGAACGTGGACGACACGTAGTCGTTTTCCAACAAGAACATCGCGACATTTTGGACACCTTGGAGATATTTTGGAGATGCAACCGTGGATGAGATATGTCGCAACGCGATATCGTTCGTAGATCATGTGAATTTTTATGAAAAATTTCAAGATGTAAAATTGTATAGAATATTCAAAATATAGTATATATAATATTTTGTAGATAAAATATGAATTTGCCTAAATATTCGCAAAGTTTAGTTGTTGGGATGAGAGTTCTGATTCGAGGAATTTCGAGAAACTTCATAGCGGAATGAAGATACGTTGCATAAGCATGAATTAATACATGATGCCACGTCACAGTTTTTATACTAGTAACTAATCAGATGATTTTCTTCACAAGGAAAATCGTTTCTCGTTTAATTCGGATTTTCTCAGTTTAACCAAGTTGGAGTGTGTACGTTCTATTTACACTGATCAATATTTCTCTTTGCAACGTTAGAGATACAACGAAACAATAAAAATCATTAACAAATAGTACAATTATTTGATTTAGAATTATCCGAGTTGGTGATTCAATTTCTTACACATCCGCTACAAAGTTTCACGCGTCGAACCATTTCCAATTAAAACTTTCGTTCCAACAAATTGACAAGCGAGATATCGTTATTCCCTGTAGCACGGAACAACTCGTCCGTGTCATCGTACGAACGATACTGCACATCGTCCATGATTACGAGGCGGTCAATCCATCAAGGAAAAGAGGAAGAAGAAGAAGAAGAAAAAGAAGAAGTCCGTCCGTTTCTTCTCGTCCATCGCCGAGGCCCACTTTCCCGAAAAAGTGCCCTCGAGTCCCGAGTTCTGTTGACTTGTCAAGAGTTTCGTTCTAAAAGCACCAGTGTTACGCCAGCAAACTTCGCATCGTTCTTTCTTTCGATTGTACGCAGGCTGTTTCATAATCCCACCGAAAGGAAAGAAAACGAAGGATCGCGAACGATCCAGGCGCTTAACCAGCCACGCCCCTCGACTATTATGCTCGTTTGATTTATCGCGTCGCGTTCCACCAGTTGGTTAAAAAAAAAAAAAAAAAAGAAAGAAAAAAAAAGGAAAAAATAGAGGGGCTCTCTCGAAAGTGGCGCGAAGCGACGTTGCTTTTGACAGGGAAAATTTCTTATCGGATCCGTGCCAACGGAGGAGAGACGTCCTTCGATTTCCACCGAGCGAACGTCCCCCCCGGGCGGTATTTGCTCTCGTTGTTAAAAATTGCACGAGTTCGTTCGGGTTAAAGGGGCTTCGAGTGGAGCAACGGGTCGGACGATGGAGGCCGACGTGGCGAACTCGCGTTCCAGCCTTCGGGCGATCGTCGCCAAAAATTGGCAAGTGTCCCTGCCTACTCGAATGCCTGCACACTTTCGCGTCCGCGGAAATAATGCCTGATTCACGTGATAGAGGTCATGGTACGGTCAGACATCGGTCAATATCACTTACACGTAATAATGGGTGGGGTATTCACAGTATGCGGCTCGGCCGAGTCGAATCAAAATCTGTTGATCTGAAAATTTGTGGCAATCAGTTTGCTAGATTCGAGATTGAGACCACTGTTGATTTCGTCGAATTCCTTCAGTTCACTTCTCAGTTCCTCTAACCAATACGTTTCGTGTAAATAGCGAACGCTTGTGCGTTGTAAATTTTAAACTTAAAGATAATGAATGTTTCTTGTTTGTTATTTATTGTTATTCATAACGAATATTTTTTCTGCAAGCAGAAATCAAAAGAATTACAGCGAGAACTCAGTCACAGAAGCTATTGCGACCAGAATGAAATTTCGAAACCAAAATAAAAGGGAAGAAACTCGAAACCCTTCTTCCTAGCGATTCTTCAGCGTATCCGACGTATCCAAACCCACTCTCTTTTATCCTGTAATGCAACACACCCGTCTAAAGTTAACGCGATTAAGTATGCTTGGAGAGCGACGTTGTTCCTCCCACGAGCCAACGAACAAATACGAAAGAGGCTACTGCGACGGTGCTCGATTGTCTCTGATCGTTGAGCGTGAATGCCTCGGTGAAATTCAACCGACACGGATCGTCATCTCTGTCCGGTCGTATACTTTCGACCAGCAAGTACGAACCGAGCTTAACGAATTATCCGAGATGAAATCTCCGTTGACCGAGAGGCTTTCCAGAAGCTACGAACGGACGGACGGCCGATGTTAAATATTTATCAACCGCGAAATTCGCGAGGGAAGAACGACGAAAAACTAAAGAGCTGAAAGGAGAGCCGAGAGCGAGAGAAAACTCGTTAAGTGCGAGTGTTATTCGCCCGGATCGGGAGGGTTCTGCGAGGGAACGGCCGCGCGGCGGACTTTGGTCGTTATCGTTGCGTTTTATTGCGATCTTTACATCCACCGCAAACTCCCGCGGGATGGAGATTCGCTCTGGAAAATCCAGTGTCTGTTTCTCTCTCTCTCTCTCTCTCTCTCTCTTTCTGTGAAACGAAAAACAGAACAGCCAAGAGCGGAGAGCCAAGAGCGTAAATATCGGCAAGTGATAGGTATACGTTTACCGGTAAAAATAACGACGTGAGATAAGAAAAATCTCGATCGAGAGAGCGTCTCGATCAAATAAAATATCGCGCTGTTGGCGAGCACGAATGAAGGCGAGATCGGTGTATCTCGCAGGTTGGTTCAAAGTAGCTTTAGTCGTTGCGTTTCGAATCCTTTCTAAGAAACCATCTGTCTTATTCTGACGATTCTTCGTAAGAATCTAAGCTGGATAATTTATCGAATATACGTTTCACGTTTCCAAGTAGATTCGAACGCCAGTGGATGAACATCATCTTGTACCTGAGACGATTGCACGTCATTTAATTTCAATGAATCAACCGAACGAAAAGATCGTTTCCAAATTGCTTGTTATCTTTTGCTGTGTTCAGTCTCTCAACAAGAATGAGAAATTAGTGGAAATGATACATTATTTCGAATAAAATTTTCTTTTACGCTAGCACTATAACACGATATAATAATACAATAATGTTATATAATATATTACTAATAATTTAATACATTATATAATTCTATCAGATATAAATATTACGATCAAGATATTATAATGATCGATATACCATCATAACACTAATATCGATATTACAACTCGAGACGCACGAAACGAAACTTAGATATCGAACTTGTCTCGGATTTGCAAGTACATATCGGACTTGAACCCGTCCCTGGACACGACCACCACCACCACTATCATCACCGCCACCACCCTCGTAACATGCACAACAAACACGCACACGGAATAGCAGATGCGAACCAGCGGCGAATCGAAGAATAATAAATAGAGCGGAATAATGTTCGGCAGACATATCGTGACGCGTTGTATTTATCTGGAAATGTAGGGAAATCGCAACGAGATGGCCGGAGGATGAAGTGAATCACGGGAATGGGCGTGGCGTTTGTTTCGTCGGACCTTTTTCCGGTTGGCGCGTGCTCGATTGACGAAACGAAAGAAATACGGCCAATTGATTATTGTTAATTGCAAGCTGCGATTGTCGTGTCAACTGTACACACGGCCGAGTAACTGCGGCCAACTGCGGCCAACTGCCGCGCCCGCCTCTATCTCGCGTGCTAAGTCAAGCGAGGGACAAGTAATCGGCTTACTTGAGCTGACTAACAAATTTGTACGAGTTAGCACGATCGTTTCACTCGAAGCCTCTGGGCCTCTCGGCATCGTAAAGTGGCCTTTCTACCGCCTCCGGAATGCGCTGAAGATTCGAATCCGCCGATCCGTGGAAACGGATGGAAACTCGGTACGAAATTAACGAATGTCACGCGTCGAGAGTGAAGTGGCGTGAGTTCGCGACACGTCGTTCGATCGATCTCGATAACAGCCTGTTTAATTCGCGACCACCACCCGCGAGAGAGATCGTTCGGCGAACTACGCGTCGAATTTTCACCCATTTCACTCCCCCACACCGACGATACACGTATGTATACATCCGAGCTTCATCGCGGTCGAATCAACGAGTGGGCTCGCTCTGAATCTGAACAGGTCACTCTGGAATTTAGACTAATAATTGAATTCGATTGCGAGAGAGAGAGAGAGAGAGAGAGAGAGAATGCAAGGAAAAAAAATTGCCAATTTCGCAATCGAGACGTTATCGACTCTCGCCGGCAGAAAGGATCGTCGACGATCGCGGAAATGAATCACGACAATGGATATTGCGCCGCGATTTACCAATTAACGTCAAACCAAAAATAAACGGCTCGAGTACGCGAATATCGCCACGTCGAGTCGTCCTCCTCCTTTGCAAGTTTAACCTATATACGTACGCGTAGAATCTCTCGTGATCGTGGACGGTGGTCGCGACGCATATTCGCGGCGCTCGCGCTCGTACGACACGTCGTGCAAACGTCAGGTACCGGGGAAGCCGCCGACCTTGGCCCAGTTTCACGGGAAAAAAGAAACTGGAGAACTCGCGACAGAATGCGAGAGAAGAATATAACCGCGGAGAAGGGGGCGGCCGACAAATGAGCCGGGACGAGATCTCCGGCGGTGCAATTAACGACGCGCGGCATGTACGCGCGCGGCCGTGTACGAATGCTCGAGGACTCGAAGGGGATAACCTGGGAAACGAGAAACGAAATGGATCGAGCGTGGATGGATGACTCGATGGATGGTGGAGAGGAAACCTCATCGATTCATCTGCTCGTTCAACGACCATTTGTCACTTAACCCTTTCACTACGAGCGCCGAATATCACGCCACCTATTGTTTGAGTAACCGCACGTTAAAAAACACACACGATACGCACGATGACGCTTTAGCAGCCAAGACGAGCATTTTCTGTTCGACAGTTGGAAATCGCGATAAAACGTCTTTCTTGATTCATGACCGACTAGAGGTACAACTGTCAATCTCTCTTAGAAATTTAAGGTTAGATTTTTGTTTGGAAAATTAAAGTTTGTTTCAAAGAAAAACCAAAATCGTTATCGAGGAAATTCGAAGATGATCCCATTTCAAAACGTACTTGGAAAATGATTCCATCCGATGTGGACACTTTTAACGCGAGATTTGCGGCGCTCCGGCAGAGCGATCTGTCGCAGCGAGTGAATTCAAGAAAGAGAGAAAGAGAGAGAGAAAGAGAGAGAGAGAGAGAGAGAGAGCGTGTGGAAAAACGAAAGAAAACGTGAGAAGAAAGCTTCGCGAGGAACGTCGAGACTACGAGAGGCGATTAACGGCCTGTTACGCGGTTAACGTGTGTTACCGATAACCGCGTTATAATTAATCACACGCAACGTCGACTACCCACCCACCCCTCGACAAGAAGAAAGCAACGAGGAAACTAGAGTGCGCGCGTGCCAAGTAATAGAAATATCGTCTTTCGGGCGGCGAGATGCCATAATTGCACCCGGCTGTTCATCCTATCCTCGTTTAATCAAAATTTCCTCCAAGACTATTCCAATTACCAGGAATTGCCTGGATTCTTGCAGGCCAAGTGAAAAGGAAGAGGGCGATGATGGAAGGCGAAACGAAAACCCGGGAACGCGATGGAAAGTTCGAGCGCGTTGCACTGTCGATACGTTTAACGAACGAATAAAACGTTCATCATCCCGTTTCTTGCCCCGCGAGCTCGCGTTTTCTCGATACACGCGTTTCCCTTTCTCTTTTTTCTTTTTCTTTTTTTCCTCCCGCGTTTCCCTGCCCTCTCGCGGGTGAAACGCCGCCGTTTCGAAGCGAAACGCGAGTCTCATTGAACGCGAGCGTGTGAGCGTTTATCGCAGCTGGCAATATTTCAAGAGTGCACCGTTAGGTAAATGCGGCGCGAGTAGGCCAAGTGAGCCGGATTTCGTTCGAACGTCGCTTCTTCGTCACATTCGAACAATAGCGAGCCGCGGCACTCGATTGTCACCGACATCTTTTCCAACGGCTCGCCAAGGACGACGATGTTCCCAACAAACAAACTTCTCCACTCGCGATTTCGAGAGACGCGACTCCGGAACGCGAATGAATCAACCCCCGACGACGAACAACGAAATTCGTCCCCCTGCTCCCAAATACCGCGCGAATATTTTGTGTACTGTATGTATTTTTACGATGCGTTAAAAGTACTTGCTTTGTGAAAATAACACATTAACAAAATTTTGTTTCCAATAAATGGAACGTACATAAATTTCCGTGCGATGAATGAATTATAAAATTCGAGAGTCAAAAAGATGTTGTAATTTCGGTGTTTGATCTACCATTGGAAAAATATTTTTTTTCCAGGAAATATTCCCTGCTTAAATTCCTGTTAATTTAATTTAATTGAATTCTGATCATTTACGAGAGGATTCTTTCGTGTTGCAGCTGCGTCAAAGGCCAAAATAATAACGTATATAGCCCCGTATAAAGCCTAGCTAATAACGTATATACAGAAGTTGCATATCTCGTAAAAAAATTAACACACAGCATATGAATAGCCACGTAATAAGTATCATTGAATATTGAAGAATATTGATATACGTTGATTGACTGACGATGTTTACGAAATATATCTTTTAATTTTTATATCAACGTCTCTCTACAATGTCAACGAAATTTCACAAACTGTTCCTACGAATATTCCAATACCGTATTTAAACAATATTAACGCTAAAATTATCAAAATGGTAAAAATGATCAATTGAGAATTTTTCGTAGAAATTTTATATATTTGTAACATTGTATTTTTAGAGACTCGAACGATCGTTAGTAAAATATATATTAAGAGAAGCTTGTGTCCTTTATTTTATCAGAAATTTTTTCCTGTTCTTTGCTACAAGTTTTACACAACGGTAGTCGTCGGTAGTTCTAGTGTTAAACGCATGAAAAATTGAGACCCAGATTTACTACACGTGAAACCTCGTAGTAAACCTCTACTTCCTCTACTTCGATCGAATTCGAGCGAGTTCTCTCGGTGTCGGACACGACGATCAAAAACGCGAAGCGCGGATCGATTTTCTTTCCGCGGGAATCGTGTCGGCTCGGCGCGAGTTACCCTTCAACCCTTAAGAGATTAGAGGTCGCACCTTCGATATTTCAATGTTTACCAACCCCCACTATTTGTGCCTTCGATTTAACGACCTGGATAAGAGACAGCCACAGTCCCTTGAAATTTTTAACGCGATTTGAACTCGACGACGAAAAGGGTACCGGATAGATAGAGATAGACGAGTATAACGCGCGCCCCGACAATAAGATAAACTTGAAATTTGCCGAGGATGAAAAATAAAAAAAATAAAAAAAAAAAGGATTCGCGCGGCAATGGCAAGTGACAGGTGTCGTCGAATGACGTGCCACCGAGGGGAATTTCTCGGCTGTCTACCGAATCCTTTGTTTCCAAGATCGGTTTGACGTAATTGAACGAGAGGTTGCACCGGGGTTAAAATATTTCACCGACGACGGTAACTAGGTCAAACAGTGCGAAAGTAAGCTACATTTAACGAGCTACTCGAACCGGCGGGAGCGGGGGAGGCGAAGGAGTGAAGAAGGGGGTAGAGAGGGAGGGGAGAGCAATTAGGACGCGAGCGAAAAAAAGTTTATAATTATTTTATGATCGTTAAAACCGAACGATGAAAAAAAAAAGAAAAGAAAAGAAGAAAATCGTTGGCTCGACAAAGGAAATATAAATATTCGTTTCGAGAGTGATACGCTCTCTCTTTCTCTTTCGTCGACGTAAATGTATATACTTCGATCTGTCAAACTGCTGCTCGCGATATCATTCGAAAGAAGAAAAAAAAAAAAAGAGAAGAAGAAGAAGAAAAAGCAAAGGTCTGGCCCAGTAAATGACAATGAATTTACGGCATGAATGGAGCACACAGCGACTAATATGAAAGCGTCGGAGAATGGAGAAATGTGTTCGTTAAAGTGTATCAAGGCTCGCGTGTACTCGAACCCGAGGATTATCGGAATATTCGTAAATAAATGATTGGCCGGCTTTACTACCGACTTCGATTCACTGCCGTCGACTTTCCGTGACCGATTCCTGTGGCCAGACACGCCGCCGTCTTCGACGTCTCTCTCCGCGCTTCCACTCGCAGCTAGAAGCTAGTGTCGTCGCATAATCGAGAGTCCGCCACTCGACGTATTCGCCGTAGACGTCGCCCAATTTTCCAACTGCTCCCTCGGAGCGTTAAACCGTGAGATTTATGGGCGAGGCTTTGCGTACGTGAACGACGAACAAACGAACAAACGAACAACCGACGTCACGTGGAACGCGACGTGACAACAGAGGGAAAAAAAAAAAAAGTTATCGAACGGGCACACGGGGGGGGGGGGGGAGTTGGGGTTTTTATCTCCCGCAGGGCCGAGGCGAATCGGAAAACGCAACGGACAAAAGCGAAGGCTTGTCGGCGTGACGATCGAAACTTTTACCCGCGTTGAATAATATTGCGGTCTATAATTGACAACTTCTCCGCCTCGATAAACGGAGAACGGTCGCAGTCGTTTACGACGCAATAAATATCGATGCGGCCCGCACAGCACGACGGGATATTATAAATTGTAATTAACACAATTGTGGCCAAATGTTGAATTGCGACACTGTGATCGAAACGTAGCGGGACGTCATCTTTTTCGATCCTTCGATGAAAGGAATTCTCGAGTTCTCCGATAGAGCTAGTAAGATTCGTATCTGATATTGATAAAGTTTCAAACAGGCATTCGTCCGTGTTGGGAAAATGCTCGTTAGATTAAAAACAAATCAGGCATCGAATATATGAAAGATGTATCAACTAAACCGAGAATTCATATTTTCAATTCTGAGTAAAATACTGTTTCGTTACACGGGTCGAATGTTATGGAAAGCACTATCTTTTTTGTTTCATATGCATTTTGTGCAATCATGCACTTTCGAATTTCCCATAAATGCATGGAAATCCGCCGTCTAGCAATGATTATGAATATTTATCCAAATTCACATTTTAAACGTAATTTTAAATAAATCCATATTTTTGATATAATTTCAAAACTGGTACTTTACTTATCAAACATTGGATACGAGTATTTTATTTTAAAATATATTGTAGTATATGTTAATGCGTTCTATAAATTTCTGAAAAATTTCTAATCTAAAAGTATTCGTTTCAAATATCAGAAATAACAAGACTCTAGCTTTTTATGCAATCGTGAAAAATTTGAGAGTACAAAAATACATGAGATACAGCCAATGCGAAAGAATATACGAAATATATTCAAAGTATATAATATTTAATCGATGAAATGCATCTCTGCGCGAGTTCGATCTTTCGAATTGCATTACAGAAAATATGAATTTGCATACTGGTAATAACATTCTCAAAATAGAGAACAAATATTAGAAACATTCGTGCTACTTACAATTGTTCAATTTACCAGCAAAGGAGTTACTGTTACAGAAATCGACGTGAAATTGAGAAACAACGAGACGACGGCAGACATTAAGAAAGTCTCACGATACTCGAACGACTTTATAAAAAAAAAGAAAAAAAAAAAAAAAAGATCCGATCGAAGCTCGGGAAAGGTCTCGAGGAACAGACGATCGAACGAGATTAAGAGAAATTAAAAGACCTGGCGAGTCGAGCTCCGAGAGAGGCTGGAAAACTTCTTCTCTCGGCTCGACCTTTCGACGCGGCGGATGAGAAACGGGGGAGGGAGGAAAAAAGAGCGAGTAGCTGTTCTTCCTGACCTGCATCAATGACTCGCTAAGCTTCGGGGGATTCGAAGAATCTAGGCGACGAAAAAGCCTGGGAATGTTTCGAATTGAATCCGATTAAAGTGTCCGTCGTCCCCCTGTATACAGGGTGTCCCCCAGCGAGCCGCGATAATAGGGTTTATGGCGACCAGCTAGTGACCGTTATTCAGATTCGAGAGAGCCACTCGAGAACCGACTACTTTGCTCTGCGAAACTGGCACCACTATCCCTGCGATCTTTCTCTCTCTCTTTCTCTCTGTAGTTCTTGCCGAAAGATCTCCCTCTCTCTTTCTCGCCGCTTCTCGCTAGGAATTGGCTATATCGGAACCGATGGACCGGCAATTACACAACTTTTACTTCCGACCCAGTTCGCCCCGCCATAGAAAATCACTCGGCGCAACTTTTCTCATATAGGATACATGCGATAAAGGACAACAAGTCTCGGCTGGATTCTCGCAGAATTCGTTATCGAATGGCTGCTTTCTTCGGGAGAGGGATCCGCGATCGTCTCATCTCCCGGGTCGATACGTGGGTCTAATCGAAATCGCGAGTCGTTCGTGGAAGACGTCCCTACCGACGTTTACCCGGAATGTTTCATCGATCACAGCATAGACAATTAGACGTCCGGGAAAGTAATCTGGTTACTCGGCGGCGGCGGCCGAGCCCTCGTGAATCATTGACATTCCCTCAAAACAACGTTGATCGTCGTGCTGATAGAATTGCAAAAGCGGGGCCGAGGGACGGAAAAGCCGCCCCCGTTCGATATTGATTAATTCAGTAGGATGATCAGACTTTCAGAAGCTACGTGTGATTGCTATTTTCCATCGCGAGCGTCTCGATTCGCGGGTATCGATCGCGGTGGCAGGATACATACCCGGTGTGTATCAAACGTGATCCTGGTGATTTGCTAAGCAAACGCGCGAAAATCCTGGTATCAGTGTGTCTTGTTACCGTTTCTTTCTTTTTTTTTTTCTTTTCCAACGATACAATCACGCGAGAAACAGTGCACGTACGTACGTATGTTACATGCACACGATCGCGTCGCGCGTGTCCAAAGTGCTTTCGAATCGTACGTAAAGTACTTACCGCAGTTACGATGGATTGTTATCGAACATGTGGGGAGATGGAGGGACTCGCGCGCACGTGCACTCTTTTCGCAACTTCGATGCGATCGAAGCAATTTCTCGTTCTCTTTCTCTTTTCCTTTTTTCTTTTCCTCTTCCTCTTTTCCCTTTTCTTTTCTCTTCTTGCTCTCTCTCTCTCTCTCTCTTTCTCTCTTTCTCTCTTTCTCTCTTTCTCTGTGTGTGTTCACTGATGTATCGGACGGTGTGAACTGTCTCTCTGTCGGTGATTGGATGTTGCGCGCGTGTACGTGTACGTGTCTACGTATCTATTATGCGGAAACGGGGTTGAGGGCGTGGATAAACGATTCTTTTTTTGTCGCAGCTGCCACTTCTCATGCGCGGAGCGACCTGGCTGCATCGGTGCATCCCGAACCGACCAAGAGTACTTGATGAAAGAGAGATAGATCAGAAACTGCAGCGGCTAAAGTCGAAGGTGACAATGAGGCCGCGCACCAGAATCGCGCACGTGGGTCAACAGACTTTTATCTTGTACCCTTTTGTGTTGCCCACGTTGTTTCTACGATGGCGAAATTTCGTTTCTTCTCTCGCGCGATTTAAGCGACATTGCTTCACTCTCGCCGATATTTTCATTTTCATCCCTCGAATCGTTGATATGATGTCACTCAACTCATCAGGGACCGAGCGTCGATTAGCCGTAATACTATAAATACTACATTACAAATGTTACAAACATAGAAAACGTTCCATTTTAATTATCAACTATGCACGATTTGTCTAGAAAATTAATCCGTTTCGATGACTAACAGATTTGTCTAGATGGACTTTGTCAAATGGGAACGTTATATTTTTCTACGCATTGTCGCAAATACTATTATTTTTGGAAATATTCTAATCTTAACTTTGTTTCTGTAGAATCCGTCGCGTGAAAGACGAGAGAGAAAAAACAGGAACTGATATTCGTGCTGTTCTTGTCTTTCATGCATTAGGTTTTATAAAATTAAAGTTAAAATATCTTCCAAACGTCTGTATCAATTAGGGAAATGTATGATTCGGAAAATATATGATTCCATTTTCATTTCGTTTCGTTTCGTTTCATTTCGTTTAATATGATCTCATTTTCTTAGTGGAGATGATCTTTTATTGTAGAGAAGGTCTCGGAAATTCCTCCGACAAATCTAGTGATCATCATAAGACGCCCACTCTCGAAACTGAACGAGTTTCATTTCTAACATTTTTTCGAATAATGAACGTAGATAATTAAAACAAGACGTTGATGTATCACTATTAATACGTACAAATTAACTCGACTTTCTTTAATCCTCGTCCGATCCTTGTATCAATTCGACACATTTTTTTTTTTTTTTTTTTATAAAGCGTAAGTCAGAAACTTAATCTATTTCTTTAATGAAAGAATTTGCAAATTTACAACTATTTGCAACTATTTATCTCTTCATTTTCTACCATTGTGTCACTTTGACACCAAGAGACAGATCAGATGGAAAACACGAGGGACGAACGAGGATTTGTAAAATTTTAGACTTCAAGTAAAGACACAACGACGAGAAAAAATGTTAAATCCTTGAAATCTCGTTCCACAGTCTTGATGTTAAAAAAATAATAATAATTTGGCTGAAAAGAATCGAAACGTCGGGTTAATGCAACGTTGGTCCTCGATGAGTTGATCGAACGTGAAATCTCAGTCCGAAAGTCGCGCATCCCTTGAATCATGAAAGATACGACGGAGGGTGGGGGTGGGGGAGGTGGTCTGCGCGACTTCTGGAACATCCGGTTCAGTTTTAACGCTGTCATAAATAAATACATCGATCAAAGGCACATGACGTGGCAAAATACGAGAACACAGAGAGAATCATGCATATCGCGTCGACGTGTCCTCGGCTGCTCAACTTTCGCCAAAGAGATTCTCTTTTACACACACTCACTATCTCTCTCTCTCTCTCCCTCCCTCCCTCTGGAGATCGCGAAGATCTGACTCAGTTTTTCTTCGTCTTTTTCCAGAGCAACAAGAGAATCTTTGGGCGTAAGTTCAGCTGGCCAGACGACCATTGTGTGTAGAAAGTCTTGTCAACGGTGGTGAATGAGAGACGCAGGGGGAAGGGGGATAATAAATATAAAATAGAGAGCGTAGAGATAGAGAGATAGAGAGGGAAAAAAAAAGAGATAGAGACATGCGACTCACCAATGCCTGGGCGGCGCTCTGGTGCTGCAAGCAAGAAACACCCAGTTACAATCACAGTAACGACAATCGAGTAATCGAGTTTTGTTGATGATGATTCGCGATTTCGCAAGCGGCGCACAGTCACACGAGAAATGCAAGTGCTCCGCGAAAAGCGTTCACATCGACTTGTGCACAGAGATTACGCGTCAGGAAGGAAAGAACGAAAGAAAGAAAAGAAAAAAAAAAAAGAGGAAAAAAGAGTACCGCTCGGCGTCGTAAGCTCGGCCGAAGGTCGCCGCTCAATTAGCGAACAAAAGGGTGGAAGAGAGAAAACGGTGGAAGCTAGCTGGTAGAAGAAAAAGAGAAGAAAAAAAGAAGGAGAAAGAGAAGAGAAGAGAGAGAGAGAGAGAAAGAAAGTGGGGAAGGGGGAAAAAAAGCGGAATCCTTGAAACTTACTTTCAGTCGTGCAAATAATTGCGACCTTCGATCGATACCGACGGCCCATCTCGTTTCCCGGTTTCGCAGTTTCTTTTCGATTTTCTCCTTCGCGACATCTCGCAAGCTTGCAGAGGAGAAGCAGGGATAGGCTCTCGTTCGTGAGCGACAACAAAGTGCTTGGTGGTTGGTGTGGCGATTGTGAGGCACGGATGAATTTTGATCGTGATTGATCGTTCCTCGGGTATTTCAGATGCTGACCGATCGAGCAACTTTGCCGCTGACTCGGTACGGGCGATCGGTAGGGAAAAATCCGGGAGAGATGGATCAACGATCCTTCGCCATTTCGTTGGCGTGTTCCAACAACGACCTATCTCGCACGTCTCTGTTCGATTCCTACGATTACGGAAGGAAAATCGCCTGTACTTCCTACTCGACACGCTCGGCTATTTAACATCGTTCGGCATCGAATCGCAAAAACGCTAACGCAGTCACGAGAACTTCAAGTTGCTCGACTCGTTCAAATTTCTGGAGAGAAGCACGTCGGTCCCACAAGAATCAGCTGCATCGAGACGAGAGAAAACTCGTTTGATTTATTTACCTCGTCGCGTAATGAAAGGAGTTGCGTCGCGAACTCGTGACGTAGGATATAAAAAACTGGCGGCGGCGGGGGGGGGGCGTAAATTGGAACGTCGGACGGGAGGATGCTTCAAAGTGTTTCAACTATGAATGATTCAGTCCACGAAAAAAATTGTCCAGTCCAGCCAATGCGAGCCAGAGTGGATCGGAACGATACGCGCGGGGAACATGAAAAAGAAGAAGAGATATCTCTCGGCCACCGTCATCGCGAATATAATAAATTTCAAGATGAAGCAGTTAGCAACGAAGGAAGTAAATTAATCCAAGCGCGTAGCTCGATGCAATCCCGCGGGGGATTAAATGCGATTCTCGGCCTGCGAGTGAGACGAGACGAGACGAGACGAGACGAGACGAAACGGAGGAAAAAATGCACGAGATGGATTTTGAGCGCAGTTAAATGTTTCTACCGCGGCGACCGAATTACATTGGCGTAGCCGAGGAGGAGGAGGAGGTTCTCCTCCTTCTCCTCCTCGCTTTGAGCGGCGAGTTTCGCCGCTCAAAGTTTTCGTGCCTGTTCCGTCTCTCGACAAGAACGGAGAATTTCTTAATTGCGTGTTCCCTCGTGAAAGGAACCTAGATAAGGCACGTACATATATATACACCACGGCAGTCGTATATATTTGGTGACCCAGCACCAAAGAGTCCATCATTTTTGCACGAGTCAAGTTTAGTTAGTTACGTACCGCTCGATAGAGTATGCCGACACTCTTTTCGGTTTTCTACACTCGCCTGAAGAAAAGTGATTTGATGTCATTGATCAGTTGGAACGGATGAGATGTTTAATAATAATAATATCACAATAACGTTAAATCTTCTCTTGCAGTGTGCTCTTTTTTTTGAAATAGTTTCGATAAATACTATAAATCTCCACAAAGTATCCCCATGATAGAACGACTTGTAAAATTAAGTCATTTAATTTTGCGAATAAACATTCATTTGTTTAAAATATCCAAATAGTCATCTGATCTAGAATTATCCAAACTTTCAGCCTCGATTTTCTCGAAAGACTACACAAATCTCGAATGGAAAAATTTTGTTCTTCCTTTTCTCTCGTAGAATGACAGTGTTCTCGTAAATTTCGATCGGAAACGCCAAGTGTCCTCGTACTTTTGCCCAGCAGTGCAAAAACGAGGACCGGCGAAAACTCGCCTCGTTTACGCGCGGTAACTTTCCTTCGCGAGTGTGTCGCGCGAATCGGGACGAAATCGGTTCAACTGTGAGGACGCGCGTCGAATTTAATTAGGAAAAGTTGCGGACTTTGCGCGGGCATCTCCGTCAACGCGTTCCAATTATTCGCACCAGCGATGTACACGAGTATCTACGTCGCGGTTGTTCTTCATTGAAAACGTCTGTTCGACGTAACAGTCTGTTACGAGTTCTCAGCATTCAACGTTACAAGTTCGAGTTTGTCCAGATGTATTGTCAATTTCTTTCTGTTTTTGTATCGAGCTGACAGAGAGTGACAGAATGTTGACCCGTGCTCGTTCCACCATCGATGTTTCTCGCCTGACCGTGATAACTTGGACGAATCGAATGATAAATCAAAGCAAACCTAACCCGAATTATCGTTCGATTCGGCCTGCAACGATTTGCTCACCGTTCGCCGCGATTTCTATTCTTTATTCTCGTCGCGCGACCCTTGACATTTATGAAAATCGCCGAGCGATCTTCAGAACCAATCGACGACGACATCCCTCTTTTATGGTGAAAGACGCGTGAATATTTTTCTTTTCTTTCGTAACTCCTCCATCTTCCATCTTTTGTCCCCATCTGTCTCCTTTTCATGCAGAAGCGTATCGCGAATATCGGCAAGATCCAGTGTACCGCAACTTCGTTCTGGCAGTTCGAGAGATCAATTTGCACGTTCTGAACCGCAACAATGGTATAGTAATTTAGCGTAGCAAAGAAAAAGAATGTTAAACAACGATGTTTTGATGGACAGGCGAAAGAATATAAAATTAATATAAGTTAAATCAAATTAATATAGGTCATCAAATGTAGGTCAAGTGAATATAGGTCATCATTAAAAAAAAAAAAATGATGTATATTTTAAAGCACACTGGAATAGGATACATAATACGTTGTCAAATTTCACTAAGCAAAGTCAAACACCCAACTTTTACGCTGTATCTTAAATTTAAATACTATGCCATATTTAAATATTGTACTCTTTGCCTGTTCATCAAACGATTTAAGATAACTGCCAATTTTCATCACGAAATTGTTTAAATCTGCGCTTCATGTTAAACACTGACTGTCGATACTTATTTTCGAACAGATATCTAAACATTCGGGACGGATACGTGTCTAAAACATTCAAAGTCAATTTTCTTAATTTCATCAGAAGCAAATTTCGATTCTAGATCGTCGGTGCGCGCCGGTGATGAACGACATTGATCGTTATACAAATCGCATATTTGCGATTAGGATCGTTCTTCCAAACGGAGGAGAACGGAGAAGAACTCGCTGAGAAGAAAATCGGCACTTTTTGGAAAGCGCGGAAATGTCATTGGTCAAGGTAGCGGGACGAATTTCCCAGCCGCGAATCGATATTTCAACAAAAGAATCTCGGCCGCGCATTATCGTTAGCAGACGAAAATACCCTTTTTCCCGGGGAAAAAACAAGCGACGCTGGATTGAAACAATTTTTCCCGTTTCTTTCTTTTTTTTTTCCTCCTCCCTTTCCCCTCCCAGCAGCATTTTCGAACAATCGCGCTACCAAGCTAAACTGAATAAGCGGTTCCGTTCGACTGTTCGCCGAGACTTTTTTAACTCGAGCGTTTCATTCATCGATCTTCGTTCCGTCGTAGTTCCGGAGAAAACAATTGCCAAGGAGGAACCTAATTACGAACCGGTTAATTGTACACGGTACGCAAAGCGAAACAAACCATAATTCGAACGGCATTACTTCGAGCCAAAGAAATCTAATCAAAAGTTACGCTTCATTCCGAAAGCTAGGTATCCCTAATTGGAGAGTAAATGAAACTTTCAACTGATTCCTCTCTCTCTCTCTCTCTCCCCCCCCCTACCCTTCCAGCGTGGACAAAGAATCGGCTAGTACGAACGTAAACCTCGAGTCTTCTTTTTCATCGTACCGCGCTAATGAAAAGAAAAATGTAGGTAATCGGGAGCGAACGAACGATGCAACGTGCCCTACAAACGGCCGATTGGAAGATGAAAGATAATCGCGGTTGTACCGATGTAACGTCAAGCGCAGGGCACGTGCGATTGACTTCGAACTCCCGTTTTTCATCCCGTGAAAATTCCTTCTCCTTTGTCGACATCGGGGACGATCGTGATTTCTTCACGATGGAAAGGCTATCGTACTTTCGAATTCCCCGAAACCGACCAGACACTCGAAGTCTCTCCGTCTCGAAGCAAACTTAACACACAGCGAGAGAGTTTTTGCTTCTCTCTCGCGGAAACATTTCGTACGAGTTGTTCTTCACGACGAATCAGCGCGAATTTACGAGCGACGAAGCTACCGTATCCAATTTGCTCTGCGCCATTTCGCGTGATACAGGCCGCGCCCTGGATTTCCATACTCTCCGAGAAATCTTCGTCTCGAAACGGTGTGATCAACTACTACGCGCCTCCGTCGCGTCAGACTTCGCGTCGAATAGTGCCACACACAGCGTCTGGTCGCGATTATGAGATTATAGTGGCGTATTGAAGCTCCCTCTCCCAATTACTTCCCTTTCAATTGTACCTAATCCGCGCGCGATATCTATTTTTATCGCTTGACATTTTTCGCAACATCCATGGCACCGTTTTCCAACACTGGCACCGAACCAAGTTAATAGATTAACTCCTTAATTCGTGAACAAACAAATCCACGATCGTTTACGATTTCCCCATAAGTCGAGGTTCGAACAAGATCGAGTTTCTTTCTCTTTCGACGCGAACGATGAGCAGAAAAACGAGTGAAAACGAGCATCGTGGTGAAACGCTCGAGATTGTTTGCGAGACGACTCTTCTCGTCGATTAATTATATTATTAGCGGCGGTTACGTTCGCCGGGTTACTCTCGAAAAACGCTTCAGGCGTGCCGTCAGCTTTAGGTCAGCCGGACGATTTTGCAGGGCAAATTGCTAGCAACTCGAGCGTGCAGTTGATCAACGTACATACGTTACGTTTTATATAACGCAAAGAGGAGGAAGGCAGAGCGTGCACGAGCTCGGCCCGTCGGTGGTTGTATACCGTCGTGGCGAGGTTAGGCGTGAAAGGGCCTCTGTCGAATCGATTCGACGATGGGTGGAGGGCCTCTGCACACTGCAATGCCGTAACTTCCCCAGAGAAGGAAGATTTTCACAGGAGGTCAGAAGAAGCACCACGGCGCGGCGTCGACAATCGAGAGAAAGAGAAATGGAAATGGGACAGACGGGAGAAAGCACACCGACGAACGTCGTCGGTCGGACCAACGAGCGAACCTTCCCTCTTTACCCGAGTTATCCGATCCCGATCTCCGTTGTCATCCGAGAGCGAATTCTACCCCTTTTCTCCAGAGGATTCGTACATTAATTAAACCTTTAATCTTTCGATTGCGTCGTAGGCGTTTCTCTCCCTCCCTCTTTCTTTCTCTTGAGCTTCTCAGAGCAAGACAATTTCGCGTATTGTTTGTTCAACTTTTCGCAATCGAAGCGTTTCGCGAGAACCTCCCCGGTGGTTTACGTTCGAATTGAATTGAATGGCGAGTCGATCGAACGTATTCTGGGTATTGGTTCGCGAAATTTTCGACACGCCGCACGCTCGTCGCCGCAACGTATAAATAAATAAAGGCGGACGCGTGACAATTCTCGTAACCGGACGAAATGATCCAACGTAAACTTCGCCTAATCCGAAACGGCCAACGTAAATTTCGATCGGCGGTCCTATCTCCGACTGCAATTATGCAGTCATTAGCGCGTCGAGCTTCCGTTTTCAGCAATCGGTAATCAGTGTCAATAAGAGAATTATATTTCGCGCCGTCGATATTGTGCCTGACTGACAGCGGCGGTTCGGTATTTCGCGATATTAACGACACGGAGAATCACAGGGCCGAGAGTCGACCGACACGCGATGAAAATGAAGAAGCTAATGTACAGAGAACGGAGTAATTAACCGCGATTTAAGACGATTTTCTACTCCCGATATAACTTTTCTCGTTCACGGCAGCGAATCGTTCGCATTCGCACGACTGCCGCCACTGCTGCAACGCTCGCCTTTATCCCGACACACGATCTTGATAACGCAATCAACGTTGTCACAGTCCGCGCGCGCACGATCCATCTTCCTGCCGCGCGACCAATTCGACGAATTTTCGCGCACAATCCCCGAGACACCATGGGGCGGTCAGTGGGAAAGTTCGCGCGAAAACACACCAACTGCCCGACACGAAATATTGTGCAACGTTTCTCCGATAACGCGAGCAACTCGCGTTGTAAGCGACAGCATCAGCGTGGTTCTTCGAAATTCTAAAAATGATAAAAAGAGAAAAAGACAAAGCGGATCACGAAGAAGAATCGAGCCAGTTTTGTTTCAATGTTTCAATCAAACATCGTCGATCGCCAATGTGTCTTTCGACCGTCGACTAACGAGAGGAAAACAAAAGAGCAGAGTCGTGCGATCAGAGAAATACGAACACGATCGAAAAATATTTTTTGTTTTTTTCCGTTCTTTGGCGACGTTTCTCCACGAAGGAAATCCTGGATGACGGCGAAGCGTGTCTCCTCGATAATCAATTTCCCCTTGACTTCTCTCGGCTCGAAAACGCGAGACTGACTCTCCGGTTCTCCGATTGCTCATCAACGATCGCTCGATTCCGCTGGCCGACGATCGATTGGTTGAAACGTTCCCCCGATGAGTCCAAATTTCGGTCCTTGGCCAGGATAAATTACTCTCGGTCGCGAGGAATTCGATTCGACCGATTGATTTACTAGCGTTTACAAACCCGTCGATCGAAGCTATAAATTCCAGCCAACGTTCACCGTCAAAGTTCACGTCGAAGCATTTATTTTCTTTTTTCTTTCTTTTTTTTTTTTTTTTTTTTTTTGTTTTGTTTCTCGTGCGTGTGACGCGCGTAATGGAGCGTGCGAATCGCCTAGCACACAGAAGCGAGGCAAAAGTTCAATCAAACGTCGTAAACAGAATCGGTCGCGTAATCGTTTATAATGCGCGATACGCGATGCCTCGCTCGATCGATCGTCGCTCAAGGCAGAAGTGATCGTTTCGAGAAACGTCCCGCGTTTCAACAACGCTGGTGAAATTAAACAAAACTGAAATTTCCACATCCGAGAAGGGAGAAAGCGAACGTGTGTGCAAGTGTGTTAATTAAGCACGCCCCGTTGGACGGGACACGCGTAATTGGGCCATCTTTGGCGCATCGGGAGTTTTCGCTTCAATTTATTCGTCGAGATCGACCTTGTGCAAGGAAAAGAAAAAGAAAAAAAGCGCGGATGATATCAAGAGCAGGCGATGGTCCAAAGTCAAGCATTTTCATCGTGCTGAATCTCCGTTTTCACCTAGTTCTCGGAAACAGGCGGATTTTCCGAGGCCGTGTCGACTTGTCTTTCTCCATCCGCGGTATCGAGGGAGAGAGTAGTATCGAGGAGAGTAACGAATCGATGAGACGGTGGCAAACCCATCCCGATCGATACTCGAAAGCGACCGACTCGAAAATCCCCATTTTCTAATTAACTGTACAGTGCACAGAGAGAGGACCTGTGGTTCACGAGGAAGGATCGGCGCTAAAATTTTCAATCGTTCGATCAAAGGCAATCGAAAGACACGAGGAGAATCGAAGATAAGAGAGATGGAGGACAGGAGAGGATAGACGATGATCGGTAACGTGGCCAATGTCGCGCGATCTCGATGCTCGATCAGCAGTAACCGATGAAACGAGGGAGAGGGAAAAGGAAAAGGGAAAAGCGCGGCCGATAAGAGAACGAACGTGGTAATGTCCGTCAACGGGACAAAACACCGCCCACGAGAAGCCGTGCGAGTAGGCAAAGTCACGCGACTTTCGTCTAACAATGAGGACGAAACGGCATGGTACATGGCGAAGTAACGAGTGATCCAACGATCGTGGAAGGTAGGGGAAGTTAGGGTAGGTAGGTAGGTAGATCGATTCGAGGTAGGTAAGAAAAACGCGTAAAGAAAGTGGATGAAAAAAAAGAAGAAAAAAGAAAAAGGATTTGTCTCGGATCGTCTGGAAGTTTTTCTTTCTTTTTCGAGAGAGAGAAACAAAAAAAAGTGTATCGCGTTTTCCGTGTCGTGTGCATACCGTTTGCGTTTGAAACAGTGTACATACCGAGGGCATCAGCTGATCGGTAGACCTGACCCGGGTCACCTTGTTTCTATAGATCACTCTCTTGACCAGCTTCTCCATCGGTTGGTTCCACTTCATGAAGCTCACGTAAGCCAAGTAGAATCCGAAGAGCACGAGGGCCTCGTACCAGTGAATATAATTATCACGGAAGAAATAGATCAGGGTGAGCAGACTGGCGCTATAAAAAGTGCAGTCGCGAAATAGAGGCCACCATGTGAGGGAGAGCACGGTACGCGAGAATATAGCGCACATGCCGATCACGAAGAGAATATTGAAGACGGCCGAACCGACGATGGTACCGATACCGACGTCGTCGAACGACACGAACACGCCGATTATCGATGTGAAGAGTTCCGGGGCCGAACCACCGGCCGCCATGAAAGTAGCACCCGCAACGTCGTCGGCGATCTCGAGTTTCTCGATGATCACGTCCAGAGACGGCACGAAGAACTCGTCGCAAACGATCGCCAACGCGACAAACATGTACACTACACCCATTACGTGAAGTATCACGGCACCGCGTTGCCGTTGCTGGACGGTGAAGAGATCACTGGGAAAGAGAGGCGCCTTTTCCTCGGTCATGTTAGCGCCGATTTTCTTATGATGGTGATGATGGATGGTACTGTTGTATCCGTCTTCCCCCCCGTATGGATCCAACTCATTGTTGTTGTTGTTGTTGTTGTTGTTGTAGTTGGCATTGGGTAAGACGGTACCGTTCACCGAGTGGACGTAGAAGGGCGTAGTTGTCGTGCTGGTGCTCGTCTGCAGAATGATCGGATTGTTCGGTGCTGGCCTGTGTCCCTCGGTTGGCGCGGGACCGATCGCTAAGGTTAGTAGGGCCGAGGCCAGTACCGCAACCGCGAATCGGCGCCTCCTCCTCCAACATGTACGTCGTTCGCCGTCTGTCACGATCATCGTCGTCGGTGGTGTTGCTGGTGCTGGTATCTTGCACCCTCGAGGACGTTCGCCGTCGTTAGCGAGTCCACCGTCCTCCTCCTCCTTCTCCTCCTTCGTCTTCTTCTTCTCCGTCCTCCTCCTCCTCCTCCTCTCCCCCGTCCTCCACCACCTCTCTGGCCGCCGCCGCCTCCACCACCACCACCGCCTCCTCCGCCGGCACCACCTCCGCCTCCTCCACCACCTCCTTCTGCGTGTCGTATCGTGTCGCGGCGCGGAGGGTGTACGCCAGCAGAGGTACCCTACTAAGGCTGGGTCATGTTGAAACACCGAGGAGCTGCTCTCGCATGCTCCTCCACCTTCGATGGCTCCCTCCGACGAGTGGATGGATCTACCCTTTCACTTTTCTCTCTTCCTCTTTGTTATTCCACCTTCTCTTCTCTTATTATTATTATTATTATTATTATTATTATTATTATTATTATTAGTTCCTAACCACTTTGATTACCTTTGTCTTGCCTCTTCCCTTGCTTCTCTCTTTTCCTTTCCTCTTCTTCCCTCCGCCCTCTATTTTCCCTTCCTTCTCTTCTTCTCTTTCTCTTTATCTCTCGTTTTCCCTTCTTCCCTTTCTCGTCGCGCAGTCTCCGTTTCCGTTTTGTGTTCCTTGCGCTCTCTCTTCCGTGCCCTTCTTCCCTCGCCTCTGATTCCTCTCTTGTTCGGCGTATAACGGACAACGCGCGTTTCGCCGTGCGTTCCGCAGGAAAAAAAAAAGAAAGAAAACGCAATGACACTCTGGCTAACGTTCACGACGCAGGTAACGTAGGCGCCGGTAACGAGGAAACGTTCGCGACGCGTCCTGCGATTTCTAATAAAACTCTACCGGTGCTACTACAACGTAGATACTGTCGTTTAGTCGCGGAGTGTCACTCTCTAGCTTTCGATGCGAACGATGTCGCTGGATATCCTGTTCCTCCTCCTTCTTCTCTTCCTTCTGCTTCCCGGCGGCGTCGTCGCCGTCGTCGCCGTCGTCGCCGTCGTCGTCGTCGTCGTCGTCGTCGTCGTCGTCGTCGTCGTCGTCGTCGTCGTCGTCGTCGCCGTCGTCGTCGCCGTCGTCGCCGTCGTCGTCGTCGTCGTCGTCGTCGTCGTCGTCGTCGTCGTCGTCGCCGTCGTGGTCGCTAGGATGCGGTGGATGGTGCATATAATCCTGGATGGATATACAGGAGCAGCAGAACGGCGCCCCCGCCGCGATGCCCGCCTGCTGCACACTGGAACAACCCTGTTCCGTTCCGTTCCTCTCTCGCGACTTGCACCCTCTTCCCTTCCCACCCACCTTTTCCACCACCTTGCTACCACGTTGCCCTCTTTATCCCGCCCTCCGCCGCTGTCCGTTCTCCTCGCCCTCCTCTCCTACGTCCGTCTCCTTTTCGCTTTACACTGTCCCACGAACTTTCTCTGTTTCTCTTTATCCCTCTCGTCTCTTCCTTGCCGTTCTCGCAACGTGGCTGCTCGCATCAGCTTCTTCCATCTCCTTCATCGACATTGGACGTCCTCCGTCCTTCTCGCCACCCTCCCTCGGTCGTCGTTCAAACCTCTCCGTCCTTCTCCCAGCTTTTCACCCTTTCGTCCTCGTCGTTCCTCTTTCCCTTCGACGAGAGCACACACTGAATCGTGTCTACCCTCTCGTTCTACACCCTACACTCCACCCTGTCGCAGTCTCGCTCACGCCAACGTAGCGTATCCCGCTTGCACTTTGACGGTATCCCACTGGTTTCTCCTTTTTCCACTCGTTTCGACCTCTTGCTCATTCTCTACTCTTCCTCTTCTGTCTCTCTCGTCTCGCCGCTCTTCTGACGTTCGTCTCTTTCTCTTGCATCCCTTGCGCCCTCCCCCCTCCCCTTACCCCTTTCACCCCGCGGCCAGCGAAGAAGCCACCCCTCCCTCCTCCCCTGCCCCCACCCCCGTCTGCCCCGATATTCGTCCTTTCACTCGCCACTACCACGTACACCCTACTTTCCTCTTCGTTTCTCTCGAAATTCCTCCCCATCCTCGGCACGCGCTGGTGGTGGTAGATCGTAGAGGTGGGAGCCTGCGCACGTGTAAGCTCGAGTAACTCCCGCTCGATATCGGAGAGTCGACTCTACAACTCTACGCTACGAATCCACATATACCGGGTGTCGTCTCCATCATCCTGTGATCAGCCAACGTGTTCTTTCCTTCGCTTCAACGATTCGCATCTACGCTGCCGTGCAATCACGAGCACTGGGGAGGGGCCAACGAGAAGCTGGCAAATCGCTGGCAATCGAATCGCGTTTTATCAGGTCGGTTTCGCGTTCGAAACGGACGAACGCGCGGATCACCCTTTTCGTCGGCCTTTTCGACGGTATCCTATATCGAGGCGAATCAAAGCCGGAGCGCTTGAAATTTTGGACGAACGCGGACGGTGAGCCAATTTCGAGAGACTTTCGTACACACACCTTCAACACACGGCGATTGTAGGTCGAAGGAAAAAAGGAGAGCCCAAGTAGGGCGAGGCGTTCGGGAGGATCCCGTTCTTCGTATGTTTTCCAACAGGACATCGTTCAACCATCGTTGGTTGGGACGAGAATCGTTGCAACGATACGAAGCTACGAGACGTCTAATGTCGAAACTTCGGACAATAATATCGCGAGCACCGACGCCGTGTCACCCTCGAGCGATTCAACTTTTTTAAGCTCTACTTATCAACGAAGATTCCCATTTCTTTTGAAAATTTCTCCAACGTTCTCGACGTTTGATCTCTGACGAGGAGACCGCCTGCACTGCGAAAATTTAAGACGTCACCAGCCGTCCGTTAAACCGTAAGCAACGAGAGCCTGTCGCGCCCATCTCGATAATTGCTAGTTACCGCTGCGGCTATTACGCCCGTTCACATCGACAGGTCTAACGTATCTGATTCGACGATCATCCCGTTTTACGATGATTAGTTTAGCGAGAAATACAACGTACTACCAGTTACATTATTATTGCCTTCTGTCTTTCTCCACCTTCGTGCGCGTAACACCCAGTCAAAAATAAGAAATACTTCGATGGCGAAAGGTTTATCACCACGGATGAAACAACGATACACTAATTTCATCATCGCGTTCGACGTTCCTCGTGGATAGTCTTTCTCTTCCGAAAAAAAAGCGAATAAAAAGAAAATACACGAGGACACGCGCAGCCCTCCGTGTATTTGACACACAGAGTTTATCCCGAGGGCGCGCAAACTGTCTGCTTGCTTCTTCCCCGCGTCTGACGTAGCTGTTCGCCGGGTTTGGTGGTATCCTTCTTAAAAAGCTGGTTCGTTATGCCGCGGAGGTTGTTACAATTATCAGCAGGCGCGGAGGAACGCCGGAACCGGGGACATGCCGAGCTTTCGCCTCGTTTCACCTTCCCGCGGCCTCCGCTTTTGCTGTTAGCCGAGACGCGTGACAGAAAGAGAGAAAATTCCCGGTGAAAAAGCTACGGCCCGATTTCAAACGAGATCCCCTCGTCGAGAACGGCGACGTAGTTTGCTTCTGTTTGCCTCGCGGCTCCCAAATTTTAACGATAATTCCGCGACATCTCGCGCTTTAGCTCTCCCCCAACCGCTAGACACTCGCTTCTCTTGATTCATGATTATCGCGCGTCTCGCCTTCTCCTCTCGGAACAACAACATTGTCCGCGAATCGGTAAATAGCACTCGGTAAATAGAATCGGTAATAAGTTTGATACATAATCCTTGCGCTACCGCGAAGCTCTGTATGTCCCGCGGAATTGGTTACTGCCGCCGTCGAGATTAAAACGTCCCGGATTAACGCAAATGAGCCGCTCGTTTGCCAAATGGATTATTAGTTCCGCGAAACAAAAACTAGAAACACGAATAAAACACGTGCACGTTGTTTCTTTTTTTTTTCTTAAAGTTCCTTTTGAAATTGAAACTCGAGTAAACGTCGTGGAATGTATCGTTTCAGGCGTAGTTTGCCTAAAATTCAGTTTCATTCCTAAAGCTTTCCTTTTCCATTTTGTACGAGATATCGAGTGAAAGTTCGATGACTTATTAGTGTCGAAATTAAAAAAAAAAAAAAAAAATGAAAAATTTTATTTCCCAAGGCAGCAATGAATTCGATAGGGAAGGAGTTAAAGAAAGGCACGAATCGTCCAAAAGAGATCAAAAAATAATGAAAAGTTTACCAGTTTCCAGAATGATGAAACAAATTGAAAAACCATGTAGCAATGACTAAAGGTAAAAAAAAAAAGAAATGTATCCTTAATTTTCCAGTTCAACGATACAAGTCTAAAACAGAGCCATCGCGGTGCTATTGAGCATCGGACATTTAGCTACACGGAAATACGTCGACTCTAAAATTATATCGATTCAAAGCGACTTAGAGTCATTCTTGGGATATATTAACGTAACGCGAATTTTCATTATCGTGCTCGATGTACGACACGGAATAAAACGATGGAGGAAAAAGCGGAGAGAGAGAGAGAGAGAGAGAGAGAGAGAGAACACGTCTTAAAATATTACATCGAGATTCGAGCGAGGAAAGCACTCTTATCGGAAAATAACGAGCAGATAATCACGACCGGGCAGAATGCGAGAAATTATTACAGTTAAGTGTATCAGTCGACTTGCTATAATTACTTGGCCGTCGACTCGAAATTCATTAGACGAGTGCAATGCAAAATAATGACATTCGTTCGAGGTCGGCCTGACGTGCACGACTTATCGGCATCAATTGCAGAACGTCATACCGGAGCTACGAGTGTCGCTTTTATTCCATATTGCTCTAGTACACCACTACTCGGTCTGATTCGAAAGTTTGACACTTGCCTCCTTCCTTTATTTATCGGCGAGGCCGATGCCTCCTTTTGTATCAGTCTTGACCACGGGTCGGTCGACTTTAGCGTTTCTCCGCTAAGTCTGTCCACCGGTATCGACCACCCAAGAAGAAACGAACGCGCGACAAGTTCGTAAGCTTGACGCGACGAACGTAAACTCCGCTGTCGCGACACTCTTTTTCTCCGAAACCGGACGAATCTTCGATGCGTTGCATCGCGTTGCAAGAATTTACCGATCGACTTCCCCCGTCGGACGATCTTTTAATTTACTTGCAATTACCTCGATCGAAGGTAACGGTAATTATCGACACAGTAATACGGACGGATGTAGAGAGAAAAAAAAAAGGAGTGAACTGTACGATCCCCAGTTAAGAAACGCATCGTCGAAGACGACAAAACAGCGTTCGAGCTTGTCCCCGATGAGAGGGAACTCGTGTACAAACCCCGTACACGGAATGTGTACAAAGGATCAGCTGGTATCCACAGATTAGACATATATACGCTACACCACCCTCGAAAGTTTCGACGTCTCTCCAGTCGAAAGGTGGAACCACCCCCATTATCGAACGTCCTGCTACGAGCAGCAGTGTCGCCGCCGATTTACCCCCTCCCCCAACCGCACGCTGCATACTGCCACCGAATAGTTTCGAAACATGTCTGCTGACCGACTGATTCATGAAGAAGAATATTCATCAAAGGGTTTGTCTCTCTCGTTCGTTTGCCCCGTACGGCGTCCAACTGGACGCGACGTCCAGTGCCTCGCGCTCCTTATTACCCCAGTCCAGGACGATCGGTCATCTTTGATTACGTAATGCAACGTCCTAGAAAAGACGGGAGACCCTCGTGCGACCGATAACAAACGCTGACCCAAATACGTTCCCGCCAAACTACCGTAAATCGTGCTGCCACGATCTAAGGTACCAGCCAACTTCGTTCCACCCATCCCTGGTCCTCTTAACATTTTTCACCGATTCGTTCCTACCTTTTTGTCTTCCCATCACACCTCCCCTTCCCTTCTTCTATTCCTCTCTATTTCTGTCTCAGTATTCCTCCTCCTTCTCCTCCACCCCTCCCACGCTCTTCTCTGTCTATCTAAAGGTAGATTTTCCTTTCTTCCTCGCTCTCTCTCTCCTCCTCTCGTTTTCTGATCTGAAGTGAAACGATCCACCTTTGTTCCCGCAGGAAGAAAAGAAGAGAAAAGAAAGAAAGAAAGAAAGGAGATCGTATTGGCCTTGCGCGGCTGTACGCGCGATTAGTCGAATTTTTCAGTTCCAGATACGACGTTCCGGGCACACTGCGCTGGCTCCGTTCCCGAGTTTTTAGCGGCGTGTACACGATTCTGTGTGCACCGGCCGTCAAGCACAGAGACACGGCTCGTGCCTGGACACGTGTAACGGTGGGAAGACGCGTTCGTGTGTGCAAGCCTGAGAGACGTAGTGTGCGAGTGATGTGGCGCGGGCGCAGCGACTTGGACGAGCCGAGCGCACGCGCCTCCAAATCGTCGCACGGAAAGAGTTCTCTATTTCGTGGTCACACACGTTTCGCTGGTCACTAGCTGCACCCGCTCGCTCGTCTGCGCCCGCTCGGCTGCGAGCTCGATTGCACCCTTTTCCAAACACAAGTTTGAAGGGATGCCAGCTGAATTCGTGGCTCGTATGCAACATGTTTCCAATTCGCGAGCATGCGATATCTCCCCTGACCTAACCCGCCACGTAACCGAGAACTTTGAACGTTCTATACTCTCTGATGATTATTGACTTTGCCTCTTCAAATAACCAGCTTCAAATCTACCGATTTATCTTCGACAAAAGCCGTAGCTGTATTCGTTTGGTTTAATTATTGACGACGCCCATTTCATATGCGGATATTTTTAAAGAGGGGAAAAAAGGATTATCGACATCGAATCGATGTGCCTCTGTCCGCGTGCACACACTCTCGCGTCCGCGAATTTTACGTGGGCGTAAAATTGGCCGAGACGCACGCATGCGTCCGTGCTGCTGCTCCACAAACGTTTCTCAACTCGGGATTTTCGTCGAACGGGTCCCAGCCTCTGGACACAGAGACACGAAATGTTTCTCACGTGATAAACACGAACGAAAGGCAAACGCGCGTCGCTGATCACTCGTCGAGACCATCCAAAACCACCGTGCATTTCGTCGGCCCAAATATAAAGCGTTCCTCGAATTGTCTCCGCCTTCTCTCCCGCAAACGATGATCGTGGATTAACACGGAATTATGATAGAGCTAAATATTTGCGGTAAGGGACGACATCCGCGTAATTTATCCCATTGCAACGGTACCGGCGTGTACTCATCGTTGTCCGTCGATCGTTATCGTTCTCCTAATGGAGTTCTATTTGCGGCAAAGATGTCGTGAAACACACTCGAGCATTCGATATTTGCTTCTCTCGCGACGCACGCGAGACCCGAGATCGCAAGATAATGCATTTTACGCAAGATATGAAGCGCGACATTAGATAAGCACAGGCTAGACATTTCGTGGCTCCATACAGTGTTGTGAATTCGACGCATCGTAAAAATTATCTCTCAATTTGCAAACTATTTCTCTCCCTTCTCTGAAGGGTAGTCGAAGTGACAGCAGAAACGTGTGAAATGTAAAATTCGCTGCCACTTTTCACTGCTGTGAACATATCGAGCTAAGAAATCACAGACGAGGTGTAAGAATACAGATGCCAGCTTATGTGACTTCGCGTCATGTTTCGCATTTAATCACCGAAGTTATAATTAACTGGAGTTTTCGAAATGAACTGTGTACACGTTCGCGAGGTAATGTAATATTATCTGAAAGCGTGCACACTCTACTTTGAAATTGTAGAGAATTAACAACAACAGCGCTTTCACCGTTAAAATAATGATAACAAATCGTTGGCAAACTAATAGCAAGCGTGACAAATTTTCGTTTTTAACAATTAATAGTAGTAATTGTTTAATAATAGAAATGATATTATATTGCAATAACGGTTAGTCATTCTATCATCATTAATATGACGGCATGTTATAAAATTTATTAATTTATAGTTTTCACCAACTGCTGAATATACTTGTTCCAACGCGTATCCCTACTGTGTCGACCGTCGACGTTGTCACAGTTCCACGTTAACTGCTGCGTGTAATTTCAATTTACAACCTTATCAATGGCTGAAATTTTAATTAAAAACAAATGTTCGAATGAAATTAGAAATATATAAGGGATAGAATACGACATTCTGCAAAACCGAAATAGAGAGTATACCGCTGATTATACTCAGATAATTGAAACGGGAGTTCAGTATTTGCGAAATTACTATAGTTCCATAATTTCTTCCGCAATTACACATTATATCATTTTTAACGCAAAATAAAAGCTACATAAGAATGTCACACGTTTTCTGAAATACCGACATGATAAGAAAGTCACATGGGTTTTAGCGCACTCTGTGTTCAAAGATGAATAAATACGGATTGTAAGTAGAGAATTATAAGTAAAACGATCGAAGTTCATCAAGTAATGCGCCAGAGACGTGATGTTTGGAATCTGGTACATTACTGTCAAATTTTCAATACCGAAGCGTAAAGCTACTATTCTCTCACCGATTTCGATGATTTTTGAGTGACTATGTCTCTACAATACGATATAACGTGAGACTTCCTAAAATATTCTTGTACGAAAAATGTATACACAAATTCGGATGAGATATTTTCCATACTAACAAATTAGTTACACATATGTCCAAAACTATAATATTCACGTTATTTATTTTTCATTAATCTAATAGCTATGTACACCGATACAAACACCTACCCGAAATCGCAGCCAATCAGCTCGTATTATTTGCAATATAATTAATAATTGTATTAGTTATATAATTAATTATCGTAGCTATATAATAATGCAACTAGTAACTATATATCAAATAATACCGATTGCCCAGGTCTCACCACGTGGAGGTGCTGCGAGTGGAGACCCACCCTATCCACGGCCCATCCACCCTCCTTTTGCGAATAAAAATTTACTAATTTAAAACATGAATTTACGAATAAATACTTCTTCTACTGTACGTTTGCAAAACGTTCAGTATCTTGATCGTTGTGCAAATCAAACAATAGAAGAAACTGCAAGGAAAACCGACGCGGGAATAAAAATTTCTATGAAAATAGAAATAATACTAAAACTGAAACTAACTGTATAACTCTATATGAGACGCAACGCTGACCACGTGTACAGCAATAATTAAAAAGCTTAAACAAATATGTGTCTCATATAGAATTTTATTTATCCCACTTAAATTAATATTAATTTACCCTTAATCTTAAATACTAATTTACCCTCAAACTTAAATACTAACACATCTTACATACTTAAATATTAACTTAGAATTACCATAGTCTAATAAGCAATTTAAAACTATCATAGCACAAAACAACAGCACAACACAACAGCACAACACAACATCCAACTTAAAACTACCTGTAACCTAGTTAAGTCTAATTTAGCCCAACATCTTCACAAAACATTTAATGATTTTTATTAATTCTATTTATATACGTACGTACATAAATATAATTAAAAAGAAATGAAGTCTTCATTCGATTCTTTCTTCCTCAACTTGTTGTATTATACGAAATCTTTTGTTGATTCTGTACCTGAAACAAACCTAAGAAACTGAAGGAGATTAGTAAACTTAGATATGCAAAATTAACAATTGGATGAAACACCATTTCGTTGTGATAGCTTTTTACTCTTAATCACTTCCTTCAATTCATATTCATACTTCTACACATTTTCTACAACTAATGCTCCCTGTACCTTAATAGATCTAAAACAAAAACTTGTATATGAGTTAGTATTATAATTTAAATAAAAAGATCTGCAATGAAAACATACTACACACAGAAAAAAAGGTTGATGTCAAGATATTACTTCATAATTATACCTTATTAATTGAATTAAATTCTTTTTTTTACTCGAAATCACGAAAATTGAAAACAAGAATCTCTGGAGATTAAATTTAAACTGGACTGGATAAATTAAAAATTTAAAATTCTTCTTTGATGAAAAGATTAAAAAAGACTCGATTAAACTCACGAAAAACAAAAAGAATTGTTCTACATGCGTTTATTGCAAGATTACTGTTACCAATAAATGACGCTTGATCGCGAATAAACTTTGAATTATGAATAACAAATTCGAATATTTATAAAACTTTACTTTATTGTATAAACATTCAGAATAAAGAAAAGACTGATTTTAAAAAATTACTCTGAAAATGAACAATCATTAATAACAACACATTGGATACTAATATTTCAAAATAAGATAATATTCCACAGAGTACTATCGATTTATTTATTTTGTAAAGAGTTTCAAATTTTCATTGAAATATTTAAATACATCGTTGCAATACTCCTGTCACTTTCTTTTACGTTTGTGACACACCAAATAATTTCATATATGTAAATATATGAAATATATAATAAAACTGTATTCTAAACTCATAATAAAATTATAACTAATAAAAAAATATATATTTCTTAGCAGTATTTTCAGTAACAAACGCAGTGGTTAGGGATGCTGAAAAAGAAGACCTAACCCAATAACCTGAAGGGTTAAAGACAAAAAAAATCTAAAACAGCGGCCAGAAGGGCCACTGAAAAAGAAATCGCGATACAGTAGCCAGAAGTAACCACTGAAAAAGAAATTGCAATAGCCAGAGGGGCATTACCAATTGAACAATACAATAACCAGCCAAAACGGCTGCTGTACAATTATCTACATTACGAACCCGAGAAACAAACCGTATCTTATTTCGCAACACTAATACACTAGCATTAATTGAAAAATAGAAAATTTTTAAAACGCGCAGAGTGCTTCGTCATTCAAAAACTCCAAAAAAATAAATACGCAACGCTATTAATCTATGCACTCATCTTTAGAAATACGCAACACTAATTACGACGCGTCCAGTGCAACAACCATACTGGTTGCAGATGAATGACCACCTTTGTACAGCTCTTGCAGCTGCATCAGGTAATCCAGGAGCAGGAACAGACTTCCACGAATCCAGTGGAAGAATTTGAGCATTTTATAAACGCAACGCTACTTCAAGAAACGCGATTATTCATTATCGCAACACTAAGAGGAAACCTAATTGGAAATCGCGATGGAACAATATCGCAACACTACTGTACCAGTAAAAGTAGTTGGAAAGCGCGATGAACTAATATCACAACACTATCTTTAAAACTAAATTCAATAAAAATTACTATGAACAATAAAAAACTGTATGAAAAACGCTACTTCCAATATTCTAACACTATAAAATTAATAATAAAAGCAATAAATCTCTATAATCTATAGCAAACGAGATAAATTTTACTACTCTAAATTTTATAACTCACAGACAACTATAAAAGTTCATAATCAAAATTGAAAAAGACAATCATAATTCGCAACTCTACAGCAAACACGATTATTATTTTTTCGCAACTCTAATTTAAACCGTAATCAATCTTTCGCAACACTAATAAGAAAAACGCGATTTGCCCAAAACGATGATGGACGATGATGGAGAACAAAAAAAAATACAACTACAAATACTAAAAGAGCATAGTGACAAAGTAGCAAACGAGAATGACTTCCCATGCTCTCGAATCATTTGAATGATCCAGAAGATGAGAAACCATTTGTTGTGACCCTCTTCGTGGCAGTTTGCCGGGCCTCTTCGGCTTTTAGCCTCTTCTTTGTTCGAGCGCAATGCCCGCTGAAACTTACATCTAGCTCGAGTCTTTCTAATCGCAAACTAAAAAATAACTTATAAAGGTGAAATGAAAAGATAAATCGCGGAAGCTGACCATAATACACATGGACGACCATCGATCATAGTGATCGTTAGTCGTACGCACGTGCGTGCTCGAGCAATACCTGCATAAACGTTCGTTTCGGGACCTACTCGCGACCTATCCGCGACCGCGACCGCGAAACTAAATTCGAAAAATCGAAGAGTAAAACCAGAGACAAGTGGCATACTCCATTTGTACCAATTTTACTGTCGATTTTTCAAATTAGATTTCCTGGAACAGGTTGGACACGCGAAAAGGGGACACGCGACCAGAGACTGTGCCAACCTGCCCGGCCCTACCTATTTATAATTAAACGCATTCACACCAGAGAGTATGCTACCTATCCTAACAATCGCCCTATATTTAAAAAATGGCAAAACAGGCACACCAACACACTCATTCCACGGTTCTCACACATACCGCTCGGGCGCAGACCTAAACTAGAGAGGACATCCCGGGACGCCTCCGACACCCGAGCTTAACACGCAACTTTCACACTCTAATTTACGTACCATTTTCCTGAAATCGACTGACAATGGTTAACGATCTTTGCGTGAAACGTGATTAAAACACGTTTATATTTATAGCTATATGCGAGATATTAATAACTAAGGAGAGTTGCATATAATTACTATAGAAATTACACATGCTTGACTTGGAATCATTACTATAATTGATAATATAGTTATAATAATAATAACATAATTATAGTTTATAAAGTAGTGTTTATTACGTATTATGATAATATATTCATAATTCCTTAAATCCTTAAAGTGGGTAAATATGTTAAATATTTCAAATTATAATGAATGGAACAACATTATAATGAATAGAAACGACGCAATTCCACATCCTAATCACACACACACATATATGCGGAAAATACGTCGTGCACGATACGCCAACACATTGTCAGTCGCTGAGAAATTTTTTAGAAAATTACAGACTATGGTCATCGTGCCCAATGTCTTTCACCCACCCAAGTAACACCTGGGCACGTGAGTGAGATCCTGACAATGAACACGGAAGGGGTTAAATCTGAAAATCCTGACTAAAAAAATTATTACTTTATATATTATTTGTATCTAACGGACTATTGTGTTATTTTGTTTCAAACTTTAATGACTCTATCCTCTCAAACATTATTGGAATTACAAGAGATAAAAACAATTAACAAGAATGGAATTTATTAAAAAAGATATTATGAAACGAAACAATTGCTTCAAATAACAAAAATTAAATAATTGACTCTAAATTGAATATTAATAGAAATAAGCTCAGACGATTTCTTCATCAAAGCACATTTTCAAAAATGCGAAAGCAATATTCAACACTTGTTGCTTTGATTCAAAAATCTGCCTGTCGCGAAGTATCTTCTTGCACATTTTTCTACACGGAACAATTCTAATCTAATATATTTCAAATTCTACCGAACTTGATAATTAGCAGATCAAATTAATTCGATCATTCAAAACTATCATCACTATTATAAAAGGGAAGATGAAGTTGGAAATCATTAATTATTATAAGAATTATTAATTACTAATTATTATAGCAAAATATATCAATCAATAATAACTACATCTTTTATAGCTATGAAGTCGGAGGGTATCCGTCTTCTATACTACGAAATGCTCAAAACATTTTAATAATAATTATTTACATTTTATCCCCCATACGGATATTCACACGAATATTTTGCTTTTGCAAACATTTATATTGAATATATTTTCATTTCATAAGTAATTACTATAATTACTATAATTGTGTAATACAAACTAATTGTTAAAATCGCGATGTGCAAGAAGCCCTATCCTCATCTAATACATAAAAAACCTTAAAAAAATGTTACTACTCACGAGTATAAAAAATACCCGCGGTCACTATGCTCATAAAAAATTCTACGTATACAACCAGTCACCCGTGCCGATTCGGACTTTTCATCCTACGACATGACTGAGTGACCGGAGGAACAGAAATGCATGCGACTCACCGCGAAGAACGATGTCATCTGCACTGGAACAAGGAAAATCGTCGTGAAAATCCTCATCAAGCAGATACCACTGAGAATCCCATGGTGAACGCCGTGAAAAATTTCTGGAAAAGCATAAAGGCACAGTGTTACTTGTGAAAATTTAAATTTTATTGATGATAAAAATTGGGACACTAGTAATTTAAAATGTGTTTATTTTATGGTTATAATTTTACATTAAACTTCAACGGAAAAAGAACTGTAGAGAATAAAATTAATTCAAGTACAATGTGCTAAAGTACTTACATTCTTAGCTTTTGAAGCATCGTAAGATTCTTAGACGATGGAATTGGAGACTGTAGAGAATCTGTAACAAAACATGAAACATTGTACTTTGTTGTTAAATTTGAAAAATTGAGTAAATTAAATAGAATATATAAAATTACTTACGACTTTGATTTCCTGGAGAGGCTTTATCCTCTTGAGCACTGACTCTAATATACCGAATAACTTGAATAGGAGAAAATGTAAAAAAAGAAAAATAAAAGACTATCAACGCGAACATTCAAGTATCAATCGACGGACTCACTGACTCTAATTTCGCGAATTATAGCTTACATGAATTAATTTGATTTAATAGGAGCCATTTTGCTCAGAAAAGTATTAAAATACTGCGCAACAAGCACTGATTCTACCGACCGCATTGCGCGCGGTCACAAAAATTTTCTGAAGATAAAGCTGATTAGTAGGGGAAGGGCAAAGAGTACGTTTATTTAGAAAATACTGCTATTTTTCTAGAAAACGATTATACAGAAGCTGAATATTTCTCAATACCGATACCACTGTCAACGGGAGACAACTATTTGCAGAAATTGCATTCTGAATGTTCAATACTAGAATACATAGTATGCACATTAGTAATAGATCACATATTGTGCATGTAGTATTATAAGTGTTATAAGTATCCGAAAATGGTTGCACAAACCTCAATGGGTGAGGTACTTCAGATATATATAAATTGTATAAAAAATGTTACCAAATGTTACCAAATTTCCGTGAAATTTCATCAAATTATCCACTAATCGTGGCGTCCATGCATTCCATGCCGGCTTTGCAAACAAGGGATAACCTGCACAAAGAGAAACCAAAAGTTAGAACAAATGTGTCAAATGAAGGCAAATGTGTAAAAACGAACGGATAATCAACTTCAAATCCTATCAAAAACCCATACGAGACAAGCTAGCGGTAACCGCACAAGTGAAATCGACGATTGAAGAAAAATTGGGGCAAAAAGTTTCAAAGCACTACACGATTTCGTTACCGTAATGTTAATGAATCGTTAAACTCACGCGTATTAATTAAATGATACTATTAATGAGCCATAAATGGGAGTAAAGGAGTGTCGAAGAAGCGACGCTATCGAAGAAGCGCCACCGATAGATTGAAAAAAGTTACGAACCTAATGCGTATGACACGTGTTACTGCCTCGAAATTCGACAACTGAATGAGTCCTTGATACAAGTTTCGACACGCAAAGTCAAAACTGGTAGAGGTACAAACGCACGCGATACACAAGTGCGAGATTAAGAGCCTATCCACGTAAACATTGTGTTCGTGTTGTTTTGATCTTTGGATTTCGAGAATCAAGGCCTTCTACGCTTTATTTTGTTTGAGAGACGAAATTTTATTATATTACGCAGTAAAATTATTACAACTATTAAATACTTAATCAATTATTGTTGAATTTAGCATTAGAATTGTTCAAAATTACACAGTATGAAGGTAAAAAATCGACAAATGAGTAGAAAATGTTACGATACAAGCATATAATAAGATACGTATAATAAAATATATGTATCTATGTGTAATAAAACTCATATGTGTATGACTATCTTCCAGAACTTAAATATTAAGTACAATTGATTGATTATGTTATATTGAAGAATACAAATTGAATCGATCAGTTAATTGAAAGTATGGGTAGAGAAAAATTTGTAACAAAATATGAAATACTATAACTTGCTCTTAATTAATATTAATTACTTCAAAAATTATAAATAATAAAAAATTTAAGGCTATTAAATTATTTATATATTAATAATGATGACGGATTATTAAAATATCAAAATTACTTAGAATTCTATTTTTAGAAGAATAAAGATGATTGATTTTCCAACTTTTCGATTACACTTTCTTTAAAAGAATAGAATTAATTAAAATATAACATATACGCAAAGGTACTTACTCTCAGCTTTGAAGCTGGTTTTTCTCTGGAGGACGCAGACAGGCGGAAGTGAAAAACTGCGAAGAATCTATAATAAAGCGTTAAATATTATAATTTATTCTTTAAAACGCGAAGTTGATTATTCAAAAAGTTCGAAATGAAAAACGGAATTGCATTGAAACTTGAAATTTTAATAACAATAATGATAAGAACTCTAGTAATAATAAAAATTAAATTCTGACGTATAAAAGCACAAAGCACGTTAAACGTTGTCATTTTATAATTCAGTATTGATAACATATTAAATTTTATTTCGGTAAGAGAATAAAGACTTTCAACTTTCCATTTTTGAATTACAGAAAACAAAAAAAAATGCAAAAGTAACTTCTGTTTCTTAAATATAATAAAATTTGATGAATCTGCATTAGGTATTAAAAATTTGGTATATTCGAACAGAAAATCTAAATCGTTTAAATCGTGTTTGGTTTCATTTCATTTCTTAATAAAGTACAAAATTATTAATTGTAGCATGATATTATATATGTATCAGTAACATGTATTACAGTAAGATGACAGTGCATGTGTGTACATACCTTATAACGAATCAAACACTACCAAATTTGCACAGAAAGTTAGAAAAATTATAACCCATTATTTAGATAGAATCCCTCGAAGTTATTTCAGCATCCAGTAAACAATCTGCACAAAAATCCAATAATGTTAAAATAAAGCAATAACTAACCTATGTTAGTTATATAACTATATAACTTTGTCTCAGAAACTCGCTACGAAAGTCTAATGGTCAAATGGATAACCAAAGACGAACAAACAAATAAAGTTCGAGAAATTATTTAATATCATTATAACAACATCTAAGAAACTATTAAATAAGAAGATATTAGTTAAACGAACCTATTAGTAGCTTGTAGAAAGTCGCAGAACGGTAACAGAAATATTAAATAAGGAAAATCACAGATGTCAAACGAATTAACACATTCTTACGCTGTAATTTCTGACAACCAACTGAAGCCGGCTCCCGCCAAATCCTAGCTTAGCAGCTTTCTTATTGGCTAGCGCGGTTCGACGTCGTTTCCTATTGACTAGTACAGTACGAATCCGCTTTCACCCAATGGCGCGTAAAATCAAATATTGTACGCGCGTTATTCAAATTCCGATCAATGCGCCATGATAGTTTCGCAACAGATAATCAAAAACAAAATCTTTGAAATTTTACTTTCTACTGACGAAAGGTACATATATGGCAATTTTACAACAAAAGTATGTATCATGCACAAAAATGTAGGAACATTACAGACAAAATACAAAATTTTATACGCTTGATATGATACTTATAAGTGTATTCACATCTTCATCACAGATTAAAAGAATAAATAATTGATTAGAATGGTAATTGTATGCAGGAACTATTATGATAATGAAAACTACAGAAGGAGAAATGCTCGCAGATTAAATTAATTATTGCAGTTATTAAAAATAACGTCTAATTAATAATTTGTAAAAATCCGACTGATTGAAAATTTGACAAGAAGTTTGGACATTATTGCATACGGTAGTTGATAAAAAATTAGAAAAAAGGAGCTGAAAACCATGAATGATCCTCTCGTTCAAATCAAGAAGGAAATAGAACAATTGAAAGTTAATAATTTTTAAAATAAATATTACACATACAATCAGCGATTTATTCTGTATCTCGTTTGCGATAGTATCGAATGTGTTTCGAATGTTTGAGACAAATTCCGAGTTTTCCACTGAACGGTAACTACAAAACGTTATCAGTCGATATCGAGTATCGAATAAACATGTTCCACCAGTAGTAAAAATGAAATTTAACAACAGTGGTTAAGGTCGAATATCGATGTAGAGCGACATTAACAAACGACAGTTCCAGAGTATCCTTTTCGCCACAACGAAGAAGAATCGGTGCGCGAATTGTTTTATATAAAAGCCAACAATTGAAAAATCAATAGCTGTCTGCATTTCAAAGTTCGCTTGATCGGTGGTGCCACCATCTGCACTCCTGCTCTCCATCATATTCGCGAGAACAAACTTCCATTAACGAATTATACAGTAATTATTGAACTTTGGGCCGAAAAATTTTCTCCAAACACCGATTATTGCGAGTCACGCGAAGCCGTTCTAAATCCAACGTTAACCGTTGTAACTGGCAAGCACGATTGTTTGAACTATTTGAGAAAATATACAAAGAAGCGGAGAATGGAGTGCGGAGTAATGAACTCGACAGACCCAACAAAACTCGCCAACAAGCGGCAGTTATTAAGTTTGACGTTCAAAGGGGGAAGAGCGAGGAGGAGCCGGGGGGGGGTGCATAATTACGAAAACCCCTCCTTCAGAAACAACAGAATGTTTGTTAATTCCCTGATATTCGCAGACGTGACGGAAAACAAAAGTCTTCGGTTCGAACGAGAGCTTTTACACCGTCGAGTATCGAAGATAGAAGGGGGGTGGGAAATGGGAGCGATGATAAAGATTTACGCTGCATTTTACGGGAATTAAGGAGACACGGCAAGAAAAAGAAGACAGAGAACCGGCAAGCCGAAATAAAGTTCGAACTGCCGCGAAGCTGATACTCGCTGCGGTAAGAAAACAGGAGAAGAAGGAGCAGAAGGGTGGAACGGGTAGAGACGGGAGGATGGGAGGTAGGGAAGAAGGGAGGGTAGAAAGGAGAAAGCAGAGGCGTTTAAAAAGGGAGAAGATTGGTAGAAGGGAGACCAGGGAATTATGTGTATTCTCGGAATGATTCATAAATAGTTTATTTTCGTACCGGGCACCGGAGAATCGTTAGTTACGAGGCGAGGTTACCGTCTCCATGTGGCGCCGCTCGTCTCCTCGTCTGCACCATGTGCGTGGCAACGGGCAACTGCACTAACGCGGATCAATTCGATATCCAATATTATGCATCGTATTTTTTTTCGAAATCCCCCCTGCATAAATATAGATGTAGAGGAGAAAATAAAAGATAGCGACGAGTAAAGACGTTGAACCGTAAGCAACCGTTCGTTCACCGTTGATACCGCGTTTAAAGGAACAGAGTGCAAGTACGACAGTAGTTGTCGCTGTTGGAACGATCAAGATCGTGAAAAGCGAGAGAGCTCGGAGATTTCTCTCCGGTCTTTATTGCGTTCTTTTAACATTCCACGATGAAAATGAAACGGCGAAAGCAATAACCAGAGCGATGTTGAATTAATAGAGATGAACCAATACGTTTCCAACTTGCGTCGCCGCAGTTAACAGATAACAGTAGAAAATTCATGGTTAAATAAATCCGACGCTGAAATAGTTGTGCAACAAAGTGCAAAGAGAGTGGAAAACAAAGCTGAAATCCGGATTAACGCTTCAAAACAACGACCGGCTAATAAATTCCGTTCACCGGCTGGGAAACAGACGATACTCTCCATAATACCATGCATGTACGTATTAAGCGAACAGTTATTTCGATAATCGTATTAGCAATATTTTATGCTCTCGTTAACGACGAATCTTAACTGGATCGAGTAATATTGACCGTCTCGCTCTGGTCGATATAATATCGCTTCTCTCTCGTTTTTCTCGTTTCGTCGGTCTCGGCCGATCCGTCGATTCGATACTCCTCGAATCGCAGAAATTATTTGCATCGTTTGATCCGTCGTACACGAAAAAATGTGAAACACTTGTTGCCCCGATGTTCGAGGCGGAAAGCCAGCGACTAGAATTTTTGGGGCGTTGAATTTTCAAAGAGGAAGCAACTCCGCTCGCTTCCTTTCCTCGGTCGTTACCTCGAAAATCGAATAAGAAGCAACATTTTTGCAGGGAGCCGAGGCAGTCGAAGAATTTCAGCTTGCGCGCGGATCAACGCGCGACGAAAGAAACTGGAACGAGTTTAATTTGCATATTTTCCGAATGCACAAACAACTCGGTCAGGCGACACGTAACGGAATTTTATATTTCAGCCGCGATAAAGGATGACGACGGGCAGAAAGTAGGGGCGGGAGGGGTGCTGCGGGCGAATTTCAGCCTCGTCGAAAATTCCACGACGTTGAAACATTTAAAAGGCAACGTAAGTTTTCTAATTATATCCTAAAGAAGGTTTACTTTTTCGCCTGTAACGCGCCGACAGATTTACGCGCACGAGAGGGGAATTTCCTCCTATTTTTTCGTTGGTTTCGCGCCTGTACTCATCGTCCGAGGAGTGTTTTCCAGGCCGGAATTATGCGCAATTTATTATACAGTAAACAACGAAATAGCTTTCGGAAAACGTTGCTCAAGATCTCGAAATTACGACTGCGCCACACCTTTGGCGAAAATGGGATGGGCCTCAGGAAGGGACAAAAATGATGGAGAGAAAGCGCGAAAGAGACGCGGAAAGAAAAGAAGGAGGGTGCGTCGATGATACAACCAAGCATTGTTCAATTTTACAAACTCTGCGCCGCTGTTAACGAATCAAATAAAATAAAAAGCGGGGGAAAGGTGAAAGCAACGCGAGCGTAGTTTTTTCGATGAAACAAAGGTAGGAGAGTGGCCGCTGACGGGAGGAAAATATTTTCAATTACGTTGCGTTCTCCAATTATAACTGCGGGAACGACGATTGAAATGGAAGAAATCGTTCCTGACGCAAAATATTCCTTCCTATTCGTGGATTTTTTAACGATCGTAAGTTTCGTGTTTTCCTTCCGCCGTCGAGGGAAAGTTCGAGAGGTTGAAGAAAAGAGAGACGAGAGCGCGTAACGCAAATTAAGCTCTATCGTCTGTTTCCTTTGCTTCGAGGGAAATCCTTTTTTTCCCCTGTCTTTCTTTTTTCTTCGTCTTCTTCCCGCTACGTTTCAAAGGAGATTAAACGGGGGCAACAGTAATCGATACAAGAGAAATTCGCAGCCTTAAACGACAGTGTAACCGTGTAACACACATGTCACATCGTATCGTCGATGTAACAACGACACGTCACGTAATACTGTAAACGCAGGTGTACACGATACTCGTACTTCCGGATGCGGTTACGACTGTTCAAAACTAACGTACAAATCTACGCGTACGGCGTAGGCAACAGTTCGCCAGTGCTGCTAGTAGCTCGCGGTTCAGTAACCGACTTCCGTTCCCGTTTTCCAACATAGACGCTCTCGCCTCGTGATTATATCAAAATTATTACCGAGAACTGCTCGAGAAATCCCGTCCTTCCTTCCCTCTGGATCCTCCTCGAGCAACGAGCTCGTGCATAAAACGGTGAAAATAAACGCAGCCGGCTGTAATCTCCGGATTACGACTCATTTTTCGCCTCGGAGATATTAAGAAACGCATAAAGTTTTCGATCAAACGGCGCCACTCGAACAGCCACTTCCGCAGCCGGCTTTTCCTTCCCCTCCCTTCCCCTCCGTGCCCCTTTCATCGCGATGAATGCTCGAGACGCGCAATAAACCAGACAGTAATTGAATCAGTTACACGAGAAAACCCCCGGTGTCCAATTTTCTCGGCACAGTCGAGCTAACTAAGGATTTTTCTTTCGCCGGGATACATCTTGCAAGAGATGAACAGCCGCGTCTAGTCGTCGCTTCGCCACGTTTACGCGCCGGGAGAGCACAGGCAAAATACGAAAATCCATGCGATGGATTCCGCTTGGTTCGAAACGAAAATGTATTCCCTATTTCGTGGAAATATCGAAAGATCGACGATCGGAGGAAGAAACGTCTGTTCGACATCGAGCTAATCCGATCGAACGACGATCGAACAGCTGGCCAAACAATGAACGAGCCGTGCACGCGTGCTCCTTTCCGTCGTGCTCGAAATTTGTTTATCGATCCCGGAAGGGTTGAACCTGCTCCATGGCTCGCCCCCGTTTGTGCAGACCTCTCTCCAGACATTATTTCCTAACGCGCGGAGCTGGGAGGGTCGCTCTGCAAAACTGCGAAATATTTATAAACTCTTCTCCTTTCTTTGAACGAGAGGTCGACGAACAAAACATCGAGCCGACGAATGTCGGCACGGTGCGCGCGTTACGTCCCACGCGAATATGTTTGCACCGGCGTTCAAGTTGCCCAAAGGTACCGATTGACGAGCGGGGAGTCGCGTTAGTATCATCTCGGTGCAAATGCATCTCTTCGAGAGGCTGAAACATTCGCGATCGTAACCGTGGCGCAATAAGAGAAAACCGACAAGCGGCCGAGCAGAACGACGAAAGGGGAAACTAGGCGGGAGAAAAAGTTCGAGCTGAAAGCATCACGAGACAAACGCGATCCTTCGACGACGAAGGACGCGCGCCCGTCCATTAGCTCGAAAGGCGTGGAAACACGTTCGATAATTTCCCCGATTCGAATTCAAAAGACCGCTTGTCGGCCAGATTGGCCACGGACGCGCAATGAAATTTAATAGGAGGGGATCGAACATTGGCGAAGGGAGAGCGCGGAAGGTCGCGCCAGAATTCGGAAGCGGAACGTTACGTTAAAAAGCAACGCATACCGTAGAAATAAGTGAAATGGCGCGCAACAACAGTTTCAGCGGAAAAGAGAAAAAGAAAAAGAAAATTAAAAAGAGTTGCGGCGATAGCGCCCGGACGAAATCGTATCTCTCGTATCGCGGAACGTATTCCGTGTTCGGCGCGTCGGTTTATATTGCCTTGTTCGTCTTTGGTCGAGACGATGCATCCCCCGGGGCGAGTCAATTTCAGAATGAGAGAACGAAGGTACCTGTTCTTTCAAACGGCGAGAAACTAGGCGCGGTGAGAAGCCACGGTATATAAATCAACCCGTTATGTAGCTCGTCGACAGGCATAAGGAGATCTCTGGATCTGTTTGCACGACGAAAGTTTCATGAGGACCAATCGATACTCCCCTCTGTCTCCGCGAGAATCGTAAGAAGAGCAAAGAGAATCGATAAAGACGTCGGCGAGCGACGTTTGCGAGCTGCGCCTCCTCCGTACGGGCAAATTTTCGGCAACGCGGCGAAACGTGTGCGACGCGTCACGGGCACCGTATTACAGGTTTCGAAACGATCATATTCGAAATTACCAAATATTTGCAAATCACTTTGTTCCGCGTGCGACGTGTTAATTACGGGCTCGGGTGCAACTGCCCCGAGTGGAACGCATTTAATAGCGGTCGTTAATTTCCCGAAAAACAAGCCGACTACACTCTCGTACTTTCAACCTGCGCGTCGAGAGATGAATATTTGAAATGCCACGGACGATCCGAGCGTATTGTCAAATACGACACAGGTCGTTTGCTACGTGCCGCGGCCGTGATTCATACGGAAATACAGTGAAATTCGACCGATCGATCCGCCAATAGAAATACAATAAATACCTGGCCACGGGCTTGCATTTCGAAAACATTTACGCTTTACCGAGTCACGCGCGACGATCAATCGGGCTTTTTAACAATGTGGCGCGCGTGTTCGCGCATCTTGAGTAATTTACCACGGATGTAACCGGCGTCGGAATATGCGACGATCGATGAAACGCGTGGATCCCGCGTACGCGGCTAACAACCTTTGTGCGGCAAAGAGAAGCAAAGCATTCACGATAGAACGATCTCGGAACTCGAAGAATTTCGATCTTCGTGGAATATCATCGCGGTGCGAAGCGAGGCGGATAAACGCGTTTTGAAGCGGTAATAGGCTCGTTTGAATCCGCAAACGGTTAGCTACAAACAATTTGCCTGAAATTGCCGTACGTGCGCGATTCGCGAAGATAAGCACTCGAGAGAACGGAAACGGCCCTCTTGAGAACGCGAGCGAGCGTCATCACCGGCGTAGCTCGTTCCGGGTCTTACAAAAATTTCCCACCGCCTGTACTTTCCACACTCGTAAAGTTACAGCCGAGAGGGAGCCGCGAATTTTCACTTTCTCTCACTTTGCCTGGTAATCGTCGAGTTATCGTCTCCCGCGATTCGAGCGCGAACGGAAGCTCGATTTATTCGATATTTTCGCCCTCTCCCTCCCCCTCGTTCGCTTTCCCGCGGTTTGCTTTCTCCTCTCCTCCCTCCCTACCAATGAGTTCTCCACTGCACGCTTATCGAATCAGGGAAAGATCATTGGGCAACTTTCAACAAGTACGCGGTCACGCCGCGCAGTACTTGATTTGGCTCTTTCTCCATTTCTTCCTCGGCGACTTTCCCCATTCGTGCTGTTAAACGCCCCGCTTGAAACCCGCCCGCGATTAACTCCCGAGTATGACGAGAATCGGAAGGGGAAAAGGAAAAGGAACCGCAATTGTTTCGCGACACGTGCCAAGTGGAAGTGTAGATAAACGTAATTTGAACAAACGCGCACGAACGAGCGCGAATCGTCGTTGTCGCCGTATACTTCTTCTTTTTCTTCTCCTCCTCCTCCTCCTCCTTCTTCTTTTTCTTTTTCTTCTTCGTCGTCGTCGTCGTCGTTCAACTATTAATCACCGAGGAAGGGCCGAGGAAGGAGGGAAACGGCATAAATTTTGAAATAGTAGAAATTCATGGACGACCCTTTCATAAAAAAGTACCGCTGGTATTCGGTGTAACGCGGCTAAAAATTCCAGCTGCCTTTGAACCCGAGATAAACGCGTCTTTCTACAAAGAGAAATCCTAAAAGTTAGCAGCATCCCTATCTGCCCCGTAGTTCGGCTCGCCACCATCTCCACCGCCGCTGCCTCCACCACCGCCACCTCCTCCATCCACCCTCGTATCCACCAACGTCGCTATCTGCTGGAAAGGTGGTGGACGGAGAAAGAGACGAGACAGGGAGATGAACGAGGGAGAGAAAAACAAACGTGGGTGGGAGGGGGAGTGGATGGGAAAAGAGAAGAACGAGAGACGAAGAAATCGAGAGAAAACCGGGAAACAAGGATAGGAACGGGAAAGGGAAGTAAAGAGAGAAATGTAACGACGGAGAATTCAACGAGACAAGCTAGAAGAAAAAAAGGGGGCGAGAACGACGCAGGAAAATGAGGCACGTAGAAAAAGTAAAAGAGAAGAAAGAGGAGAACGAGACGAGGGAAAATTGGTCGAAGAGTGGTACAACGCGAGGCGAGGCAGCGTGGGAGATCGACTCGTTTTCACGATGCTGTGCGCGATAAATTTCGAGAGGCTTTGAATTCAATTCTATGAAATTAACGAATTTCCACCGGGCCGCGGAATGAATTCCCGATTTAACAAAATATTTGGAATCTCTAAATTCTCGCCGAATTGGCCAGACGGTAATAATTTCGGCGTTATAAGTTCAACGTGCCTCCGTTGCAGTATCTTTGTGCGAAACAATGTATCAGAAGCCAGGCTATCCCGCCTGTACTTTCGGAACACCGCAGTCCTTTCGCTTGGCTGAGAGCTTGTCAACGCGTCTACAAATGTCTTCGCTCTCGAAGAGAAAAAACAAAAAACGCGTAACGCAGGATCTTCATATGTCGTTAAGTAAATTGCTTAAAAATTCGCGACAGAGGGGGATCGAACACCCACCCTACCATCGCTCGGTAGGAGGAAATGTCAGGCAGACGCGACTGAGATGGTCCGGGAAGAAGAAACGTGAAAAACAGAGAGGGAGAGAAGGAGAAAGAGAATACGACGGAGAAAGCAACATAGAGAAAGAAAGGAGAGTCGGGGTGCCGGAACGAGCGGGGCCGACCCTGCGCGCAGCCTCCCCAGTCCACCCCGAAGATTCAGTCGTCGTGCGGCAGAGGAGGACCGAGGAACGCCCGGTCGAAGCACGCTGCTCGTCTCTCGATTCCGTCTCTCTTTCAACCCTCTCTGTTCCACCGTTGGTCGGTCGGACGCACGCTCGTTGCCACTGTTCGGTGCGGTGCGGTGCGGTGCGGTGCGTGCCACGGACGGCTACGAGTGAAAACGCGAGCTACGAGGACGCTTGCTGGCGAGTTCCCCGGTCTGCGCGACGAAACTGTTACGGCCAACACACCGAGTTAAAATCCCCGGCAACGAGCCGGAAGCGGGCGAATATTCGGAAGAGAGATGGATGAAACGACGAAACTCCACGTCACCACGGTGTACGAAGCTCGATCATCTCCGTGAATTCTGGCGATCGTTCGGAACGAATCCGGGCGCCGGTCCGGGCTTGTCAACCTGTCTCCTACGACTCTTTTCCTCCACTCTTGCAACCGTCGGCTCCGTGTTACCTCTCTCTTTCGCAACACCGTGAAACGGCGAAGGGTGGGTAGTGATATTGCATGCCGCGATACCGAACGCAGTGGTGGTAGTGTTGGTGGTGGTGGTGGTGGTGGTGGTGGTGGTGGTGGTGGTGGTGGTAGTAGTAGTAGTAGTAGTAGTAGTAGTGGTGGTGGTGGCGGCAGTGGTGGTAGTGATGGTGGTGGTGGCGGCGGCGGTGATATTAGGGATGCTGGTGGTAGTGACGGTTTAAATTTCAGCCGCGTGCTCGGGTTCACGTACGTGAGCCATTACACGGGTCCGCAAGCTTTCTCGTCAACCCGGGTAGGATATACGAGCGGTAGTCACGGTTCGCGGATGCAAATTTCGGTCCAGCTCCTCGAGAGGGGCTGCATAATTCCTTTTTTTTTTTGTCAGTCGCGCGTATCGGTACCCGGAGTGGTTCCCGCTGTCGCTTTCCTTTCGCGAGAATTCCCGCGTGCGTGGGCGCGTGTCTCTCCCCGTATGGATTTTGCGTGCGTATGCCTCCTCGAAAGGGTCCCAACGTCGTGTCTATGCGTGTCTGTTTCGCGACAATTCGATCTGCGGCTGGCACGAGAACGAAAAAACACTCTCGATCCCACGACTCTTCGCTCGAGTTTTTGATTCTACGCGGCGAGGCAATCGCGATTCACGATGAGAGAAAGAAGTCGGTGCAGTCCGACGTACGACGAATGTCCCGTCGCTCGGCGATAAGTTCAATTCTTCTGCGGTAAAAAATCTGCTCGCTCGAGGATGGAACGAGGAGAACGATATTTACGTCGCTACGATTTATGCTTCCAACTTTCTCGACTTTCCTCGAATATCGCGATCCACCGCGAGCATGGAACGCAACGAGGAACGCTCTGTAGATGAGAATCGTACCTCGTAGGCATTTCGTCGGACAAAGGTTCAGCGTTCATCATCTCCGAAATCGGTATTCTACCGTTTCCTGCAACGTTCGCGTGCTTTCAACGTTCGCCGTACTGCGAGTCCTCTCGCGTTGTGACAGAATGCCCGCGGGCGATAACTCGTTCGGGAAAGGGTACGTTTTTATTACGACGTCAAATCGTTCTCTTTCGGTTTTTCTTTCCCTAGTGCCGGGCGATTTTCTTGGTACCGCGGTTAAATTTCTATGCAGGAGTTGGTAAAAGTTAGATTAAACGTAACAACATGATCGATTGCACAACGCTGCCGACAAACACTATCATCGGCTGCTGCCTGACGCTGTCTCCTCCCTCTTTCCATAGCCAGGGAATCGAATAGAAAGAGGTGAAACGAGGACTATCTTCTTAGCGAGAGATGGTTACGCCGATGTACGAATAGACGTATCGTTCGAAAGCTTGTTACATTAGACGAAAGTAGAGCGTAGGTACTATCGGTACTAGCGGCGTTCCTTCTTTTTTTCTTTCTGGCTCGTGCCTTACGTTTCACCGCGGGCCGAGGAAACGTAAATACGCTGTAAACATTACCGATTCTCCGATATCGGAACTCGGAAGAGGGGGAGGAGGTTCGGAAGTGCATCTCCTTCCGTCGAGAAAGGGGAAAGAAAAGTATAAACGCGTATGTGCACGCTACACGTACACATCGGGCACGTTTGCATCATGGAAATCCACGAACTTTACGACTTTTCGAAGATATCGCGTACATTTCCTTATCTCGGTTTAAGGCACTCCGGGAAAACGTTTATCTCCGCGGCGTAAGAAGGATAGATAGACTCCGTAAAATCGGCAATGATCTCAGTCCGCGGCGAGATGCACCCCCGGTAAGCCCCTTCCCTTAGTCCCGTTCCGTGAAATATTTATATCTTCGGGAGTGGGGGAGGAGAAAGGTCGAGGAAGAGGGAATTTTCCGATGAAAACGCAAACGATCGTTCGAGTCACGCGAACAGGAGACAGGTAGCGGCAGATTCTCCGGGTTTTCCGTGGATTGGTTCCACGGACGAGCGCGTATTCCTGGTACCATTCGATCGCGCGGGAATGAATATCGGTAACCGTACAACAGACGAGCACGGAGGGGTCGATGGTTTCCCGTTGTACTCGACTCTTTTTTTCGTTGAATAGAAATGCCGACTACGGTTTTTTATTTTCTTTTTTTTTCTTCTTCCTCTTTTTTTTTCTGTTCTAGCTATATGGTCGTTGTGCCGGAACGTACCACTGGGGAGGACAAATCGAGGGAGGGTTCAGGGTGGGAAAAATATGGCCACGTCGATCCAACTTTCTCGTTCACTCTCTTTTTTTCTTGCTTTTCCTCCTTTTTCTTTCTTTCTTTTTGTTGGCCCAGCACTCGAGAATTGTCAACCGTGTTTCGGTCACTGTAAATGAGATTCCGTAGAAAACCAAAGCGCGGCCGCGCGAGGATCAAACACCCGGTCCGACACGGTGCTTTCTTCCTCCACTTACCTCGTCTAGCGAGAAACTCTTCGCAGCCTGAAAGTAAACTGAACTACGGCGGAAGAAAAACGGAGAAGAGAAAGAGAAAGAGAGAGAGAGAGAGAGAGAGAGAGAGAGGGGGTGAAAGGCGACAGCGCAAAGAAGAGAGTGGCAAATCCTGGATTAACTAGCTTGTTTAAATGTTTAGATTGCCAGGTGGCAAAATCCTTTTCCTCCCTTCCGAATTCGAATCGATCGATTGTTAAAAATCCGCTCGCGTTCGAGGTTATCGTCATCAAGCGGAGGCTCGAAGTTGTTTCAGCGGATTTAATAAATACTCGACGATCCGAGAAGCAAATAAACCGGCGAGAGAAATCAGGTGGAGATCGTTGACTCTCCCAGAGTGGTGTGATAAGAGCTCCGGTTTATAATTTCAGGTACATCTCGTTCGCGTTGGTTGAGAAAGAAAGATCGCGAAAAAGCATCGACCGCGAGCGGATTCCTCCTCGAAAGATGAAATTCCAGTGGCAAGCGTGTCGTCGCTCCGCGAGGAATGCGACGTGTCCGACGGGACGACGCTGAATTAGACGGTTCGACGAACACGAAAAGCACGCTCCAAGTTTTGACAATTCGTCCCTTTTTTTTTTTTTTGTAAAACATTCCTCTCGACGGGACGAACGTCTACTTTCGAGAAGAAGACCACGATTCCCATTCGAAAGTACGAGTGTCGTTGAAGAGGCAAACGCGATCCGACGACCAGACGATCGTTCGTGTGTCCTCGAGCGACAAAAACAGCATCGACCGTGGAGTGTCGCTCTCGCGGCGCGGCGCGGCGCGGTGCGGTGCGGCGAGTCGAATCGAATCGAGTTGAGTCGAGTCGAGTCGAGTTGGGTCGAGTCGTCGAGACCGAAGCGTACGGATACGTGTACGATCCGAAAGCTTGATCCGTTTCGCTGATCAAACCCGTGACAAGGCGAGACACGTGCGTGGCTGCCGTTTTGTAACCGTAGACCCTGGCTTGTCCTTTTAGAAACGAACGAGGTCGCCGGTGCAGGAAACGAAGAGCGTACGTGCACGATGCCAGCCAGGAGCAGGTCAAAGGATAAAGCGTATTCCCCAGAAGCGAGGGGAACCGAGCCGAACCGATACTCGCAGCAGCGCCGTTCAATTTTACACTTTTATACGAAACGAGCTACAACGGCCGCCGTTTCCGCGTTGTTCCGGCCTGACGGCGGTACCTTTTGACTCGTGCCCGAAAATAGAGACGGGTGGAGACCGGTGGATGTTGACTGAAGCGCGCGGACCATCGCCAACCCGACGATACGCGACGTGGACACGTCGAGGAGACACGTCGCCGTCTGACGGTGAATCAACGTCGACGGTGAAAACCGACAGAAGGAAGACCGGTGCACGTCGTTGTGGCCCGTGTTGTGCGCGACGAACGACGCTTCCAGATGGATGGAATGGGCACGCTGGAATCTTAACCAGCCTGTAAATAGCCCGTCGTAATTCCCGTCACGCGGATTCGATATCCCTTAAGTGACGATATCGCCGGCTGGACCGTTCGAGAGCGAGCGTACGCAAACTTTCTTTCCGCTTTCGCGAGTCGGGTAGACACGAACTGGAGGAAATCTCTCTCCAACCTTGGCGACTCCAATTGGAAACGAAGAGAGAATTGGACGAAGAAACGGAGAGGGATATAAAGGAGAAAAGACGTCCAGAAAGGTGCCTAATGCTTCTCAACGACATGGAGCTGCTAATGTTCTTAGCAGTAACGGCCTCCCTTTTGGGTTATTGCCAAACGGACGAAAAAGGTAATGTATAGACGTCCCTTGGACGGTGACGAAAGAAACGCGAGCTTTACTTTCGGCCGTTGCCGTCGCGACGATCGTAAATCCAGGGATGCGCGATGGAAAACCGGCAAACACCGACGCGGATTAACTTTTATGGCCGAAAGGGGGTGTGGGGAAGAGAAACGAGTGTATGGCCGCGGCGAATGTATTTACTTGTACTCCCCGATAACCGACCCGCTTTTCAATGACCTAACCATTTACCGCCCGTGCTTTTAATAACCAACGAAAACGCGTCAGTCGTAAACACAGAGGGATATACGACGTTGCTCGTTCTAGAGCCGACATTCGATTCGACAATCCATCCCTGGATCGACGAAGCTTCCGATTCCCCACGATGGCGACGACTTCGCGTCGGGCGCGAATCGCCGCGATTTTCCCTCGACGATAAACGCAACGCCGCTCGTTTTTTTCTTTCATTTTCTCTCTCTCTCTCTCTCTCTCTCTTCTTTTCGAACGGTCGTGAAATTTCCGCGATACAATATCGATGGAAGGGCTGAGAGAAAGAAGAAAAAGAAAAATTGCACGAGAGAGAGAGAGAGAGAGAGACTCCGCGCGCGGAAAAATGAATTGCCAAGCTCAGCCGAGCTCACATCCCCGTGGATAACATCGCGAGAGAAATGGTCGTTTTGACGGTAATTCAAGAATCAGCGAACGTATCGAGAAAAAGGGAAACGTAACGCGCCCGATTGCGCGCGGTGTACGCGTAATCGTTTTAATTAGAGTCATCGATCGCGCTAGAACCAAGAACTATCTCTCTCTCTCTTTCGACCGTGCTCGATGCTTAAAGTAAACAAAATAGCAGATGCAGGAAGGCCGGTCGCAAATATTAATTATAAAATTAGTGTTTTTCCCCCGGTGCCACTTCGTTCCGCGAGAATAAATTGAAGCGAACGGAAATTGATATATAATAATATGAGATGCGGGTTTTCTACCGGGTTCAATGACACTAACGAGAAATACGAAAATATGACATCTGCCGCAGCGGTTTTCGATCGTCTCTAATTGCCGCGATACGGTACGTGATTCGACGATTTTCGTCTCGCGTTCTTGCCTATTTATAGCTGTCGCTCTTTCAACGGCACATTAACCGCGTCAGATCGATATCGACTTGTTTAAGTTCTGTACTCGAGTGCCAGTTCAATTCGAATATATTCTTTTCTTTTTTCTCTTTTCTTTTTTTTTAATCGAGATTTAAGTACAACGAAAGTCGAGCGTGAGTACGTACCTAACAAAAATAAGACTCGTATAACATTTATGATAGTTATCAGTAAAACTGTAATAGTACGCAATGTTAGTACGCAATGTTTATGGAATTTCAAGAAGTACAAATCTAGATGCAACAAATCTTGTTGCTCGTTAAACAGGTGGAAGGTAATATTATGGTGAAAGGTAGACTTCCTTTTGGAGTCGGAGGATTGTTGAGAAGTCCGTTTCTCTTAACAGTACTATGAACAAACTCGGATACTCAGATATCTTAAAACCGAATTTCGCTGCAAGCTTTAGTTGCAAAAGTTCAATCTTCAAATTCATGAATCTTACGGCGAGCATATTGCGAAAGTGATTAAAGATTGATTGTTGCGAAACACTTCGAATCAATTGACGCTCCACTTGCAGTCTCCAGATCTTGATTTAACAGAAACTTTCTAGGAAAAGTATTAGACAAACGTCGTCGAAATGTATGAAATGTTTCGACTTTCACTGCATACATACATACGTGTTGTTGCACTTAATAATGACTTATAAATAATGAAGATCTACCAAAGCCGATTACATCGAGTGGGCAATAGCCCCGTTTATCCCGTGCAATATCGACTCTTCATTTTATTTCCCTTCGAACGATTTCGAGTTAATGATTCGACGTACAGCGATAGGGAGCACACGGCAGTTTATAAATCAACCGATCCTTTCAGAATATTTAGTTTTAACGATAGAAACGGAGAAAGAAAAAGCGGAACGAGCTGAAAAACGCGGAATCGTGATTTTTCATCTTGACAAGACCGGGCGTGATGGGCCGCGTTAAAAAAAAAAGAAAAAAGGAAAAAAGAAGAAAAAAAGGAACGAAACTAGCTACCGTATTCATCTCTCTATTCGAGGCTCTACGCATCGCTAACCGATCGTCGATGCATCGATAAAGCGTCAATTAATCCCCGTATCGAGCATACGCGCCGGTTATTCGACGAACAAAGCACAAACTTGACCGATTAGCAGATTTTCAAAATTTCCTATCTGAAACGGCGTTTCCCCGGGGAGAACGGACGGATTTGCGCGTAACCGCCAGCATTTGCAAGTGTTATCAGTTTGTACGTGAACCTGTACTTCATCAACTCGGTTTCGTAACGATCTCGACCCGGGCATTCAATTTCAGCGGGGTGGGGAAAAAAAAAAAGAAACGAGGAAGAAACGAAGAAAGGATAGATAGAAGTTAAACGCGCCGACCCGACAAGGCTGTAATCAGTTTTTCATTTAGCCGGCTAATCCATCGTTTAGTGGATATTGCGAGCGCCAACGATCGAATTATACGAGGTAGAAACTTTCAGCCGAAGCTTGGAAAAACAATTACCCGGTATTTTTCGTTGTAGCCGAGCCAGAGGGAAGGAGGGTGTGTGTGGGGGGAAGGAGAAACGAAATTTATCGCTATCAATTTTACATAGACCATTCTTGATTCTCGGCTTCGTATCTACGTAATAGTCGGGACGTCGAAGGCAATCTAACCGAACATCGAAATACCACGGATGGAAATGGCAACGGTAACACGGAGTTTAATCAATTTCCCGTTTATCTCGCGTCCCATTTCTCTAATCCATCATTTTGCTCGCAAATTAATGCTACGTGGACGCGGCCGACACGGTAGCGAAGGCTTCAAAAAGCGGTTCATTTTTGCGAGCTGGAGCTGACTCGAAAAGCTTTCTCAGCCAAAAGTAGCGTATCGACAGATTTTGTTAATTGATAAAACGCGGCTGGACGCTTAACCAATCGGCCAATCGTCGGTGAAAAGCCAAAATCTCTATTGAACGCGGGTGTGCTTCCCCGCGCGCGTCGACCCGAGGACATGAAAATCGCCGGTGAATACGGTTTCGAAATGTGCCGTCTTAATCCACCTCGTTTCGCGCCCTCCCACCATTGAAAATCAGAATCCGTCGATACGACAGAAACAGGATCGCGATACAGAGACCGACACGATCGCGATCCAGTCATCATCTTCCCGTTTATCCAGCTAGTCTGTCCTTTATATATACATACGTTCTAGTTACTCGGTGGAAACCGATTGGTACGTCGCCGTGCCGTAGTAAAACCAATTCCACCGACGGAATGCATCTGCTACGACGATTGCACGTACGTACGTACAGTATAGTGTGTTTAATAAGAACGTAGATGTCATTTCTCTGAAAGAAAATGTTCTTTTTATGAAAAAAATTTTGCAACGCTATTACGCGGTCAAAATCAGTAATGTGTCCAATCTCCACCATTAACGATGATTGCTCGCACATGCTTTCCAGGAACTTTTCAGCATACGAGACAGATAAAGGAGCAGTAAACATTTTCAAATCCTATCAAACGATGGTCTGGTCTATTCACAGATATCCAATTGTCCAGAGAACTGTTAAAACGTCCAATAAAAGTGCAAAGTTTGGGGCTGCTTTAATGTTCGCGGATTTGAAACTTTATGAAATCTTTACAAACGATCGAAATTGTACGAAAGAGGATTTTTAAAGTCTGTGAAACAGCAGTCTGACGAAGGAAACCAGTCTTGGATACTTCAGGAAGATAATGATCCCGAACATCGGAGCCGCGTTTGCACGCAGTAGAAAAGGGGAAATGATATCGGCGTTGGATCACTCAGTCCGATTGAAAACGTTTCTGACACGTGTCTCGTTTCTGACACTTACCTGCTCGTATGCTGAAAAGTTGATGGACTCCATGTCCATGGAAATTGAACACGCTATTAATCGAGTAAAAGCATTATATACTTAAAGTATTTTAAGTATATTTTCGGTCTGTGCGAAATCTTTAGCAAAAAGAATATTCTTTTCCAGAGAAATGACGCCCACGTTCCTACCAAACATACTCGTATGTATGTATGTATGTCTCGCGTATATTTTCTCATCTCGTCTCGAGCACCAACGAGGGATCACTTTGAGGGATCCGAAAAGAAGATGGACACACGTTCGTTGCTCCGTCATCCGTGATACGCGAGTCACGAATAGACAAGACCGTGTTCCGTATAATACCGGGAAACGTCTGACGTCAGGTAGTTAAGAACGATGTTCATTGGTCCGATCTGGAGATGGTCTGGCCTGGGGCGACGGTGATTTTGCCATTTCTCGTGCTCTATTATCTCGGTAATTAGCGCGATCGATGAACATTTCCGATAGGAGAAAATCTGCTTGTAATTGGATAAGAACTTCGACCTCGTTATTTCTGGGCCGTGCCTAGCGCGCGGATATAACACACCCGAAGCGTGAAAACAATAAACCGGCCCTCGGTAAAAGGACAAAAATCCACGCGGTTTCCAGTTACCGGCACGCGTTATTATCGTATGATATCATTTCTACAATGCTCGCGTTTCGGAACGGTACTACGTATGTACATTCAACCGCGATACGAGGGAACGTTATGCCCGAATACAAATATTACGATTCGCATGGTAACGCGAATCGATGAAATCGATTCGCGGTCGAGGTTCGCAGGTTTCGTAGCGATACTTGTGCTCGACGACGCCACCATCGTTGGCGAAACGAAAACGAGAAGAAAGAAAGGAAGAAAGAAAGATGAAAGAACGAACACGAGGGCAGACCAAAAAGAAGATTCTGAGTAGTTAATGGCCCGTGCGGTTATTCGTACGTACTCGAACGCTTTCTTAGATCATTTACACGCCGCTGGGAAATAAACTCTTTACAAGACCAAGCGCGTTCGGAAGACGCCCGATTTCTCGGTATACAGCTAGATGCGAGATCTCTTCTTCAACGGTCGTTTAAAGGAGTTGAAGTCGTTCATTCATCGGTCTTGCCCGGCTTTTCAATCGCTTACTGTGGTTTCTTTCCCTTTCACCGGCTTCTCCTTTATACCCATCGTCTCTCCCCTTTATTGCGTTGACTCCTTCCCACCGCGATCGCGTTCAACGCGATCGAGCGCGCATCGACGAAAAATATCGAATTGTACCTCCATAAAGATCGGCGAAACGTCAATTAAACCCGGCACGTGTCCGGCGGCGTCGCTCGTTCATTCGTCGCGGCGATGTCTTTATTTTGCCATCGCGGAAAAACACAAAGACATAGCCGAATTTTATTTCACCCCGAGCTTTCCATATTTTTTTCGACACCGCGAGTTAAACAGGCAAAAGTTCACTTTGATACGGACGCGAACGCGCGGCAGATGAATATTTCACATCGATAAAAACTTCCACCGACCTTTTTACTCCACGGTCAGAAGATAAATAATTTGCAAGCAGCAGCGTATTGCATATTGTTACAACGGCGGAAAAACGTGTAAAAGTCTGTGCGAGCGAAAGAGACGAGAAGACGCGAGATTAACTGTGCATCAGATACGAAGTATCTTTCTACCTCGGCGCAAATTATTTATCAAAGTTTTTAATCACGTTTCGACGCACGCGTCGAATTTTTATTCAACTGGCACGGCGATACGCGGCGACGGAAAATGCGTTAAAAGAGGAAAAAAAAAAGGAACAAAAACCGAAGCGCAGGAACGTGCGAAGGCTCAATAAATCGGAATGTCAAATTCGATTTGACTAAATTTCGAAGAATTAAATCGTTCAAACATCTACGATATCAAGCGAGAAACGGACATTTTCGTCGATAAAATGCACGTGCGTTCCGCTCGCGAAGTTAAAAAAAGAAATAATTGACAGTTTCGAAAGTTTTCGTTTATCCGTGTCTGTCTATTATCGAATCGGTGACTCTTCTCGTCAAAAGGAATCAAACGAACAGAAAACCAAATGCGCAAATAAAGATGGCAAGCTACTCTTCCAATTTGTCAACTAGGGCTTTAACTTGACCGATCATAATAAAACGACCTTGATGACCATTATGATCTTCGAACGATTATCACGCATATTATTAGACTGTGGATTTTTATGAATTTTTAAATTCTTACAAACATGATTAACATTAAAACTAGCGACGATTTAAGTATAAAAGTTCACCAAAAACATTCAAGCAAAAAAAAAAAAAAAAGAATAAAAAATTTCATAATACAATAGACAATTTCACAATACAATACACTGTTTTGCATCTATGAAATTTCTAAGGAAAATTGTAAAATTGGTCATTTCGATCATTTTGATTTAGTTCGAGTGTTAAAGCAATAGAACTTGAATTGAAATTGATTTTATTTGCTAAATATTACGATAAATATTTTATTTTAAGTACCTTGAATATTTCTACGCATTTTGTGCATTATGCGTATTCTTATAACTTACAATCTCACCACGAATACACAAGGCGAATATCACAATATCAAACTACGTATCACAATCCCACAAAAGTGATTATACACTGTAGTCTTGAAAAACATTTGAAATAATTATTACTACTGTCTTTATATCGCATTGCTTTCGTTCGTTTCCATTTTAAATCGTTTTCAAAGAACGATCCACGGAAGCTGCATCGTTAAAATATTCCCTGATAATTTCTCTTTGATAATGGATATGGATTTTACACACGTACAAGATTTATACGATGTTAATGCGTGTGCAAAGATATACGCGACATTGTATAGCTCGTTTTAAGTAGAAATATTGATACCCAACGAAGATTTATTCCTTCCTATGAACATTTTGAAAGCTTATACGCGTTTTGGATGGCCTAGCCTAAAGAAACGAGCAAATATATATTTTATATATATATATACACACACACACACACACGGACAGACATTCATATTTCACGCATCGATAGCTGAACAATTGCGACACGGAGGAAGAATAAATTTTTCAAATTTATTACAGTGTCATTCTATGGTGCGAGCTACATTCATCTTCCGGTGCAAGAAGCTAAGGGTGCGACTGACATCAGCTTCCGGTTCCGAACTCATCTCGCGGACGCTATGCTGCTATTGGCCGCTGGCAAGACGGATTACTGCCTGATCAAACTCGAAGCTGGCAGATTGAAGGTTCGTTTGCCCTCGATGCTTACTTCTATTAATAGGCTTTCTGTTTGGAGGTTCGTCGTCGTTAACCAACCGCACGTGCTACGTCGCGACAGTCAGCTTTACGTTTCTCTCTTTCTCCCTCTCTTTCTCTCTTCCACTTTCTCTCTGTCTCTCCATCTTCCCAACTGTCTCCTCGCTAAAGAAATTGGGTTTACTTCGATACGTAAAGGGAAGGGTGGGGGGAAAGAGAAGGGGAGAGACGCATCGAGTTAAAACCGCAGCCGCCGTAAAAGAAAAAAGGAAAAACGAAAAAAGAAAAAAAGAAAAAAAGAAAGAAATGAGAAAGAAGAGACACAGAGGATTTTCACGCACACGGCCACGAACGACGACGACGTTCCGCCGGTCGGTTTTATAACTTCGATAAAAACCGTGTCGTGATTTTAACGTCGCGTCGTTGACCGGTTTTATTCGTACCATTAAAACTCCGCAAATAAAAACATCTTATTTATGTATGCCGCAGCTCCCGCGGAGAGCAAGCGATTGGTCAAACGAAGAAGATACAGAACAAATCGATACAACTCGTGGAAGAATCGAATTTATCGGTAAAGAACAACGAGCCCCCCCCTCCCCCGTCCTCTTTTTCATTTCTGTCCGTTTCTTTTTTTTTTCCCCCGTCGCGCAAAAAAAAGCGCGCAGAAAATTCACTCTCGAGCAAAGTTAACGCCTCCCTTTGACTTTGTTTAAACCAATTGCAAGGCATTAAATTCCTTTTAAAAACGGCGAGCCAAACGTCAAAGCGCCAGGCCAATAATGAGTTTAAACGTTGATACAAAATACACGGCTGCGATTCAATTTTATTGTCCTTAATAATCCGTCGTGCAACTAACGCGTTGACGAAATGATCGCCTTTGTAGGCTAGACGAAACAAACACGGTGTTACAACCCGTATCGATCGGCGTTTCGCGGGTAGAGAGAGAGAGAGAGAGAGATTTCGCGTTTAAAAAAATACGATCGCCCGGCTCGCGGTGCCGGGCCAGTATTTTTAATTGAATTAAATATGACGCGTTCGAATTTAACTTTCATACGCACGCCAGGTGAAATAAAACATTGTAATTTATTTCGAAGTAACGGCTCTCTGTAAATTACCGTGAAAAATTCTATTTACGAATAACCGTGAAAATTATTCGTGCATAATTCCCATAAAAATGCGATCGAATCGACATTCCTCTTTTTTCTTTCTTTTTCATTTTAAGCGCCGCTGTGCGAGCTGCGATTTCAAATTGTCCTCTCCAAAAACAGACCAGCGCAGCGTAGGTACACCATGTATATATACATCACGGTCTAACGTGAAAAAAAGAAGACACGGCAACACGATGCCGTGAAACTCGTTTCTTTTAATTATGTCAGGTCAGAGGGTTATTTATCATAATTTTTGCCTGTGTGCGCGTTCTGTCGGAGACATTCATACGACCGTTTCGTTCCGGACGGCTTTGCCGTAACTCGGCGAGCAGCGCGACTCGATCGTAGGGGATCGCGGATAACGCGAGAGTTTCAACCACCCGGTTCTCGACGCTCGAATTAACGAGCCACCGGTTATTAACGATCACCAGTGACGCCGTGACGTCGTTGTACCTGGAATGAATACTCGTTGCAACGGGGATTAAACTGCTGCAGCGAGCGTACCGGCGGGTTGCATTACGAGGAACAACGACGCACGGGGGACAACGCGGAACCCAGATGGGCCACTTTGCTCTTAGATAGTAATCGTCGTCGAGCTCTAGTTACAAATTACGAATCCGTGAGAAGAATCGCTGGTATATAGCGAGCACTGTATATAGGTGGGTGGGACAGAGCCGGTTGGAATGTGCGCGCACCAACTTCCTAACGATAAATACATAGAAACATAGTTGTTTATCCAGCGAGTCTCATTACGCTTAATTCGAATATATTATATCCGATGGCCGCGTTCATAACACGACAAATGCTTGGTAAGTAGAAACAAACACGATGCACCGAAACATTTACAGAGTGCTCGCTATTAATCGCCAGTCAGCGGTTTAGCTCGACTCCCGTCGCTCGCCTCATTAATATTCTTTAGCGAGAACGGATACGCTGGCGTTTTGAATCGGTGCCGCGTAGCTTCTTGATTGAACGTTTTAGACTGATTCTGGCATTAACTGGGGGGGGGGGGGTGTTAAAGCGATTAGTGGAAGAGAATCGCGACTCTCCTCCTTCGCGAACACGTTCGAACGCGGACCGATAGACGCAAGCGAGGCCTTCGCCGTGGCGATGAATCTTCGTTAGGAATTGCGAGCGTGTAACCTCCAATTAAAAAGATGGGCCGACTGGGTTCGCGTTAGCGTGTCTGTTCACATTTTCTGTGCTCTAATATCAACGCGTTCGCAGTCGATATTTTTCGCACTTAATAGAACAAAGATCGTAGAATTATCTCTTTTTCTCTCTATTTCGCAACACTCTTCAATGGTGATAAAAAAAAATAATTTACGGCGAATTTACATACGTGGACGACACAGAAAAAAATGCACCAACTGTTGTCGGTGTTGAAACGAACTATAAAAATAAAAAGAAGTATCTTTTTTAAATAGCGAGGAAGTTCAAATTTTTAAATAAAAGTATCTTTTTGTTGGAATATAATTTAAAATTTATTTAAAATTTATTTCGTGTAATTTATTTTAATATTAAATCACGCAAATGAGAGCAGGCATGATGACGAGTTAACAACGTGCAAACAACCAACGATAACCAAACGAACAAATAAAAATCTCCGCGATGAAGGTTTCTCAGATTACACTGCCGATGAGGAGATCTCGCACGGTTGCACAAATATGGGAACGAAGGCTCTCGAGCGAACCTCTAATTCGATCTAATTCAACAAACGAAGAAAAACGACAAAAGAACGTCGGCCTTTGCGAGCTCTAATAAATCCAGAAAATTGCGGACCAATCAGCCTATTCAGCTGGCCGAACAAGACGCCGGAAACGAATTGATATAATTCAGCTAAAAATCCAGAATGCCGTGAAAGCAGTTCCCTCGGCAGTGGGAAGCCGTCTTAAATCCTTCTACGAAAACGTAGAAAATTACGAAGGCGACCTATTCGTTTGATGCTATTACGCGCGTGATTAATACGACGTTATCCAACGAAATTTAAACTCGTCGAACCGTCGTGGCCTTTTGCACTTTAAAACGATGACTAACCAGGGCAATCCAGTACAGCGATAGAGTGTTAAAATACCGTCTAAGTGCATTAGGGAACGAGGGGAATGCCGTTTCTCGACGGTGCGCTAAGATCCGAGGTGAAAACCGCGCGAATCTAATTTCGCGAAGGGTTAAGTCCACCGGTCGAACCATGAGAAGACGAGTGGGTGGTGTCTGGGCTTAATTAAATTTGTTAAGAAGATCGTTAAGGAGGATGAGAAGGGGATAAACGGCCGAGCAAAAAGTGCAATGGAATCGTTTCAGTCGCAGTCGCAGTGCCTTCGGTTCGTCTGTCGGGCTTCGTCTTTCGCTGTAACACCCGTTTCGTGGTTTTACACGCTCGAAATCTTCTCGGTCGTCACGATTGTTCAATTATTCGAAGGCTTGAAGCTTCTCGTCGACATCGAGAGGCATCGTTTACTCACGATCGTTTAACTAACGTATTAAATTCACGCGGATGTTTATTCTATTGCCCACTGCACTGTATTGTTTCCACGGCGGAGAGGAAGGAAAGTTTCCATCGATTCGATATTATTGCTCGATTAGCACATTCGAGACTGGTGCGAATTTGAGAAAGATATTTTTCCACTTACAATGGAGAATTAGCAGCAATTAAACTCGTGTTGAAATAAGACGAGTATATTTCAATATGATTTCTTTTTGTCATCAGAAAAACTAATTTCTCTATTACATAGCACCGTATATATCCTTTATTTATCGCAAAAATATAACAGTCATGACTCTGTAATCGTAATAAATATCACTTGAAATTTTTAGAATATCATACGAAACATTTGTCTAAACATAAAACTGATTCTTCTTTCACAGGTGTCAACTTTCCGTTGTACACACCTTTCTCTTTTAACCATATTTAAATAACATGTGTTCGTTCTATCGCTGATTTTATATATTGACGATCGTAGCACACTCATTTTTAGTGTAACGCTCAAACCAACCATCAACCTCTTCAGAGATGGAATCCCTTTTCGATGTAATTCAGGAATTGACGCAGATGATATTACGTCTTTGGCTATTGACAGTGAGCAAAGATATCAAACAACACAACATCATCAGTCTCGAAAATGTTTGTTGATAACAGTAACCCAGTCGAAATTCCCTTTTTATCGATCGTAAAATCCAACAGTCGAATATTTGTCATTGTTCACTTTCCAATCGCCATCGAGTGGTGGTGCATCGATAATGCACCGGGGGTGGTCGTCTCTTCCGACCTTCGGAATCGTATAGATCCGCGTTTACACTCGCCGAAGTGTCGTGTCTCTCGCGCTTATACATATTAATGGGGTCCTGCATAGTCATCGGACATCGCGCTACTACCGGCACGAACTCGCAAAAGCTCACGCCTTTATTACGAAATCGATCGCGAAACGAGAGGAGACCCGTCCGAAGGCCGTCGGTGTTACGATCGGGGCCTCGATGCCAATCGCGTCCCCCCCCCCTCCCTCCTCGTAATTTCGACCGGTCTCTGCGAACGGATCGACTTTTCATTAAGACACGATTCTACCAGCGGTCTGTCTCGCTGGTTGGTTCGTTCCTCCGTGCAAGATCAACGAGCAGTGGGAGAGGAAGGAAAGGATCGTGGAAGTTACACGAAGACGTGGCTATAAGTCTCGGTCGGTCGGTCGATTTAGGTCGCGATTAAAGACTCTTTATCAGAGGCTGCCGCCTCGTCTCTCGCCAAAGCGCGTCGTGTACCATCCTAACTCGATAATGCATTACTCGAACCCGCCTCATAATGTCGGCCCAAGACGCCGCAAAATGAAGAATAGAATAAAAGAACAAAAGAAGAAAAGAGAAAGAAAGAAAGAAAGAACCTGCGCGTAATCCCTTCCCCGTTCGTGGCGTTGTACCGAGGATCTACGCGAAGGGGTCGAGGCTCTGGATTAATAAAATACACTGGCTACTGTGTCAACCATTTCTTTTAAACCAGTAGCCGGATTACCCGTGGCCATTCCCCTTTTTCACCGGGACCGACTGTTCCTTGCGGATTTTAAACGAAACAAATGCTGCGTTAAATAGATGCTAATTTTTCTTCTAATTCACTTAGAAGTCGGCGCGAGTAACTTTGCCAAATAAAAGGTGGGATTATGAGGCGAGCTGTTTGCCTGCCACGCCGTTCCTTATGAGTTACTTTCCTCTCCCTCTTCCGCTTCTTGCGCCATTACGTTCTTATATTGCCCGCTGCTTTTCAAAAAAAAAACTCGCCGAGACGTTCCAGCGGATTACGCGCTATCTCCTTGAGAGAAGAGTCTGATAATCGAGCGATAGGAAAGATGATCCAGGAAAGATCAACATTTAATACGTTCTCCGAGTGCCCTTTTTACAGTCTGCATACATGAATAAGAGATAGCAACGTAGCCCGTGCGAAAGCACCGAGTAAAAGAAAAAAAAAAAGAAAAAGTGAGAAAATGTAGGATCATCAGCTTTTTTCAAAAGAAAACGTTATTTCTAGATGGAATATCCATTCCGAGATTTCACACCGACAAAAGGATAATTTCCCCCTTTGTGCGTCGGCTTATCTAAATTCCCCGATAGCAGAATTATCTCAGCAATTATCTCAGAGAGGAGAAGTTAGGGCGAACTTGCATAACTTTGTCAGGGCATCAATGTCCCTGTAATTCCATCTATCATGGTCGAGCGGCTTGTAAGATCGTTTCTCTCGATTTCTTTTCCGCAGGTGCACATAAACTTAGGCGCCGGCGAGAGCGAGATGGCCAGCGCCCGTGGACTGACACTCAACGATCTGAGCTGGCACGAGGTGAATCTGACGAGACGAGAGGCGAATATCACGCTACAGATTGACGTGATACACACGACCAGGTCGCTTCTGCCAGGACGTTTCTTCGAATTGAATATACACTACGGAGTCTTCATCGGGGGACAGGGTGACTTTAACGAGCTATTTCTAGGTAAGACCCGTACCAGCAAGCTTGACTCACTCGGATAAATCGTCGCGCCACGTGACTGAACTCGCTTACTACGTCCTCGCTTCGAACGCGGGGACCCTTGCCTCGCTATCGCGCGCCGATATTGATGAAGTTTCATGGTTTGATCAAGAGAAGACAAATACTTTTTCCTCGAGTCGATTCGTAATACCTATTGCAATTCCTATATAACGTTTAAAGCGAGATCGTTGCTTTCTCTCATACCGGACAAAACTACGATTTCGTTCTTGGTTTGGTTTGTTGAAGGATAGTAATTGTACTGTCGGGTGCAGCAGTCGAATCCACGTTTTTTTCGAGAGAAACGTGTCCAGATATATTTAAAAGTGAAATATTTTTTATATGGAAGTTGTTGCAAGACTACATATACCGTCAAAGAATTTGATATTTTTCCATTAGTACAAACCAAGTTACGTAATATTTCAATATTTAATCTTTAATATATTCAATATTTTTTCAATTAATATATAAACTATGTTTTATATATATATATATATACTTATATTATAAACTTAGATAATATTTGACGGAGATATTAAAACAATATCTATTGCAATAAGATCGCCAACGGGATGTTAAAATCTGTCAGATTCATATATATAAAATTTAAGGCCGTCCACCGAGTTTTCCGACCAAGATTTTCACTGATAAATTTTTACCCCTGGCACCGACGATTCGTCACGGTTTAAATTGAAATAGAAAAACAATATAAGGACGTTCGACAAAAAATATTTCATTGGCGCAGTCGAACTAGATTTGACGAATTCCACTTCGAATTCCACTTTTTCATATACCTCTCGTATATATAAAAATTCATATTTTCACAACTGCAAACGGATTATACAGGGACGACCGGAGGTACGTGTTACGTGATCACGGCCCGGCAACAACCAGCTGGACTCGAATATTCGTTTTGCGTGTGTTGCGGCGAAATACCTACTCCATTGAAGAGATTTTCTCGCTTGCGTATAATAGAAACAACGAAGCCCGCGATTCAGCAGCTCGATGTCCCGATTTATTATTTCGAATACCATCAAATTTGCAAGTAGCGTGAACTTAATTATCAACTGCAAACTGTCTACGCGATTATGTTATAATTATATCGTCCGTAAAATGGCTAATGCAATGGCGAATGAAAGGAATTTCAGAGTGAGAAACAATGTCAACAATGTTCTTTGTCAATAATTTTCTCTGTCAATAATTTTCTTTGTCACATTGATAACATTAACTCATTCGGAAAATACATTTTACATTTATTCATTATTCTCGTCAAGATTGTTTCTCGTCATTATGTTTTCTAAAAATGTAGTAAATTTTCAGATAGAAATTTTAGAATGGCAAGAAAGTAAAACGAAGCAATCGTTAAAAAAACATCCGCTGTTCCTCGACAACAATCATTAATACACAATACGAATCTAATATCTCCGAACGATCCCGAACATCCTCGGACTATTGTTATACGTACGTTATTAAATCTCGAGAATAAAAAGATAGAGTGTTCCACTTAAGGAAAGAAATACAACTGTAACTTAACTTCGTTTCCACTCCCGTAGTTACGTTTCTACCCTAATATAATCTTCCATTGGAATCTAATAACTTTCTTCCTAGTAACAACGAAATATAATTTTATCTACAAGCGGTTCCCTTTCCGATCTCGATCGATGTTCGGTGTACAGCGATACAAAAACAAATACATATATGGCTATCGTTCTTAATATCAAGACTAACACTCACGTCGTATATTAAATGGCCAGTATCTTTCGACATCGATTTACCGAAATATTATTTAGCGTGCGTCATGGGGGATATTTACTCCATCCATCACTGACGTGAACCATCAGCGACGGTCATTGAGCAAGATTAGCACAGAGAATATTCTGATAGCAGGTCACCGCGACACTGGATGTACTCTCTAAACCTAATTTCTAGTCGCTGACGGATCGATCATCGATCTCCTTCCCCGAGACAAGATGAAATTATCGAAGCTTATCCGGGATGGCTGACCCGTTAATTGTAATCATGAGATCGTAAATCGGATGTACGGTGTATAACTGCTGGCTGGAGAGAAACGCTGGTTTCGAAGACAGAGAGAGCGAAATTTGTGTTCCAATCATTGATCTGCACTAAGATTATACAAAAGAATTTTTAAAAATGATACAACGCAAGTAATTCTTTACGAAAAATGTATACACACTTTTTGCAGCAACGCAACCCGTTTGACCGATCGATCAATGCGTCAAATGACTTTTTCATATCGTGAAAGCTGCTGAGGATGCTCGTCATAGCATTTGAATTTCTTTTGATTTTGGTTCGATACTTTAATTTGTCTTTTTGCGAAAGAAACGCTAACTAGCGTACGCACGACATTAAACTCATTTCGTGACATGTACATAAAAACTAGAGTCGCTCTAAATCTGAACGCTGTAATGATCAAAATGTCATAAAACGAAGGGAGTGTATTTCTCGATGACGAAATTTTGGTATACACGTCTCTGTTAGTTTCTTTCTTCCCTTTTTTCTTTCTTTTTTTTTTGTTTCGCACGAAGTTCGATTATTTTTTTAAACAGGCCTCGTACCCTCGATGAGAATCAATTTGAGCGAAAACTGCATTAAAATCGCAAATCCGAAATGAGATTCGGCTTTGCCGACCGCGAATTTTATCTAGCTTCCGCGCGGTCGAGCTCTGTCCCTCGCGTATCTCCGCTTGTGTATCTTTCGCAGCCACTTTCGCGAGTTTAAATCACAGCGCGCGGATGAGCGGCGTGGCTCGCCTCGAGCCAAAACGGCAATAACTCGCGTTGCGAGAGCACCAAGCGATAGAGAGACGGGGCAAGTTCACTGCAAAAAGCAAAAATTCATCGGAAGGCGACCGAGATGACGCGTACCAAATTGAATACGATCAGTACAAACAGAGAGTGTACCGGTGACGCTTGCCCCCCTCCTCCCCCCTTCACCCACACCCCCCGTTATTCCCCAGAGCATCTCGCGCAACGCTCGACGACCAGCTCGAAATTCAATTTGCATATTCATGACAATTCATTTGTACCCCATGGTACGACATAGCCGTGGCCCGCCACCCCCCCCCCCCTCCCAACCCAGAATCTCTTATTAATTCCTGCTGCCCTGCAGGAGCGCCGCTAAATTTCTCGAGTCGAGGAATAAAGAACGAGGAAAAGGAGCGAACAGACCGTCTACGCCGCGCCACTCTCTGACAATTCGTTCATTCTTCGTATACAAAGTCGTCGCGCGTTCGTGCACGATGTTAAAAAGAGGAACCTACGGGACGATCCCACGAATTCGTTTCCGTACCGGTGGACGGGTGCGATGGTTTTGCCTGAAGTTGGCGGCAACTTATTCATTTTCCATCTCGCTGAAATATACATAAGACCGATATAGGACTCGCGGATGCTTCGTTCGGCTTTCGGTGGATTAAGCCAACCTGGTGACTTCAAAAAAAAGAAAAAAAAAAGAAAAAGGAAGGAAACAAACGAATCGAAGTAGCTAACTTTCGATTAAAACTTTCGATACCCGTTGTACGTGGGTATCATTAAAAATGAAATCCGTTTATCGAAGAACCGTTTCCCGGCGCTGCGTAAAAATATCGAGTACACGCGACACACACGTCAGATACATACACATTCGACATTGGAAAATCAATAAAAGTATAGACCCGAGACGTCGGTGTCAATGTTCCATCGGCGGAACGTTCGATCACGGTTACGTCCAAATAAATTGAACAGCCTTGAATGTGGCGACATTCGAAAATTATTTATCTTATGGCCGCCCGGTTTTCACGGTCGCAAGTACGCCAAATCCGCGAAAGAACAACGGTCGTACATTTTCTATCGACCTCCTCTCTTTCTTTCTCTCTCTCTCTCTCTCTCTCTCTCTCTCTCTGTGTCTCTTTCGTCGATACACTGAGCGAGAGCCACTCGTCCGCGCTCTTCAAATTAATACGAATACGAATTGCCGAATGATTACGCGAGCAAAATGATACTCGTTTGTCCGGTATTTGGAATCAGTGCGGAGCATTTCGTTCCACGTTTCGTTTCCAAGTTTCATTTCACGTTTCATTCAGCGGGCACCTGTACAAAACCGCCTGGCTCTCCTTAAAATCCTGCAACAGCAGTTCGAAGTTTCCAACCCTCTTGGAACGGGGTCATTTTCCAGTGACCTCGGTCCATTTAGCGGTTATCCACCGTATCTTCAGTCGCCTATAGGAAAAACCGTCCTCGAAACTTCTCCAATTAATATAATCGCGAAGCACGCGAGAGGATCACGTAGAATGGTAGCTGCGGCACGATTGCGGGTGAACGATTTACCGCACTGTGAATGGCTGGCTTTACTGCCGTCACGGGTTTATACATGTATACCGCCGCACCGGAAGATGTCATCGCGAACCCCTGATGCCCGTAAACACCCGTACGGTCTCGCGTCTTTATGAGTCTCGCGTTAACTTGCCGCAACTGCGTTACTCGTCGTCAGCTTCCGTAAAATTACGTCTGTAGCACCGACGCCAACTTCTAGCCCGATGACACGAATCGAATTCGTTCGATCGTGCTCGCAAGCTCACTTTTCATCGGGAAAATAAATTGCCTTTCGCCGAAGTCACCCATTTAGATCGGCCTCGTTGCAATAAACTGACCGAGTTACGGGCGCGATTATTTCGTTGAATTGTATTTAGCGAATTGTATTGTACGGCGGCGGTGGATAGGTGGATTCGATAGCCTAGTTCGTTTCTCTCTGGCAGTCAACGGGACTGAGATTATCTGGGCATCAACCCCGGGTTGATGCGGTTTGCAACTGACGCTTTCATTACACCACTCTTTCAGCAAGACCTCTGCCGCTGAATAATACCTCGTGAACTGGTGCCAAAGGCCGCCAACCGTGTTCCCCCTCTAACGTTCCGCGAGACTCGTAAGAATCGTCTGGCCATCGAGTTTAATATCCGCCCGTTTTTGTTATTCGCTCGCGCGAGCAGTTCGCGCAAAGGAAATTGCCAGCGTCGCGATTCGACAAAAGAAAGAAGAAAAAAAAACGCCGGTCACTTTAATGACTCGAACGAAATCCTTTGAACCGTCGATTCCAGACTCGATCGCGGAAAATCCCGTGAATTTTTGCTTCCAAGAGTCTGACCCACCCCGCGCGCGTCGTAAATTTTTTCCCATCGTAAATTTTCTTCCATTCGCAGGGCACACGGATTACTTGCGTGGCTGCATGGCTGACATAATATACAATGGCGCCAGAGTAATAGAATATGCCAAGTCGAGAAAAGGCCAGTCAGAGGCGACCGCCGTTACGTGGAGCTGTTCACCGGAATTCGACGCCACGAGAAGCACGGAAGTTAGTTTCGTGGAGGATGGTGCGTTCACAGCGATCCCAAGACCTATTCCACGCTCCGGCTCCAAGTACGTAGTTAAAACGCCTTTTCACCGTGTAAATTAAACACCTAAGCGCGCGCGCGCTCGCGCCCCTTTCGGGACCCGACCCACTCGAAAATGGTCTTAAATCTCTCATATGTTTCAACTAAATTAATTAACTTTCTCGGTGAAATTTTCACTGCAACGGAAACGCTGTCTCTCCCCTAATCGTTGATCGTTGCTTTTTCGCGATCCGTTTCGCGGATGTGACGCGCGGGTCCGACCGACCAATTGAAATATATATGCGTGCGTGTAACCATATTCGATTTTGTAACGGGAAATGAATCGATCTAACGAAATTATGGCCGTGTACGAGCCTCGGCGTGTGACACTTCGTCAACCGAACGGCTGTTATTAGCGGTTTCAGAAATTGTCGATAGACGGGCCAAACCGCCATGGATACAAACTAACGACAACATTTGATGCGTTCCTGTTTAAAGCATCGAGTAAATATAGAATCCAGTCAATTTTAGTGCCAGTTTGCGATTGTCCGCGCGCTTATCAAAACGAACCGGCGGGTATAAGTTAGCGAGAGCGCGTCGTGCCAACCGTTGACTAATCGGATAAACGATTTTTAATCAGCGGAACGACTTAATTTCATTTAAATTTAAATTGGATTATATTTCAAGCGGTTTATTCGTATTTAAAAAGATCAGCTAGTTCTTTTTTCTCTGTTTTTTTTTTTTTATCGTACGTATCCTCGTATTCTTTTCATGGCAGACACTATGGTCGAGTGTAGTTCTTAACTTCGAGCGGCGAACCTTTGACGAATGCCGGTGCTACTTCTACACGACAAAAGCCAACGGAGAACGACTCGTAAAGCGTCTTGGAAAGCATCAAACAAAAACTACAATCGCGTTACGACAAAGACGTCGCTGCTAGTTAGAACTCGGACTGATACGTGCCCTCGTATCCTCTAAGAAAACACTTTGATCTCATTTTTTCGGAATAACAGAGAACTCTTTCAGGGATAAAAGGGATAAACGATTGGTCCGACGAATGGCACCGATTCCTCTCTGGCTAAATGGTAATACGCGAGAAATCGATCCATCGCGTTTAATCGTGTGCTCGCCGATATATGCATATATATGGATATTTAAATCATCGTCGAAATAAGCCTCGTCGTCAATCAGATCGGATCGAGTCGGACATTTTTACGCGGTTACTTTCGTTTGAATTTTAATCGGCGTCGCTTTGCATGAATTTGGCACGATATGCAAAAGAGTATAGCGCGCCGGATAGCGGTGGAATTCCTTTGACGCGATAATATCGCGAAAATCTCCATCTGCCCGATAATTAAAACACGAATCATCGAATTATCTTTCTCGATTAACAAATATGCAGGAATATCCGCAGCGTTTACTCGAGCTCGACGCTCTCGCGGATGGAGTGAACTTCGTTCCCCCGAGGGATTCGAACAACAGTGTCCCGCGGATTCTTCGAGTTGCATCGCGATATACGGGACAGAGAGGGCGAGCGGACGCTGCAAAGCGAAAGTCTTTGTCCCTTCAAATTAAAAACGTACTTGTCGCGATTCTTAATTCGACGCTCGGTTCAGAGAATAAAGGTGGCACCGGTACCTGTTGCGTATCGCAGCAACGCTGTCGAAACAATGCCAACAATCCTGTTCCCTTCGCTTCTATGTGTTGCACGTCGAACATCCTTGGATATCCACGGCTGTCGGAGCGGCCTGAACGAGCGGCGTCCACGCAAACATCCCAACGGAAATGAAAGCGCCGATGTATCGTTTAGACAGCCCTCTTAAAACACCCCTGGCCAAATTCAACCAGAAATGTGTAAATAAAACGTTGATCTTCCTCGCCACGAAATCCGCGCGATCTAGGACGGCCATTAATTCCACCGTACCTGTCGTTCCATCGCTTTTCGTCCGTGTTTTTCCACGTTTTCGAGCCACGTACCGTTTAATTCTGAGAAGATGACTATCCGAAAAATCTTACCGCAAGTCTGAAATATATATAGAAACTCGTATCGTGGAAAACACGATTTCCGGTTTTTCGAAAAAACATTTTTACTCAGAAAATATCGGATATACACGCGGAATCCATTTGGCTCTATCTGACAACGACCGGTTTAATTCGTTTTCATCCGATTACAGAACGCGCTTTTACTTTCATGATTCTCAAGCGCTCGAGCGCTACATTTTGAACGATGCAGATCAATTTGCAGCCGTGTCTCGCGCGAGGCTGCCGAAACTTGGCGCGCGATAAAAGATGCAAACGGTCGGTGGGTAATTTCGCCTGCAAGTTGCAGCGAAGAAGGTGGAAATTTCGCGTTAACGGTCTCTCGACGCCAACTGGGTTTAGCGTTGGCCCATTCACAGACGCGATCCGAACCAAGTCAACAGCGAAATTCTAACTTGCTACGTTGAATAGGCAGCCGGCAATGTTGTTATTGAAGTTTTAACATTATTGTCTAATACCGCGGTTCGACTCCGCGTACATCCAGCGCGAAAGCACGCTCGGTAAACGCAGTTCGACGCCGAGTTGCAGCCGCGCGAGGCGAAGTTGGCGAACGATAGCCTCCGTTTCCCAACGAACGACTTCCTCCTTTCAATTTTGCCCGATTCGATCGATCCTCCCCTTCCCTTCTTTGTTTCGTAGATGGGAATTCGAGTTGAAGACCGGCGCGGAGAGCGGCCTACTGCTCTACAACACCGGGCAATCGTCGTACGCCGATTACCTCGGGATCGAGTTGTTCGAGGGTAAAATTCGACTTCTGATGAACAAAGGGAACGGGCCGACCGAGTTGATACACGGCACGCCGGTGGCGGACGGCAAGTGGCATCGGGTGGCCGTCGATTTCAATCCGAGCGGAATCGGTATCACGGTCGACCGTCAAGAAAAAACGATCACTCTGCCGTCCGGTGGTAATCGTTACCTCGATCTGGCCGACACCCTGTACATCGGCGGCACCGAGCTGAATAAACGCGCCAGGGCGCTCGGCAAAGGCCTAAAGTCCGGTGACGTGAGCTACAAGGGCTGTCTGCGAAGTATGCTGCTGGATAACAAGGAACTCGGCCTGCCGGACGTTAAAATCAGCCAGGGTATCGTTGTTGGCTGCGTTTGGGGATTTCCCTGTATCGAGGCTGATCCCTGTGTTCCGGAGGCAGTTTGCTCGCAACTAGGTGTCAGCTCGTTCAAATGCGACTGTGATCAACCACTGTGCATCAAGTCGAACTACGCGGAGGATTACAAGGTGAACGTCGACCAATTCCCTTCGACGACAATTCCTCTTACTTTGCCACTTCTTTCACACCTTTTCTTCTTGAAACAAACTCTCAAACTCAAAATACACTTTCTCTTTCGTTTTTATTTCATTACACTTGCCAGTTTCATTGCGCAGCTTCAAATTACCCCGATTGTCAAATTACCCTCGATAGATCTACTCGAAGTCAAATTTGCCGGTGAACTTGGAGATGCTCTCGCTGAGTCCTCTGGTGCTGTCCGAGGGTGGACACGCGCTGGTGACGAGCGATAACATAGCCATGGTGCTAGACATTGCTAAATATGGGGTGGAAGAAAACGGTGTTATCTTCACCTTGGTAACCCCGCCCACATATGGTACTCTGGCCCTGGACCTTTTAACGACCAGAACCGAGCATTCCTTCACTCTTCAAGACATTAATCGAGATAAGGTAAGTGTTCTTCCTGCTTCCATGGGCGTAGAACTACTTTGCCAACATCCGTAGGATGAACGTGATTAAGAATGATCTAACAGGTTACCGATAAATTCGTGCACAAGCACAAAGAAAACGTGGAAAATCATGTGTTCTTCCAGTTTGTCATAAGGCCACGAGCTATAGATAGTCCGCGACACAAGGACTAACTTTAGAACCTGTTGGGGGCCGCGTGGCGGACTCGTGTCGTCAGAAATCTCGGTTGTCTGTTCCTCTTCTGCATGCACCCGATTTATCCAGCGACACCGGATCTATTTATAAACACCACCACCGCTTATTAACGGTTCCTTTCGGGGGTGGAAACTTTTTATCCGTTAAACGTTTCCCCTCGAGGTTCAAGTAAGCGGAATTTTATCAAAAAATCCCGGCAGTCAGAACGAGAAGAATCCCCGCGTCGATCCAGAGTATGCTAATCGCCGATTTATAAGCTGGCCCCTGGCCGCTTTAATTAATTTTAACTGCGAGCAGACGGCAGATTTAGTACCGGCAATGATTCACCGACCGGGGAAAGGCGCGAGGGGAAAGTCTTTAAGGAAGTTTAATTTTAAAAACGGCAAGTCACGCGGAAGATACGAGTTTCGAAATATTAAGGGAATTTATTGGTTCGTTAAGAATATCGCCGGCATTGCCGGGGTAGGGATTGGAAAGTTCACCTCGCGAACGCATCATCCGCTCGTCGTGAATAAATCATGAAATAAGATGAAATAAATGTCTCGTTAACGGCCAGTCTGCCGACGATTTTTCCTTCGAGATTTCGCGAAAGTTAGCATGCTCGATGAATCGTAAAGACCAACGACTGCCGACGTTGTTATAAAGCGTTGTCGTTACATATTTACACCGGCATCACGGTGAGGGAGGCATACATATTCATAAGTACTAGAAACATTGTTTACCGCGCGCTACATTGTCTCATTATTGCGATGAAATTCCTTGGCAGATACAATACATGCACGACGGCAGTGAAACCACAGAGGACAGCATGATCCTGGAAGTGACATTAGTGGCAGGAGCTGGTTACACGCTGCCAGGCTATCTACGAGGACGACTTAGGTTTCCGCTTCATGTCAACGTTACGCCCGTTAATGATCCGCCGTTGCTCGAAATATCGACCGCGAAAGTTCTACGTCTCGCCCAAGTAAGATACAAAAATCACTATAATTCCTCTATCGAACGAGCCACGAGCTTTTTCACTCGAGCAACCAATCGCCCCAATGCCGAGGACTCGAAAGCACGTGAACCTAATTGACGCGACATAGTCTGAATGCCTGCCGCTGCCTCCCTAAATCAATTAATCGGAGAATTGGAGAAATTGTGGCCTGTTTGCAGTGTTCGTATCTTTGGACGAGCGTGGCGGCCGAGTCGTAACGAAATCGATTTAAGTCGCTCAAGCCGTTGCCCCTAATTAACCACTCAGAGTTGCCATCTTCTTAAATGAAATAATTTCTTTCCATCGTGAAGATCGACCCCATCCCTCCCCTCCCCTCCCCCCCTCCCCCTCCCACCGCACCGTCCCGTGTGGAAACGTTATAAAACACGATCCAACGGAAAATTCATTCACGTTTCCAATTTCTTTCATTTCATTCGATTACGACGAGTACAATCGAATTGCTCCTCCCCTCTCTCCTTTAGCCGAACTCGATTATCGTTAAGACTTAATCGACTTGATCGTTTAATGATCCGCAGGGCACGAGGAAAATCTTGACGAAAGAATTAATTTGGGCGATCGATGCCGACACGCCGTCAGACATGTTGGTTTACACGGTCTTACATACCGACGCGGATGCTGGCTATGTGGAAAGAGTAACTTACCCGTCGCGACCTATCGACACGTTTACCCAGGCTGAATTGATGAAAGGATTAATTGCATACGTACACCGCGGAAACGGTAACAGTTTCATCGATATTCACTATACAACACAAACATTATTGCCGTTTAATTACCGTCTATTCGGTAGCTATATCGGTTTGTCAATGATTGAAATCGTTCGCTTGAATTGCGTTTTTCAGCGAAACCGAACGCAAAGCTCGACCTCCGGGTGAGCGACGGTATAGAAAGCAGCCAGCCAGCGAGTCTGAGGGTGGCGGCTCATCCCTTGGAAATCAAGTTGATGCACAATACAGGACTGGTCGTGGTGCATCGGTCTTACTCGTACCTGACACCGGCGAATCTCTCTTTCACCACCAATTCCGACGACAACACTATTGATATACGCTACGATATCGTCTCGCAGCCGCAATTTGGCACGATTCAAAAGCTGAAGGACGTCTCGAGTAGCTGGATGAACGTCGATCATTTCACCAGCAGGGATATCGAACTGCACGCGATACGCTACCTCCACAACGAGGGCAGCCCGAATCAAGACGAGTTCAAGTTTCAGGCGAGCGTCAGGGAGGTAAGGGCGCAGCACACCTACGATTTTCGCATCACCTTCATCGATCTCGAGCTGAAAGAAACGAGAAGAGTACCGATCAACTTCACCAACGTGGCAGAGGTGACTGTCACCGGGCAGAATCTGCGGTACCAAACGAACCCATTGACAACCGCGTTCAACAAGATCGCGTTCACCGTAACAACGGGACCAAGGTACGGTAATCTGTTCCTCTCGAGTCGGAGATTAGATACCGGCGACACGTTCACGCAAGAGGACATCGACTCCGGCAAACTGCGATACCGACTGTTCAAAAGGGCCTATTCCACTATCCTGGACGAGTTCGCCTTCAAAGTGAGCGCCCCGCAGTGCATCGATTTGCACTCGATCCTGAAGTTCAGGCACTACCTCAGCAAGAACGTAAAACCTTTGGACAGCGTAGAAACTCTGAGGGTCGACGAAGGTTCCAGAGCGACTTTAAGAATTCTACGAACGAATCCAAGGGATTACGGAGTTACGTCGCTGATGTACAACTTGACGATAGTTCCCCATCACGGTTGGTTGACCGTCACAAACAACTCCAAATCTCACTCTCGCAACAACACCTCCTATTTCACTTCCGAGGAACTTTCGTCCCAGAAAGTCTATTACGTTCACGACGACTCGGAGACGAGGGAAGATTCGTTCCAGTTCGTCGCTATTGCCACGGACGCGGTGGATTTTATGTACGTTGGCCTGTTCCGCGTCGAGGTCACGATGAAGAACGACAACGCTCCAGAACGAGTGGTTCACAAGGTGTTCCACGTGGTCTCGAAGGGCGAGAGGTTGCTGACGAACAAAGATCTCGCGTACATAGACAAGGACATCGATACGAAGCCCAGCGAGCTGATCTACACGAGAAGAGATACGCAGAAGAACGGAATATACAGGGTGACCAATCCCACGTCGCAGATACACGAGTTCAGTCAGCAAGACGTCGACGACAATCAGATACTGTTTAAACATCAGGGCGAGGACCACGGAAAGTTCGAGTTCGGCGTTACCGACGGTCATTTTTACACGGCTGGCGTTCTCGAAATTCAAGCCAGCCCTCCTTACGTGAGGTTGAGAGAGAGCAACGGATCCGTGGTGCAATTTAACCGATCGGTTGCTCTTCGACCGAACGAGTTGGATGTTGAAACGAACGTGTACACATCCGACAAGGATATCAAGTACGCGATCTTAGAGAAACCAAAGCACGGGGTGCTGTTGAAGCACGGCAGGGAGACGAACACGTTCAACAAAGAGAATCTGCGTTACGGTATAATTTTGTACAAACATCTCGGAGGATCGTTGGTGAAAGACGACTTTAGATTCAAAGTGTCGGCGAAAGGAGCAGAGGCAGAGGGGACGTTTCTAATTAAGATTTATCCCGAAAGCTACTGGCAGCCGTTGATCATACAAAGCAACAAAACGATGTTCGTGGAGGAGGCTACCAGCATTTTATTAAGTAGAAAGAGCCTCGAGATCATGCATCCCAAGATACCTGATACTGAAATAGTTTATTTTCTGAAAGAGTGGCCGCAAAATGGATATCTGGAGCTACAGATTCACGACGAGCACAGCGACGAGACACGAGAAGATTACATCGGGAACGCGGTGAAGTCTTTCGATCAAAGCATGATAAACGAGGGTCGCGTGTTCTACGTACAGTCCGTGATGAATCAGACGAACGACAAGTTTGTCGTCGACGTGACGAACGGGATAACGTGGCTGCGTGGTCTTTGCGTGAACTTCGTGATCGTTCCGGAAAAGCTTTACGTCGAAGCGAAGGGTGTTGTCGTGATCGAGGGAAAGACTACCATTCTCGACGAAACAAACTTCTCCATTTTAACCCCTTATTATTCCGGCAAAGTGACGGACTATAGAGTTCTGGAAAAGCCGAAACACGGCGTGATTTTGGAATCGACCAAGAATTCTCAGGTGAAGAAGTTCTCGCAGAAACATCTGACCGGTGGGATAATATTGTACAAACACAACGGCGACGAATCTTCGAAAGATTCGTTCAAGATGGTGCTCGTCGCCGGCGATAAAACCAGCGAACCCTTTGACGTTTGGGTTACGATACAACCGGTGAACGACGAAGTGCCTCTGCTCGTTAACAGGACTAAATTAACCGTTTGGCAAGGTGGTTCGATCACGTTGACGCCTGACAAATTAGCAGCTGTTGACAATGATACCGCGGCGCGTGATATAACGTACAACATCAGCGGAGTTAGAAACGGATTGATTTCGTTAAAGTCTTCTCCGGGGATAGACGTTTATAGTTTCACGCAGGAACAGATTGACCAGTCGAAAATCATGTTCACCCATACGAGTAAGTGTTGCGCATTTTGTGATGAGCAGTTTTCTACGATTTACTCGTCAACTTCAATTTCTTAAAAGATTTTATGTTCCAGACGATTCCGACGCTGAATTCAATTTCGTGTTATACGACGGGGTACACACCACGGAATCTTATACGATATTTGTAGCCACTAAACCTGTTCGACTGATCATCGAGCAGAACGCTGCACCAAATGTTTTTCCATTAACGAGAAAAATGATAACGAGCAAATTACTGTTGACAAGATGTTCGGACGAATCTCGAGGAATAAAATACACGATACGAAACGGACCGCATCTCGGTAGGATCATCATGGAAACGAGCGAGGGCGCGTGGTTGAATGTTGATCGGTTCACACAGAAAGACATTAACGATAGCAAAGTTTTCTACGAACACACCAAGCAATTTATGGACTTGATCGCCAACGATTCATTTACGTTCGACGTGGAAGCACGCTTCGCGGAATCCTTAACCAATCAGGCAATATTATAATTTTAATACTCGTCGAGTATCACATCCGTGTGTGAAATCTTCTTTACCTTCTTGTTTATCATATTTTCCATTGCAGGTGTTTCAAATAGATATCTCAGTCTCCAGTGGCGGTCTAGACAGATACATCTCCATAAAGAACGTGAGAGTCCAGGAGGGTGGTTCGGCTCAAGTTATCATGAACATCAGCGGGATTGTATCATTTCTTCAAGCTCACGCTGGTATCGAGAATCCAGCGGTACTCTCGCGATTGGTCAGTCAACCGAGCCACGGCCACGTGATGATTCTTCCAGATTTGAACGTCACCACCTTCTCCCAGCCGCAAATCGAGGGTGGAAAAATCGCGTATTATCACGATCATTCGGACACCTTGGAGGACCGCATCAATTTCTCTCTTTATCTGACTCCTGGCCACATCCTCCTATGCAACACCAGCATCCCGGTAATAATCGAGCCAGTGAACGACGAACCGTTCAAATTAAACACGAACGCGCCATCCATTACGGTGGTTCAGAATCAAAATCAGACGATAACCAAAGAGAACTTACTGACAACTGATCCAGACACGCCGCCAGACGAAATTGTATACGATGTGATATCTAGGCCAACGTACGGTCGCTTATTGCTTCTAACATTCAACGAGAATATCTCGGAAGTTCGTCAAGTGAACAAATTCACCCAGCACGACGTCGATTCCAATCGGCTAGTGTACGAACACAATGGGCCTCTTCAAGCTGCTTCCTTTTACTTTCGGGTATGGGATGGCCGTTTCAATCCAGTGTATACGGTGTTCAACGTGTACGTTTTGCCTATCAAACTGAACGTTACCGTTCCAAGTCCCGTGAGTCTGCAGCAAGGCTCCAATGTAGCTCTAATTTCCGAGAGCAACGTGAAACTCGACACTAACGCGAGACAAGATCTGGTCATTTACGAAGTAACGACGACTCCAAAGTACGGAGTGTTGTACGTACGTGACGGAGCGGCGGCCAGCTTTAAGCAAACAGATTTGCTGTCGAAAAGCGTGATGTTCATGCAAACGGACATGACCGTATCGAACGACAGTCTCGAACTGGCCGCGCGACTGAGCGGATTCGAACAGAAACACATTCGAATCGAAATCAAGGTAGTACCCCTGATGATTATGAACTCTATGGTCGCTCTGGCAGGCGAGAAGACTAGAATAACGTTGCAGCACATGGACGCTACACCGTTGGCTAAGCTAACGAGCAGCAATCCCACGTACACGATCGTAAAGAAGCCGAAATTTGGCAAGATAAAGAGGATCATCAGAAGTTCTTCGTCCTCCGGTGAGAAACGAGGGACCCGTGAGAAAGAAGTGAGCAAGTTCTCTCACCAGGAAGTGATGTCGGGCGTGATTTACATGGTTTGCAGAAAAATTCCAACGATGGAGTACGAGGGTGTATTAGATAGCTTTGCATTTGTCTTAGCGGCCTCTATTTTTCAACCAGCCGTCGGTGACTTCGAATTTCGCGTGAAACTCGACATGGACGAGTATAATATCACGCTGGGTGGTCCAATGGATCCAGTGGGTCACGAAGGTGAAATGGCAATCGCGCCGAATATGAGCAACGATTATTTGTTAATCTTAGGGATGCTTCTTGGCGTATTTTTGCTCGGTGTAGTAGTGATCATTACCATCAGGTGTAGGCAAAACAAATACAAACATGCCGAGGAAGAGAAACCAGAACCGACTCCGGCGGTTGGTGTAATGCCTCTTCCGAGACCTCCGGATCACTTGATGCCTGTAACACCTCACGTAAAACGTTACGCCAACGATCACAACAGCGTGGCAGCCAGCACGCCCTTACCAGTTCTACCAACGATGACGTCCACCCTACCTCAATGCAAGGTGATACCTCTGAGTCCCTTGGAAAGTATCACAGGATCTGAAGTGGACGTTTCAGCAAAGTATCCGTACGGTGTCGCGGACGGAGACGAATGGAGCAGCTTCGACACGTCCGATCTACCTTGTCAGTCGGCCACCACACAGCGGACCAACAACCCCTTGCTAAGAAGAAATCAGTATTGGGTCTAGCAAAAGGAGGGCTGTTCGCGATCAAAGCGAAACAGGCCGTAACACTTTCACAAAAACTCGAAGACTGTTTTTTGTTACGAAATTCTTGAGACTAATCGTCGATTAACTATGGTCTTAATGTGCCTAAAGAAATAATAATTGACTCTGCGAGATGGGAATATTACCGAAAGCCTCGATTTTATACCGATACCTTGACGGAAACTCTCTTTCCCGACGCGCTCTTGCGTAATACGAAGCCTCGATAACAACACGTACCCAATTACGTTGTTAATAATTAACGAGTATTCATTGCTCCGTATATATATTAAGATTGTACGTGATCGTTAACCAATAAGTCGAGCATCAGAGTTTCCATCGATTCTTTCGTTCTTTTTTTCTTTTTCACATCATAGACTCTGACAAGAACGCCAAGTAATATATTCGGACTAGTGAAGGATTATCTTTCTGCGTGGTTTGCACGTAAAATGTTTTCGCGGTGTATCTTGTTAGTACTGCAATCCCTGCGATTCCGGGTGAGCTGAACTCGTTAAATATAAAAGAATACAAACCCAAGACTATCATCGCTATTATGGATCGAATGTGCCTAAGATATTATCTCTCAACTCTTGTAAGAATTTTTCCACGAGGCCTGCACGATGTCGATTTCACTGTCGATTTCCTCGGTTGGATGAAAAGAGGATTCGAGATTGAAAACGACCGACGTCAAATCTGGTCGGTGATCGTTTTCGAAGCTCGTTCACTTTCAGCCAAATCTACGCCACTCAGGATATTTCTCTTTCGATGCTTCGTAGCGTCATCCCTTCTTCATCGATACACAAGTGTCGTTCTTTTTTTCTTCTTTTTTTTTACGAAACCCAAAAAAGAAAACCATCGTTATTATACACGACCGATAGAATATCGAGGATAAATGAGACGGGGAATATTAACTCGAGAACATCGGGAGTACTTAGAAGTATTGCCAGACGCAAAACGTTGCGCGTACTCGCTCGAAGAGATTTTGTAAAGAAAAAAACTACAAAACGGACTGCGCATTTCAGGTTTATATACATATGACAAATATATAAATAGGAGTATTCGCGACTTTTCTAAAAAACAAAAAAAAAACAAAAATATGCACATTCAAAGCACGCAGTACAACCAGAAATACTCCAGTACGCACATATCTTTTTTACACGATTCCTGCGTATTTGTACTGTTCTGCGTCGTACAACGTCGACGTTTTTGAATTTCATTGTTCGTTACATCACACGAGGTCGCTCCCGATTCTTTCCGATACACTATCTTACCATTCGGGCAACAATTTTCCACGCAATAGAAACAAAAGAGATTCGTCGTAATTCGAAGAAGGAAAACTAACTCGGAAAAATACATGAAACATCTTTTCCTATCCCTAGGAAAATAACGATGTCATTTTCTGCATACCAAAACACTTATATTTATCTCGTCGACGTCGTGAAGGTTAAGTTGATTGAAACTTGTCGATCGAACGTGAGTCCTTTTCGCGGATCAATTTTTTCAACAGCAACGACAGACTTTATTATTGCAGTATTTCGTAACCATCGGCCGACGTATAGAACGCACAATAACGATTCGCAAATTCTCTTCAGTATTAAGATAAATTAATAAATCACTCGATCAATCGACAACGACTTGTTGATTCGCGCGCTCGCCGATTTTTCGAGGGATATTTAAATGTTTGTGTCTGTTAGGGCTGCGCAAACTCACAGTGACCTTAACCATGATTTCTATTAAAAAAAGAAAAGAAGGAAAAAAAGAAAGAAAAATCCTAGGAAATGTATAATTAAGAAAATGCTCTAACGTCGATGTTAATATAGTGATAATGATAATAATAACGATAATTATTATTATTATTATATATAAATATATAAAATATTTACACTCCTACATAGAAGACACTGTTTCGTAAATTCGCAAACATACGCATTAATATGATAGTTCCGAACGTGTGGCGAAGGGAGATAAGACATTTTTAACAGAGATACGTGTGTTGATTAATGAATATGTTAGAGACGAACAGTTAGGCTTTTTTACATCCCCAAGATGAACCGATCCGAGTGCCAAACTTCTATATTGTGTAACATATAGTTATATAGGATTGTATTTTCCCTGCCGACTGAATGCATTACTCTAATAATTCAAATAAACTGAATGTGCGATGTTATACAAAACGTAACGAATCATAATCATATTTATATACCTGGTTGTAGTTAATTCATCCTTAATGGTAAATGAATCTCGCGCATCGAAGAAAGAAGTATAATTTCACGTGCGTGGACAGTTTTTAATTGCTTTGTAGCTCTTCAAATATATCATATTTTAGGATACGATGCTCCAACTAGAAACATTATACAAAAAATAGAGCCTTTATTTCTAATTTTGATGTAATTCCCAAATTTACAACTTTACAACTTACAAACGTAGCAAGGATCTCCGGCACAGACGACGTATATGAACAGACTAATCATCTTACGGAATTTCGTGGCCCGTCGTATGAAATATCAATATAATAAAAAAATCACTGGTTTTTTAACGCACTCTACCTTAAACAAAGGTAAGTTGGGGAACTACTACATCATAAAACGATCGAAGTTGGTCAAGAAGTAAATGCGCCAGAAACATGATTTTTGAAACTCATTACAATGTTGCCAAACCACCGCGAAGTCTTCTTCGATTGATTCTATAATCTGTACCTGAAACGAACAAACTGAAAAAGATTAGTAAAATATAACTATTACTTGCAGTTGGATGAAACATCATTTTGTTGAAACAATTTTTTCCACTTAGTCACTTTCTTTGAAAGGTTCATATTCCATCATTCGAAACCTTTTTTAGTGTACATGTCTCCGTATATTTTCTGTACATGTCTCCGTATATTCTCTGTAAGTTAATGTATCTGAAACAAACTTATATATTGGATTAGTATTATAATTTAAATAAAAAAACAAAATAAAAAGATCTGCAATGCAGACATATTACACACACAAAAAAAAATCAGGTCAACCGTCGAAATAATATTTCATAATAATATTTTATTAACTAAATTAAATTACATAATTTTTACTCAAAATTGTGAAAATTGAAAGCAAGAAATTCTAGTGATTGGATTTAACGTACACTGAATAAATCAAAAATTGAAAATTTACCTTTAATAAAAAAATGAAAAAAAAATTCGATTAAAATCACATTTTAATTTATTTTTCCCTTTATTTATTAATTATGTAGCACAAAGAATAAAAAGAATTGCGAAAAATATGTTCATTGCAAGATTTTTGTTACAAATAAACGATGATGGCGAATAAATTTTGAATTAGGCATACCAAATTCGAATATTTATAAAATTTTACTTTATTGTTGACACTTGACTAATCAAATCAGTTACATTTTCACATATGTGAATATATTAAATTTATAATAAAATTTAATGAAGTTATAACTAATAAAAAATATATTTTTTTTAGCAGTATTTTTGTAATAAACGTAGTAGTAAGGGATGCTGAAAAAGAAAATCTAACCCAGAAGGGTTACTGACAAAAAAATCTAAAACAGTGGCCAGAAAGGCCACTGAAAAGGAAATCGCGATACAGTAGCCAGAAGTAACCACTGAAAAAGAAATTGCAATAGCCAGAGGGGCATTACCAATTGAACAATACAATAACCAGCCAAAAGGGCTGCTGTACAATTATCTACATTACGAACCCGAGAAACAAACCGTATCTTATTTCGCAACACTAATACACTAGCATTAATTGAAAAATAGAAAATTTTTAAAACGCGCAGAGTGCTTCGTCATTCAAAAACTCCAAAAAAATAAATACGCAACGCTATTAATCTATGCACTCATCTTTAGAAATACGCAACACTAATTACGACGCGTCCAGTGCAACAACCATGCTGGTTGCAGATGAATGACCACCTTTGTACAGCTCTTGCAGCTGCATCAGGTAATCCAGGAGCAGGGACAGACTTCCACGAATCCAGTGGAAGAATTTGAGCATTTTATAAACGCAACGCTACTTCAAGAAACGCGATTATTCATTATCGCAACACTAAGAGGAAACCTAATTGGAAATCGCGATGGAACAATATCGCAACACTACTGAACCAGTAAAAGTAGTTGGAAAGCGCGATGAACTAATATCACAACACTAACTTTAAAACTAAATTCAATAAAAATTACTATGAACAATAAAAAACTGTATGAAAAACGCTACTTCCAATATTCTAACACTATAAAATTAATAATAAAAGCAATAAATCTCTATAATCTATAGCAAACGAGATAAATTTTACTACTCTAAATTTTATAACTCACAGACAACTATAAAAGTTCATAATCAAAATTGAAAAAGACAATCATAATTCGCAACTCTACAGCAAACACGATTATTATTTTTTCGCAACTCTAATTTAAACCGTAATCAATCTTTCGCAACACTAATGAGAAAAACGCGATTTGCCCAAAACGATGATGGACGATGATGGAGAACAAAAAAAAAAAAATACAACTACAAATACTAAAAGAGCATAGTGACAAAGTAGCAACGAGAATGACTTCCCATGCTCTGGAATCATTTGAATGATCCAGAAGATGAGAAGCCATTTGTTGTGACCCTCTTCGTGGCAGTTTGCCGGGCCTCTTCGGCTTTTAGCCTCTTCTTTGTTCGAGCGCAATGCCCGCTGAAACTTACATCTAGCTCGAGTCTTTCTAATCGCAAACTAAAAAATAACTTATAAAGGTGAAATGAAAAGATAAATCGCGGAAGCTGACCATAATACACATGGACGACCATCGATCATAGTGATCGTTAGTCGTACGCACGTGCGTGCTCGAGCAATACCTGCATAAACGTTCGTTTCGGGACCTACTCGCGACCTATCCGCGACCGCGACCGCGAAACTAAATTCGAAAAATCGAAGAGTAAAACCAGAGACAAGTGGCATACTCCATTTGTACCAATTTTACTGTCGATTTTTCAAATTAGATTTCCTGGAACAGGTTGGACACGCGAAAAGGGGACACGCGACCAGAGACTGTGCCAACCTGCCCGGCCCTACCTATTTATAATTAAACGCATTCACACCAGAGAGTATGCTACCTATCCTAACAATCGCCCTATATTTAAAAAATGGCAAAACAGGCACACCAACACACTCATTCCACGGTTCTCACACATACCGCTCGGGCGCAGACCTAAACTAGAGAGGACATCCCGGGACGCCTCCGACACCCGAGCTTAACACGCTTTCACACTCTAATTTACGTACCATTTTCCTGAAATCGACTGACAATGGTTAACGATCTTTGCGTGAAACGTGATTAAAACACGTTTATATTTATAGCTATATGCGAGATATTAATAACTAAGGAGAGTTGCATATAATTACTATAGAAATTACACATGCTTGACTTGGAATCATTACTATAATTGATAATATAGTTATAATAATAATAACATAATTATAGTTTATAAAGTAGTGTTTATTACGTATTATGATAATATATTCATAATTCCTTAAATCCTTAAAGTGGGTAAATATGTTAAATATTTCAAATTATAATGAATGGAACAACATTATAATGAATAGAAACGACGCAATTCCACATCCTAATCACACACACACATATATGCGGAAAATACGTCGTGCACGATACGCCAACACATTGTCAGTCGCTGAGAAATTTTTTAGAAAATTACAGACTATGGTCATCGTGCCCAATGTCTTTCACCCACCCAAGTAACACCTGGGCACGTGAGTGAGATCCTGACAATGAACACGGAAGGGGTTAAATCTGAAAATCCTGACTAAAAAAATTATTACTTTATATATTATTTGTATCTAACGGACTATTGTGTTATTTTGTTTCAAACTTTAATGACTCTATCCTCTCAAACATTATTGGAATTACAAGAGATAAAAACAATTAACAAGAATGGAATTTATTAAAAAAGATATTATGAAACGAAACAATTGCTTCAAATAACAAAAATTAAATAATTGACTCTAAATTGAATATTAATAGAAATAAGCTCAGACGATTTCTTCATCAAAGCACATTTTCAAAAATGCGAAAGCAATATTCAACACTTGTTGCTTTGATTCAAAAATCTGCCGCGAAGTATCTTCTTGCACATTTTTCTACACGGAACAATTCTAATCTAATATATTTCAAATTCTACCGAACTTGATAATTAGCAGATCAAATTAATTCGATCATTCAAAACTATCATCACTATTATAAAAGGGAAGATGAAGTTGGAAATCATTAATTATTATAAGAATTATTAATTACTAATTATTATAGCAAAATATATCAATCAATAATAACTACATCTTTTATAGCTATGAAGTCGGAGGGTATCCGTCTTCTATACTACGAAATGCTCAAAACATTTTAATAATAATTATTTACATTTTATCCCCCATACGGATATTCACACGAATATTTTGCTTTTGCAAACATTTATATTGAATATATTTTCATTTCATAAGTAATTACTATAATTACTATAATTGTGTAATACAAACTAATTGTTAAAATCGCGATGTGCAAGAAGCCCTATCCTCATCTAATACATAAAAAACCTTAAAAAAATGTTACTACTCACGAGTATAAAAAATACCCGCGGTCACTATGCTCATAAAAAATTCTACGTATACAACCAGTCACCCGTGCCGATTCGGACTTTTCATCCTACGACATGACTGAGTGACCGGAGGAACAGAAATGCATGCGACTCACCGCGAAGAACGATGTCATCTGCACTGGAACAAGGAAAATCGTCGTGAAAATCCTCATCAAGCAGATACCACTGAGAATCCCATGGTGGATGTGAACGCCGTGAAAAATTTCTGGAAAAGCATAAAGGCACAATGTTACTTGTGAAAATTTAAATTTTATTGATGATAAAAATTGGGACACTAGTAATTTAAAATGTGTTTATTTTATGGTTATAATTTTACATTAAACTTCAACGGAAAAAGAACTGTAGAGAATAAAATTAATTCAAGTACAATGTGCTAAAGTACTTACATTCTTAGCTTTTGAAGCATCGTAAGATTCTTAGATGATGGAATTGGAGACTGTAGAGAATCTGTAACAAAACATAAAACATTGTTGTTAAATTTGAAAAATTGAGTAAATTGAAGTAGAATATATAAAATTACTTACGACTTTGATTTCCTAGAGAGGCCTTATCCTCTAGAGCACTGACTCTAATATATCAAATGTTGAATAAGAGAAAATATAAAAAAAGAAAAATAAAAGACTATCAATGCGAATATTGAAATATCAATTGTCGGACTCACTGACTCTAATTTCGCGAATTATAGTTTAAATGAATTAATATGATTTAATAAGAGCCATTTTGCTCAGAAAAATATTAAAATACTGCGCAACAAGCACTGATTCTATTCTACCGATCGCATTGCGCGCGGCCACAAAAATTTTCTGAAAATAAAGCTGATTAGTAAGGGAAGGGCAAAAAGTACGTTTATTTAGAAAATACTGCTATTTCTCTAGAAAATGATTATACAGAACTTAAATATGTGTTAAAGATATTAGTTGTAAATTATAAAAAGTATTTCTCAATACCGAATACTGTAAACGGGAGACAACTATTTGCAGAAATTGCATTCTGAATGTTCGATAATAGAGTACATAGTATGCACATTAGTAATAGATCACATTGTACATGTAGTAATATATCACGCGTGTTATAAGTTTTCGAAAATGATTGCACAAATCAAAATTTCACAGCTGAATGTATTTAAGAAATAATACCACGAAAAACCCGTGTGAAATCTTGCTTTGAAACATATCAATTGCACGTCAGCATTTGGAAAAATACATAAATTGTACCTCAAATATATATAAATTCTATACCAAATGTTACCAAATTTCCATAAAAGTTCATCAAATTATCCACTAATAATCCACTAAACTATCCATTAAAAATGGACGGCGTCCATGCATTCCATGTCATCTTTGCAATCAAGGAATAATCTGCACAAAGAGAAACCAAAAGTTAGAACAAATGTGTTAAATGAACACAAATGTGAAAACGAATGGATAATCAACTTCAAATTCTATCAAAAAACCATATGAGACAAGCTACCGGTAACCGTACAAACGAAATCGACGACTGAAGAAAAATCGGGGCAAAAAATTTCAAAGCACTACACGATTTCGTTACCATAATGCTTAATGAATCGTTAAACTCACGCGTATTAATTAAATGATTCTATTAATGAGGCGTAAATGGAAGTAAAAGAGTATCGAAGAAGCGACGCCATCGATAGATTGGAAAAAATTACGAATCTAATGCGTATGCACTGTCTCGAAATTCGACAACTGAATAACTTCTTGAGACAAGTCTCGATACGCAAAGTTAAAACTGATAGAGGATTACGCATTCAACAAGTGCGAGATTAAGAACCTATCCACATAACAGTGTGTTCGTGTTATTTTGATCTTCGGATTTCGAGCTTCAAGGGTTTCTACGCTTTATTTTGTTTGAGAGACGAAAAATTTTATTATATTACGCAATAAAATTATTATAACTATTTGAATACATACATTCTTAATCAATTATTGTTGAATTTAATATTAGAATTGTTCAAAATTACACAGCATGAAGGTAAAAAATCGACAAATGAGTGGAAAATGTTATAATAAAAGTGTATGCGTAAAAACATATAATAAAATACATGTATATATATGTATAACAATGAATTAGTCAAGATTACAATATTTCTATTGGTTAGAATCGAAATTAAATTTTGGTATAAAATTATAAATATCTTTTGACATAATATGTTCTGTTTAAATGTTATATGCTATTATTTGTGTAATTGTTGAAAATTATGTGTAATAATTATTCGATTAAATTTTACTTTAGGGGACTATATAAATTATACACCTTTTCGATAATCTGATCTCGATAAATTGAAGCCAAAAATGCAAGTTTTAATTTAAAAATACACAACACAAACACAAATCTAACAGCTATTGGTTTAAATTTTTACCTAAGAACTACTAGATGATACTTCCTTCTTTAGAGACGAGGTATGCTTCCATCCGCCATTCTTCCCACTTAAAAATCGATCGTGAGAAATATCGATCATTCGAGAATCGTAAAAAGTATATTACGTATTTCACCGTTGGGGCGCTGCAATCGCGCATTTCCTACGAAATAATAATTTGGAATAAAAAATAAAAAAAGCTCTGATCTAAATCAAATTTAGGAGAAATTCTTAAGAAAGGACAAAAATATTCACAGACTTGGTGAAAGATTACCAATACTTTACTGAAACATGAGAAATTTTATTATATTACATAGTAGAATTATTATTTCAGCCATCAAATACGTATATCCTCAATAAATTGTTGTTGAATTTAGTATTGGAATTGTTAAGAATTATGCAGTAGAGGTTAAAGAATCAACAAATGAATAGAAAATGTTACAATAGAAACAAAAACATATTATATACATATAAATAAAAAAGTAATCATATTACAAGATCACAATATTTGTAATGGTTAGAATTGAAATTAAATTTTGGTATAAAATTATAAATAACATAACAGCATGTTCTGTTTAAATATTTATATACTATTATTTCCTTAATTGTTGAAAATTATTTGTAATAATTATTATCTGTTATTATTATTTATTAAATCTTACCTTGAGTTGAAGCTAAAAATGAATTTTATCTTAAAAATTCACAATGCAAACACAAATATTGACTTATATCTTTATAGGAAAACTTTTGGATAATACTTCTTTCTGAATGATTCTTCTAAATAACACTTCGTTCTTTACAGACGAGATGTGCTTCCATCCGCCATTCTCCCTTCTTAAAAATCGATCGTGAGAAATATCGATCATGATTCGAGAATCGTAAGAAGTATATTGCGTATTTCCTCGCTGGGGCGCTGTAATCGCGCGTTTCGCACGAAATAATAATTTGGAATAAAAAATAAAAAAACTCTGGTCTAAATCAAAATTCATGAGATATTCTTAAAAAAGAACGAAAATAGTCATACACTTGATGAAAAATTATCGATACTTCAAACTGTTATAATTTCCTGAAAAAAAATTGAAGAATTAACTTGATTTTATTTTAAAGAATGAAGTTTAACAATCTTGAATTTATTTCGTTCGAAAGATATTTATGTTTCCGACCTTTTTCGCAATCGGTATTTCAGAACGAAGAATATCAAGCCCTCATAAAGTAATGCATCTGTTTTACACTTTATCTATGGCAAAAATTACTTTTCAACATGGCCTCGTATGTGCGGTAAGTTAATTACTTTCGGCTTTTTAACCTTCAAAAAAACGATACTAATTCTTGATGAACGGGATATACCATGATACGAAATATTTTATATTTAATTCATCTTGCTTATGCAAAGTAACGGACATTAAAATTCTTTGTACTTACTTTTATTTTTATAATCTAATCATGATCACGCTGACGTGTCCCGTGACAATATCGTGATTTAATTCGGCAGACAGCATCGCCTTTCTCTGATTAATTTATTTATAAAAATGTCGTTATCTATTCAAAACAATTGAAAAGCCGCATTAAATAGCACGCAATTAATTGTATTACAGAAGCATAATAAGTAACAATAATGTTCTTTCTACTACTGTTCAGGAATAAAACGTAATTGATATCAACGAATTCAACGTATTTTCTGTAACAGAAAATTTTATAAATTTAATATTTTATATTGTAGATTGGGATTTCTATTACTATTAGTCTGCTCTTTCCTTCTTATTGATGCAGTTAATAGAGATGTATTTAAAACATGTGAACAAAGCAGCTTTTGCAGGTAAGTTTCCAGTATCTTCTTTAATTTTTTTAAATTTAGCTAATCACACTGCCGTTATTAATGTTAGATCAATGTTACTAGACGTTGCAGAAAAGTTGAACCTGGAAAAACACCATATCAATTATTAACAGATACATTAGTTCAAAATGAATCGATTATAAGTATAGACTTGTTTAATAAGGATACAAGAGTTCTTTATATATTACAATTAACTACGTTAAAGGATAATACATTTAGACTCCATATCAATGAGAAAAATCCATTACATCGGAGATATGAACCTGAATATGCTCTCCAGGATCAACCACAAGTATCTAAGTTAAATTTAATTGAGAAAACTGCAGATCATATAACTATAATAAGTGATGAAAACAAAGTTATATTATATGCTAATCCATTTAGAGTAGATTTGTATTCTCAAAATGTATTGGTTATATCTGCAAATGCAAGAGGTCTTATGAGATTTGAACATCATCGAACAAAACCTAAGTATGCTTCAAAGAAAATTACTTTCAATATATCATGTTTAATTATTAAGTATTTTAATTAATGGTTTTCTTTGATATTTTCAATAGAACACCAGAACAAGAGGAAAATGTTGAAAATGTTGAAATAAATGTTAATGATAATGCACCAGGTGATGGTGCAGATGATGATCCAGGTGCTTGGGAAGAAAGTTTCAAAACTCATCATGATTCAAAACCTTTTGGCCCAGAAGCGGTTGCCTTGGACTTCAGTTTTCCTGGAGCTGAACATGCATATGGTGTACCAGAGCATGCAGATTCATTTGCTCTAAAATCTACAAAACAAGCTCAGCCTTACAGACTATATAATTTAGATGTATTTGAATATGAAGTTAATGAAAGAATGTCAATTTATGGAGCAATACCTGTGCTCTATGCTCATGGTAAAGAAAAAACAACTGGTATCTTCTGGCACAATGCTGCAGAAACATGGATCGATATTTTATCAAGTGCAGACAATAATGTTGTAGAAAGTATCGTCAACTTTGTATCTGGATCCACTAAAAAATCGCAAGTGGATGCTCATTTCATGTCAGAAGCTGGTGTAATTGATGTGTTCTTTATGTTAGGTCCTAAGCCTTTAGACGTGTTTAAACAATACACAATCTTAACAGGTACAGCACCTTTGCCACAGATGTTTGCTTTAGGCTATCATCAATCTCGCTGGAATTACAATGATCAAGACGATGTTATACAAACAGCCGAAAACTTTGATACACATGATATACCGTTAGATGTTATGTGGCTAGATATAGAGTACACTGACAGTAAAAAATATTTTACTTGGGACGGACGAAGATTTCCGAATCCCATTGAAATGATACATAATTTAACTGCAAAAGGTAGAAAATTAGTTGTAATTATTGATCCGCATATCAAACGCGATCCTGGTTACTTCGTCCATAATGATGCCACAAAAATGGGTTATTATGTTAAAACGAGAGATGGAAAAGACTACGAAGGTTGGTGTTGGCCAGGATCATCCTCTTATTTAGACTTCTTCGATCCAGCAGTACGAGAATATTATATGAGCCAATATAGTTTAGATAAATTCCATGGTACAACTAATGATGTATATATTTGGAACGATATGAATGAACCAAGCGTATTTAATGGCCCTGAAGTAACTATGCCTAAAGATGTAATCCACTATGGTGGTTGGGAGCATAGAAGTATTCACAATATTAACGGACTTCTTATGTCTATAGCTACATACGAAGCTTTATTTAGAAGATCAGGAGGTTCGCTACGGCCATTTACCCTTGTGAGGTCTTTTTTTGCTGGTTCACAACGTTATACAGCCATGTGGACTGGTGATAATACGGCCGACTGGGATCATCTACGTATAAGTTATCCAATGTGTCTCTCTTTAGCAGTTTCTGGAATGTCATTCTGTGGAGCAGACGTTGCTGGTTTCTTCAAAAATCCAGACTCTGAACTATTTATTAGATGGAATCAAGCTGGTGCTTGGCTTCCTTTTTATCGTCAGCATTCTCATATTGAAACTAAACGACGTGAACCTTGGTTATTTAATGAAGAAACTACTCAAATTGTCAGAGAAGCTTTTAGAATGAGATATTCATATCTACCATTATGGTATACACTTTTCCGCGAACATGAAGTAAATGGCACTCCTGTAGTGCGGCCTTTATGGGCTCATTATCCAAGTGAAACTGAAACGTATGCTATTGATGATGAAATATTACTCGGAGACTCTATACTCGTACGTCCAGTTTTTCAACCATCCGTTACGGATGTAAACGTATATTTCCCTGGAGAAGGCAAAGTAACTTGGTATGATGTTGATACTCTACAACCATATCATCAACCAGGCTTAGTTAATATTCCGGTAACTCTTCATAAGATTCCGGTATTCCAAAGAGGTGGTTCTATTGTTCCACGTAAAATGAGAATACGTCGTAGTACAGTCGCGATGAAGAATGATCCGTATACATTGATAGTTACCACAGATTCTGCGGGTAAAGCTAATGGTACATTGTACATCGATGATGAAGCTAGTTTTGAATATCGTCATGGCAAATATTTATATTTGAGGCTCAATTTTGATGGAAATAAATTAACTTCTCAATTCATAGATAAATTATCTTCATATCAGACAGAAAGCTGGTTAGAAAGGGTAGATATTGCAAATCCACCTAAAGGAGTTAAATCTGCTATATTAAATTCACGTAGTAAGTATCCTAATTTAATTCAAAAATATGTAATTTCATTCTGAAATATCAAATTACGAATTATTTTCATTTTAGGTATGACAAAAGTTAATTTGGAGACTAAGTACAATCCAAATAATAATGTATTAACTGTGCGTAAGCCAAGTGTAAATATGGGAGAAGAGTGGAGTATCGAACTGATCCATTAGAATGTTGTTCATTGTAGACTCAGTAATCATACATTAATGCCAATTTTCTATTATTCACGTTATCAATTGTGTGCGATTAAAATGTCATTATATAACATAATGAGATAAATACAACATAGAGTTAATATAAATGATATATACTTCAGCAAATTAAAAATTGCTTTTAATTATTAAACAATAGAGGATGTGAAACTATTACTCAATCTGCAAAGTTTATAATTATGCATGTTAACTTTGATAAAATGATATGTATTAGAAGTAGGAGCATTAAATATGTTCCTAGAAATAAATATTTAAATACTTAATAAATTGAATTTAATATTCATATATTTTATAATTAATTTTTAGATCTATAATGTTGTCTTTATTTCTTTTTTTTTTTTTTTAATCAAAACTATTGTAAAATTTTATTGTGGTATATAGTTAAAATATGTTTACATATTCACAATTGTATTGTGAAAATGTAATCAAAGGAATTGTAAACATGAAGTTATAAAGAAACTTTTTGATTTCATTAAAAAAATATTTTATTAAATTAAATACGTTCTGCAGGTGCTTGTTTATGAGCTAAATATAAAAACACTATTGATGATAATGCAGATACCAAAAATATAACATCAAACCATCTATGGTAAAAATTAAATTGCAATTCTCCTAAAACTTGAGTTATTATAATTCGATATTCCGCAGGCATATTCATTCTCATTAGAAGCACAGATGATACAAAATACATGCCCTGCAAAAAAATATAATTGTATCAAAGAAATATGAACAATCATTATTATTTTTATCCATATAAAACAGAATAATCTTACCATTATTTGAGCAAGTATAAGTACAATAATATTCGAAGATTTGCTGCTTGATATCGCGTAAAAGAACTAGAACAGCAAAATAATTAATATTTAAAAATTGTTTTCAATCTTGGCTCCAAAAGCATTTATTTAGTAAGTATATACCTTCGTAAGTGTTAATAATAAACCACGAATTGATGTTAATACGATACAACCAACAAGATAAAAGGAAATATGTTGAGACCAAAATGTAACATCGATATCAAAACCAATCCAATGTACTGCAATTTCAATTGCTCTAGTAACAGGATCCTTCTTACCCACACGATCGAAAACGATATTAATTGTTGACTAAAAACGTAAATTTCAAATGTAGTTCTTTATGTGATTCTGTTGTATAGTTCTACTTACAATGAATATTTTCCAAGTACAATACACCGAGAAAAAGTATCCTAAAACGTTAAAATATTTTCCCTGCCAAGTAGCAGCCCATTCTAAACGTTCTCTTGCATTTTGAATGTCATGTGCTTCTAAAAACAATTGTCGAGATAATTCTTCCAACGCTGTAACTTCAATTTGTAACTGTTTAATACCTGTAAGTAGATTTCATTAAATATATACATGCACGATTTTATATCTTAAGTATGTTGAAGAATATTATACATACTTTCCTGATTACTTTTAGTACCACTTAAAGGGCCAAACATTCCCCAAAGTCGAGATCGAGCTCCGTTTTGCCCTACAACTTCTCCTTTTTTAGCTAATGCTATTCTCTTTTTTTTAGCTACAATCATATCCATTGTTTGCAACAATCGTTTTTCTATACCCTGTACATCAGCATATGTTACAGGTCGCATAAAATAAGCCATTGAGGTATATGGATAATTTACAGCACCAAATCCTGATAACAGTGCCATAACCGTGACACCAATAACTCCTATTCTACTAACGCCTTGTTCAATAGATAATAGGCCCTTTTTCGGACTTAAAATTGGAAATGGATCACCCACTTTCCAAAATAAGTAAAGATAAAAGAGATACACAACAAATGTTAATGGTCTTATCAATTTCAGTCTTACTGTAAAAAGAAATGATTAATAAGTGTATCATATTATATTAAACACTAACTGTAGATGTTTATATACTTACCAAATCTAATATTACTAATGATGAAATATGCTATGTAAAATGGAATTAAGACAATTACCATAAACAGAAGCATATAAAGACCAACATTCCAATGAAAATATCTGGAACTAAAGATATATTATGACATTAATGTTTAATACAATTAGAATTAGTTTAAAGAACTGCTTACCTAGAGTCAAGAACTCCAATTATTTCAAAAATAATTAGCTCAAACATAGTACAAGATAATGAAAATGTAGTGGAAAAAATTAATTGTACTAATCTGTGATGGACCTCATAATCTCGAAATAATTTTTTTACAAAAAATACCCATCCTCCCAAAAAGAAGATAATCTACAATATGTAAGACAAACAAGTAAGAACACATAAATGAAATAATTAAATCTAATAATCCAGTAAAATTTACAATTTATTTTAAAAATAAATAATAAAATATTTGATTGCTACGTTTATTGTAAAATTATTAACATTAATACAAACAATACATAGCACGTTGTAAAAGTTTAATAACTAATGTTTGTGTATTAAAACTTTCAAAATTCAAAATTTATTTATTAATGAATATTGTGTATTTTGATATTCAGACATAAGTATGTTTCGAAATTTGTATTACTAACAAAAATAATGTTTTATTGAATAACATAAATTTTACAGTTTACAATCCTTTAATAGAAATATCAGTCATTTATAACCTAAACTGTGTAACATCTACGTGTACCGGCAAAATTCTATTTCTATTAGTGGAAATAAATTTCCACCTGTGTGATTAGGATCACGAATGTATCTTCCAAAAAACCCATGCTGTAATACCACACACACTTCGCATTGCAAAGCGTGAAATTGATTTTGTTACTTGACAGAATACGTCAAGAAAATTCTCGTCACACATAACGTGGCACTCATCACAAAACTTCCCCCACTCTGCATTTATAAACACTTTAGAAATATTCTGACAAATGCGTGTGTTATGTGTGTGTGTATGTGTGTGGTGTGTATATATATATATATATATAAATTACACACTTATTTTTTATAATGATTATTTTTGGAAAGTGATATCAAACTAAAAATTACATATCACTGATAAATAAAATTAAAATGAAAGAAGCAGCAAAGAAAAAAAAACAGATCTATAAAAAGATTTGACCAATTTTATTTTGTCGCACTGTTATATATGAAATACAATTTAAAAATTCATATTTAATATATTTTCACATAATACATATGCTGTTGTAATTCCTTTAAAGTTTGCTTGTCAACTTGTATCCACAGTTTCCTTTCTTGACGTGTTATGGGTCAATAGTAGCACAGGCTAATAGAAATATATTCAAAGTATTTTATTGAATTTATTTAATTAAATGTATTATACATCCCAACTTACCTCATTTTCTGTATCTTCGATGTCTTTAAGCGTTTCTCTATATCTTTTGAGCAATCGTTCATGTGGAGATGTTTTAACAAGTTTTTTAGAATACCGAAAATCTTTCTTTGCAGGAGTTGAGCCTATTTAATTTGAAATATGTAATGTTTTTTTAAAATATAAATATACATAGAATATACACAAAAATATAAATTCAAATGAATAATTTATCATACCTGTTGGACTATCGCGATATAAATCTTGTGCAAAGAATTTGTCAATTTGATCAATTATCTCCTGTATTTCTAAAACAATTTTACTATTCATATTTGCTGTATTAATATTTTCATTTTCAAGCTTTTGACTTATTTGTGGAAATATATTCATAAATGCGATTTTATAATCATTTAAGCAATTTATGTGTTTATTACTAGTGGTATAAACTTTCACATATACATCCTAAAAATCACAATATTAAAAATAAAATAACAAGCGAAATAAAATTAAGTAATTTTACTTAATATAAACTTACATTAATTGCTGATAGAATAAGATTTTTATCTTTCTGCATTTTTTGTTGCATTTCCGTAATATTACGTTCCACACAATTTTTAAAATTCATTAATGTATCACAATTCTTATTCAAATCTACTTGGAAATCGTTTATTGATATTTTAGCTTGTGCTACTGCATTTTCGTGTAACAACCGAGACTGTCAAAAAAAATGAATATTATATTAAATAATAATACAACAGAAAATTTACTTTTTTAAAAATTTAGCATGTTTTTTACCTGATCTGTTACTTCAATAACTTCCTTTTTTATTGTATCTAAATCATTTCGAAATCTTTTTTGTAAATCGTATTGTTTTTCTATATTTATTTTGCAAGTATCCGAAGCTTGATTATTTATAACTTCACAAGTTTCATCAATAGTGTTTAACAGAGTGCACATTGTAAAATGATTTTCTTCCTCCTCTTTTTGTACTTCATTGAAACAATGTTGCAAATCGTCCATCATCTACAAATCAGACAATATCAGAACTATATCGTGAAAAATCTATCTAGAACTATATCGAAAAATATCGTGATTTTTAAAAATAACGTACCTTTAAAAAATTTGTCCGGTTTTCAATAATATAATTTTGATCTCGTCGAATATTTTTAACATATTCTTTAATTTCTAACATATTATTATTTAAACAATCCCGCTTTTCAATTAAACATTTAGAAATTGATATTATTGATTCTTCCATCGATTCTACCAAGTTGTCAATATTTTGAGAAATATCACTGTTTAATGCTTGTAAACTTTCAGCTAGTTTATTTTCTATTAATTGATCAAATTTTTGTACAATATGAGAAGATATATTATTTAACATACTAATCTTAACATTAGTCATAGTTGTAACATCTTTATTTTCACTTTCTAGCCATTGTTGATAGCTTAAATACTGAAAACCAAGAATATTAATTTTATACTAATAATTGTGAAATTTTATAATAAAGGCATGAAATATATTTTGTTACATACAGAATCATTTGTATTTTTCTTCAATTCATAAATATTTTGTTTTAAATTAAGGAGATCCTGAGACATAACTTGAATCGACTTTTCAATGTCCTCATTAAACGAAATATTTTGCGCATCTAAGAAAGCAAGCTAGTAAATACATCTTTATTTTTATAAAATTCAGTATTCTTATTGAATATTTTACTTACCAATATGATTCTTCATAGAAGTACAGAATTGAATTAAATTTTCAGTATGTGATGCAACATCATCTTCAATTCTTCTGATCTGTTCTTTAATATTATTTTTAAATTGTTGCGCAAGAGATTTATTTCGCTGTCCTATTTGTCTAGAAATATTAATTTTAAATTAACAAATATAATTTAAAATTCGAGATCAGATCTTAGAAAAAATGCTCACAATTTACGAAAGATTTTTTCATGAAGTTTATTTACATCTGAAGTAGCTGTATCAGCAACATCTAAAACTGATTGTACTTGTGATAAAAGAATATTTTCAGTATGTGCATGTTTTTCAACAAGATGCTTCTGTTCTTCTTTTTCTTGTTCCGATGTTACCAAGCGTGTTGATGTTGACATTAAAACATTTACTGTATTTTGCAATTGATTTTTCATACTTAATAATTCATTTGCTTGTTCAAAATGTTTTGATTTTAATTCGTTAAATATTTGCTGAAATAATTTTCATTTCTTTATCATATAAGAATAAGAATACAATGGAAGTTATAAAATTTGAATCAATCATCACCTCTTTAGAGTTCATACATTCTTCGAGCGCTTTAATATGATTTAATTTTTCCTCTATTTCTTTACCTTGAAATTCTATTAAAGATTGCATTTCATTGTAACTATCTGGAGTCAAATAAATACCATTTCGTTCGCGACATGCTACTAAATCTTTCTTTAATCTTTCAATTTCTTCAATATATTCTTGAAGTAGTGCCTTTTTAGAGAATTTCTGATTAATCTCAGGGCGATTCGTGATATTTTTAGCACGATGTGCATAATCTAATGTTGACAATGTTTCCTCAAGATTAATACTAGCAGGAGATACCGTAGCGATTATTGAAGTTCTAGTACGTCCACCTAATGATTCTTGAAGCAATCGCGTCAATTTAGATTCTCTATACACAAAAAATGTAATGAATAAAAAATTTAATATTTGAATGTATGTATTATAAATTCAATATAAAAAATTTATATTGATTTCACCTGTAAGGCACATGTGGAGTCTTTTCTGCAAGTGCTGTTATAACTCGACCTAAAGTTAATAGAGACTGATTGATATTGCCGGCTTCTCTTGCTCTTTTATCGACAGCGCCAGACCTTCCAACATTCTCACTGCCAGCCAAATCAACTAAATTTAGTTTCCCTGTTTTCAATAACTCTTCACCATCAATTGTATTCTCCCTTATATGAATAGTAATAGAAAATATTGTATGGGACCGGCTAAAACATAAACAATATTAGTATTAAATTTTATGAAAACAAACATAAGTAATTATTTAGGACATAAACAGAATATCAACCTTGAATGTGCATTCATCAAAGTAGCTGCAGTCTGTCGTTTATCAGATCCTTTCTGAAGAATATTAAATACTTCATTTTTAGTATGTATTGATATTTCTTCTAATCCATGCACTATTACAGCACCCTTTTTAATTGGATCTTCATATATCCTTTTAAATTATTATATACAATTTAGCATGTAGTTTAGTATAGTTTTGATTTTATTAAAATAGCAGTACTTGAGCAACATAGAAATTAAATACCTTATTTTCGCAGCATCATCACTAGGAGACAATAAATCAAATATTTCTTCATTGTATAATTCTAAAAAGCTGATCCTCACTGAGTATTCCTGTACACCTAATACACGCAACTCGTCGAATAAATGACTTACAGCTCGTGGTATAATTCCAGCAGTGGTATCCTGCAAATTTTACACATATATACATATATATATATATGTGTATTTATATATATATGTATATATATATGCATACATTACAATATATAACATATGTTGTCTATTTCAACACTACTATTGGTACAAAGAAAATGTTAAACCAACTGTTTGCCAATGTAATGATGGATCATTGTCAATTCCTTCCATTGTAAAAGTCTTTCCAGTACCGGTTTGTCCATAAGCAAATACTGTGCAATTATACCCAGCCAAAACTTCCTCCAGTAAGGGACTGACAACCGCATTATACACTTGGATCTAAAAATTTTATAATTTTAAATTTAAATTAATATAATTTTAATATAATTAAATTTTAAATTTTATAACAATTGTTGATTGATTCTGAAATATTGTCTAATTGAAATACGCACCTGCTTCGAATTAGGTCCAAATACTTTATCAAACGTAAATTTCTTTGTAAATTTATCATGAGGTCTTTCACGAACGACCACCTCTTTATTAGATGGTATATCAACAATTGTCATCGATTTCCCTATTTTCTCAGTATTATTTGTCGGTCTGCCACAAAATAACACAACATTAATACAGGGTTGCGTTTTTAAATAAAGTTTCCCAAGTACTTAATATTTTAACATGCAATTACCTGACACGGACAAAGACTTGTATATGTTGTTTTTTCTCTTTCTTCATATTACGTGTGTCGTTCATTTTTGTGAAATAATTCTTCTTTACAGTTTAATCGTCTTCAATTTTTCATTCAAACATTAATTTTCTTTTTCCGCAGAATAGTTTACTATCTTCCACATTGTATATAAACGCTTCCTGCTATTTATTAACCGTTGAATAATTCAAAATCTGAGTTTTGCATAAATTCCGGAAGAGGTCTCTTAAATCGAGCTGTACATAAAGGCATAAAAATTTATTCTTTCTCTAAATTGCAATAGCTACATTTTTAATTATATTATATTGTGGTAAAATTAAATATACCTATCTGTATAACTTTCGCAATGAATAATTAGCAAAGAATTAGCAAAGAATAACATTATCCAATATACCATTTATACGTAAAGCATCTTCACGTATATTATAGATAAATGTGTTAATGCGTTCTAAAACTCTTCCAATCCTCTTCAATACGCAAATATAGCGAAAAATTCAAATCAATTTAAACATGGTTTAATACATATGTGAAACTATATATTAAGGGACAATGCTTTTTTTTGTTTGTTGTTTTCAGACTAGCTGCAATTTACAAAAATATAATCTTAGATAGAGATATCCATCATTCAGTCAAGCAACACAAATTTTGCTTCTATTATAATTTATTTAAAAATCAAACATCATGATAATAATTAATCAATTCTACAATCAGTAAATATACAATTTGAAGATGATTCCATTCGTGAACTTTATATAGTTTTTTAAATTTACTTCTAGATTTTTCCAAAAAATAACAGAATTTCTAAAAGAGCACTTTTTCTGAAAAAGTGTGATCTAGAAAATAAATGCTCTGCTACACAGACGATATAAATAGATTATTTCTATAGTATTTTAGTTCATTTATACTTTCTTTAATATCAGATAGTGCTCTGTGCTCACAATTCTTTCTTGGTGTATTTTTATAAATTGTTGGATGCCATCTCCTAAAATAAATTTTGTATTACTTTTAAAAACAATATAGATTAAGTATAATACATCATACTTATCACTAGACTATGCATTTTTATATATCTATGAATATAACTAGAAATAGAAATTTGTATTATCTACTATATACTAAAATAAATACTAGACCTTGCACATTACCTGTATTAGATGCATTTTTCCTATTATAATTTCCCATAAATGCATACAAATTTGCAATCTAGTTTTTATAAAATGTATAGAAAATTTAAATGCTAGTACCTGGCTAGTTCCTTAATTGAACTAATATCGATAATTCTATAATGTAGATAATCATTGACTAATGGCATGAATTTAAGTAAAAATAAACGGTCCATGTAAATTGTATTGCCAGCTAGAGAGCAGGTTTGTTTGGGAATATATTTTTTCAAAAAATTAAGTAACATTTGCTCTGCATCTTTTAAATTAATTTTACTACATCTAGATTCCATTGTTAAGCCTGTCTGAAAAAATATGATTTCTGTGGTAAATATCAGTTATAAATACAAATATAAGATCAAAATAATTACTAAATTAAGAAGCATTTAAGTTACCTTTGCATGATGATTGATGCACCATTTATTCATATTTTCTAAAACCACATCTGGTTGATTAATCACAAGATTGAACTCTTCACTTACTATGTTCAAATCTTTGTCAGTTACCAAACAAGCAATTTCCAAAATTGTATCCTTTTCTATGTCAAGTCCAGTTAACTAGAAAAAAAAATTTAATAAGTATAATATTTTCGACTGCTACCATGTTTATTCTGACTTGCAATTTCTGAGCTTATTTTAAGTGCAATTGATGACATCTAGCAACATTGACTATCATTAACGATTGAGAAAATTATTCAGTTTTTTAAATATCAGCGTTGATATAATACATCAGGAATTTATTATCCTATTAATATGTTAGAACAAATGAATGAAGATCACAGACCACATGTCATGTTATGATGATTATATATACACATGTAACTGGCATTTTGATCAACTTAATAAGTTAAAATAATCAAATACATATACAAATTTTTATAAATATGATTTACGTCAAATATTTCATTTATCAGAATACTATTGTCATAATTTAAGAAAAAAATGTCATAATTTAAGAATTTTATGAAATATTGTTGAATATGCATAATATGAAATATGAAATATTTACTTCTGTGTCTGTCCATACGATGTAATCACATTTGTTATCTGCCATATTTTCATTCGATGAAATCTGTAAAGTAAACTCTGTTTATAATTATATTAGAAAAAAAATTTTTTAAATAATATATTGTATATTATATTGAGCTTTCTCCTTCTAAAAACTATTATTATTGCAGTTGTAGATTTATACAAACTGAATTTGTATCTTGGTAAACATGTATTTTTTAAACGTATTTCTCATGCGAAAAGCAACTTAAATTTAACCTAAAATTTTTGTTCATATCATAAAATTTTGTTCAAACAAATTGTTTGAAATATCTGTATATATAATTAATATAGCAATATATAAAATATAGCTGAAATTGTAACTTTCATTAAATATTTAGTAAAAATAAATTAGCTACAATATACTTACTGCATATGAAGTATGGATAACCAAAAAATTTTACCCGCTTTAATTCATCTAAAATGAATTGATTTTCTTTCTACCTTTCCTATATGCAGTATCATTTCCTATATGCAATTAAAAAATCTAAAACTAACATCAGTAATATAATATATCAGTAGTATAAACTTATATATAGATAATAGGACATTTTATTGAAAATGGCGGGAAATTGTACTTTAGATATTTTATAAAACATAATAAAATTTAATACTATAGTTACTTTACATATTTGTATAACACTACATATTCTTTACAATATTTTAATACTACATATATTAAATAATATTAAGTACTATATTTAATCTATTATAACAATATACTGAAGATCAACTACTTTATTCAAAGCGCTATTATATTCGTCATAACTGAAATTATTGTAGTTTATATAAATTTTATGTAAAAATTAACACAATTCACTAAGTTTTTTCTACGACAATATATAGTAATTTAAATGAATAATTCTTTTCATGAGTCAGCAATAATCTCCAGTTTATGTATAGAAGCAAACGGTAATCGGTAAGCAGTATGCATGTAATTTCTCGTATCATGTAAATATGGAATAGAACGAAATATTATATATCATGTACGAAATACATTGTCAATATGAATTATTATTAATAGTATTATTGGAAACTGCTTAAATTATCAAAGAATATTTAGTAGATACAAGGTTGCTCTTTCGAAAAAAGAATTGTTGGCCCTGAAAAGGGCCGTTTTTTTGTTACTCGAAGAAAAATTTAAGCTCTTTCACCACGAATTCTGCGCGCTAATTGGATGTCCTTTGGCATAATGGTAACTCTCTTAGCGTGAATAGCGCAAAGGTTCGTATCTTCGAACAAACCAACTAGGTAAGCTTCGCTAGCTTCTTGAAGTGCCATAACTGCTGAACTTTGGAAACGCAGGTCAGTTTTAAAATCTTGAGCAATTTCACGAACAAGTCGTTGGAAAGGTAATTTACGAATCAAAAGCTCGGTACTCTTCTGATATCTTCGAATTTCACGAAGAGCAACAGTTCCTGGACGATAACGATGAGGTTTCTTCACACCTCCAGTTGCAGGTGCACTCTTACGAGCAGCCTTTGTCGCCAATTGTTTTCGAGGTGCTTTACCACCGGTTGATTTACGAGCAGTTTGCTTGGTACGAGCCATCGTTTTTCTTGCAGAAAGCCGACTGAAAATGCGATTTGGCCGCTTAGTGGCCGATTTATATATTTTATGAGCTAGGAGCTTCGAGTGTCTGATTGGTAATTGTTGTATTGGAGGGGGAAACGGACGAATGGAAGTGGCATTAACGGTTTCCGATTGGTCTACGGAGTAGTAGTGGGGAGGAAACAATTTTCGCTATATATACGGGTATTGCGTAATTTTTTAGTAGATTTTGAGTTACTCACCATCTCAGGTCGTACAAACCACTGTTTCTATAAGCCTCTCGTCAGACATCGTCAGACACATTGGTACAGAAGGCGTTATCGACATACCATTAAAAATTAAGACCAGGTTTGTAAAACATACAATTATATACGCTTAATTTTATACAATCAAAATCGCACACAAGCACCGCAGGTTTCTTGGAAATTTTTCCTGCAATCACAAACAGCACTAAACACATCTGTAACACCTTATTGTCACTAATTAATCGAAATTTACATATTAAATGTAGGTTACAGGGACACGTCATCCCACGTCATTGAAGTAAAAGAAAATTCAAGGAAGAAAAATTTTAAAAAAGTGAGAATTTAGTGTCACTTGTTGCTCTCTACATTTGCCTTTATTCACAATGACTGGTCGAGGAAAAGGTGGAAAAGGTTTGGGAAAAGGAGGCGCAAAGAGGCATAGGAAAGTACTGCGAGATAATATTCAAGGAATTACGAAACCAGCTATTCGAAGATTGGCTAGAAGAGGTGGTGTTAAAAGAATCAGCGGTTTAATATACGAGGAGACACGTGGCGTCTTGAAAGTATTTCTTGAAAATGTTATTCGAGACGCAGTTACGTATACTGAGCACGCCAAAAGGAAAACTGTAACTGCTATGGATGTAGTTTATGCTTTGAAACGTCAAGGCAGGACATTGTACGGTTTCGGCGGTTAAGCTATAACTTAAAATCAGCTTTCACAATCGGCCCTTTTTAGGGCCACCACATTTTTTTAACATGTATGATAACTCTGTTCCTACAACAAATCGTTCATGTTATTGTACTTAAAATCAAAAACCAAGATATCTTTAATTAAATATTAAAGTAAAAATCGGTGAAGAATTGTTGAAATAGATAAGATATTGCTTAATACAATATAGTATTTTCAAATTTCTGAATCATGTTGGAAGTATCGAAGCAAAGAAAGTCAAAAATACAAGCACAAAAGAGCTTGAAACTTATCGTAGTTATATTCTACATAGTCAAAAAATTTACTTATATTACACTTACATTTCCTTGTTTCCCGACATCTGCAACTAATTTTACTATTGTAGGAATTTCGGGCGAATTCTCAATGTGGTAGAAATAAAATGAAAGGATATTTTATCCTACGTAATTAAATAAAGTTACAAAATTTGTTAAAATCTCACTATACTTACTATATTCTTTCTCTGCGCTCTCTGGTTTCTCGCTACTCTCTAGAATCGTCCTCTCAGATGACTCGCGACTCTCTTTACTCTACGAAGTCTCAATTCTCTCTGGGATATGCCTTCTCGAAGCTTCGTTATTCTCACACATTCATGCACACAAGTACTTTCCTCGAAAAATTTCTTTTTCTATGCAGCTGTCGTATCATATAAAAAACGATGCAGTCGCGTTGAAACAAACAATAGCCACGAGCGCAGAAGAGATAAAATCCCCACTATTCAGTGCCTCGAAGTATCGATTTCGAAAAATATTACCTATTTCGTGTTCTTCAGTCAAATTTTTCAACGATCCTTAATTACTTCCGCTTCTAGTATTTTTCCGTTCAAAACTACTCGTATTTTTCTCAAGAAAACGCAGTCAAAGAAGAGGTATATAAAGAAAAATCAATTAGTAGATTTTACACAGTTCGTCATGATTTCGATAAGCGTTAAGTCTTTTCACTTTTTCCTCTTTGTTGCTTTAGCTGTGAGCCGCAATGTCCTCTGCGCGTTTGAAATTAATCGTTGGAATACACACTTCGAGTCCAATCCAATGTCTTCGTACGGTAAGTATGCTCGTTTTGCAAGAGAAACACACGTGAAGAGTTCTTTGCGTTTAATATGTTTGATAAAAAAAAAAAATTGTAAGAGATAGATGACTTGGACGCAATCAGAATCGCCGGTGGACAATACGCGCTACCGAATCAATTTCCATTCATGGCTGTGGTGCACCAACTGCTGGGCAATGGAATAATCTCGAAATGCGGCGGAACGATCATTTCTTCCAGATGGGTATTAACAGCGGGCCATTGCGTAGCATCCGGCCCTTACCAATTTCTCGTCGTTTTCGGTACTCGTGACCAGTCTGGCATAGGCTATAACTTTTACAATGGGCCTGGTATAGCAATGTTTACGACCCAAGCTGTACTTCATCCTGATTACCAAGTCACCGTAAACGATATCGCATTATTGTACATGCCACAGGACATTCCTTTCGGATGTAAGATAAATAATATTCCCAACGAACAGATACATACGTAACTATGTATATTACTTAAATTATTTCTTGGATTTTTAGTCAGCATTCAACCTATTGCACTCGCTGGTTATAACTACGTTGGAGAATCATTCGCCAACAAAATGGGCATAATCATCGGGTGGGGAAAAGACGGGCCTTACGGCACTGGAACGAACAAACTGAAGTATGCGATTTTACCGATTATTTCGAATTACGATTGCTCCATGTACTGGGCTATAACGGAGAAACATATATGCACGTCGGCTGCATACCACCAAGACGCTTGTCAGGTAAACGAACGCCTCGTTCTCTGCAACTGTTTACCCGGAAATGTGAAACTTTTATGGTTTTATTGTATTTTGGAAATACAGGGAGACAGCGGTGGTCCTCTGGTCGTATTGGTAAATAACATGCCTGTTCAAGTCGGAATCGTCAGTTACGGAGATGGATTTTGCCCCAGCAATAAACCTGGTGTGTTCACTAGAGTTAGTCCATTCATCGATTGGATTCAAGAAGTTACCAATCTTTAAAAGAAACTTGCACTTGCATTACCAGTTTTATACGGCCGACAATGGATATATATTTTGTGTATATTTTATATATAAATAAAACTGATTTTATTTTTTAATTTCTGATAGTTGTTAGATCTCTTGCTTATCGATTCTGTTAATTTCATTCGAGATCGTGGGGAGATTACAATTTAAAAATATCTTTTAGGATAAAAAACTCAAGCTATCGCACGTAAATTAGAAATTAATGGGTTTCTTCATTTCTCTGTAAGAATTCCTTCGTTATGTAACATCGAATTTTGATATAATGTACGTTAGAAGCCACATGAATTCAAATACCCAAAAGTGGTTTGATCGAATACAAGCAGGTCTTTTGTTCTCAGAAAATATTCAAGCATGCCTATACCTGGCCAGCTGCAAAGTGGAGGGGAGAACCCCTCGCTGGTTTGACTGGCCATCTGCAGTTGCCTAGGAAAGGGTCCCAACAGCATAGCTTCAAAGATGCCCTAAAATTCGTTGCACTATAAAATTCTAAATTATACTATAAGTTGCATATAATACACTACCGTAACTTTACGTAAAATCATATTTTTTCTGTGGATAAAATTATTACGAATAAGTCATACCGCGCACTATATGATTCTCCAAAGTTAGTTTATCGAATTCCAATTGAACAAATGGTAATTACAGCTGGATTTTGGTACAAAAAAAAACGTCTAAACTCGTAGAAAAGATAACTCGTTGAATACTTTATCATTGATACCATATATATTCATTGATACTGTAAGAAATACAGGAAGTTTAAATAGTAAAAATTTATGAACAAAATACCACAATACCATCTGTAGAAAGAACGTGATCTCATTTAATACGGCAAACGCAATGAAACATATTTGAACTCGTTTAGACATAAAATAGCAAATAAGTGAATCACCATAAATAATTCTTTCTATAAAAAAAATTACTTTCTCACGCTGTTGCCCTCTTCGTCTACCGAGCAAATATCTCTGTCCTTGTCGCACGGTAGTGCTCTCCTTGTCTAATGACGCTAGACAAGGAAAGCAATAGTGGGCGACAAGGACATCCTTCGATCTATTGAAAAAAAAATTCGACTTCTTACATACACGTTTCTCTAGAACAAAACACACATGCAAAGGAAGCGGCGAGCCTAATATTGAGGAGGCATATAAAAAAGTTCGCAAATTATCCCTCTTAATTAGGTTTTTTTCGTAATTAGTGCGAACTGTCACAAAATGGACATGATGGCGCCATCTAGCGGTAATTCAGTGGTACTAATTATTTACAAAAATAATTATTACTGCATTTTACGGGTCAAATGATGTATGAAAAGAAAGCTAAGAGTCTAATTACGGTAATACAATAGCCAAAGTTCACCATTCATATCGCTAAATTAGGTTTCTTCGCCTATGAAAATTTTGCTGTTTTACGAGGTAAGAAACACTAGCGCCGCGTTGTGGCAGGTGGAACTAAACGATCGGTAATCATATAAGCAGAATAATTAATTTTAATTTTTCACGTCATAAATTTGCACATTACGAGCATATATTTCAACGATAATGTTATTCATAACGTTCGCAAATAAATCTGAATCAAATATTCACTATAGTTTCCGAGAAATTATGCGCTCACTACTGGCACTACCGCTAACGTAAACGAAATTGAAACGTTCTTTATATACGTAAACTACACTTAAACAAAATATAAGATGCAAGTTTAGGATCGCTAAAATCGAAGACGCAACCATAATAGTGATTGTATTACCCTAGTTAGACCCTCAGCTTTCTTTTCATACGTCATTTGACCCGTAAAATACAGTAATAAGTATTTTTATAAATAATTAGTACCACTGAGTTACCGCTAGATGGCGCCATCATGTCCATTTTGTGACAGTTCGCACTAATTACGAAAAAAACCTAATTAAGAGGGATAATTTGCGAACTTTTTTATATGCCTCCTCAATATTAGGCTCGCCGCTTCCTTTGCATGTGTGTTTTGTTCTAGAAAAACGTGTATGTAAGAAGTCGAATTTTTTTTTCAATAGATCGAAGGATGTCCTTGTCGCCCACTATTGCTTTCCTTGTCTAGCGTCATTAGACAAGGAGAGCACTACCGTGCGACAAGGACAGAAATATAGACGCGATAGATAAGGAGGGCGATAGCGTGGGACAAGGATAGACGTATACCCGCGGTAGACAAAGAGAGCGATATCGTGGGACAAGGACAGACATATTCGCTCGGTAGACGAAGAGGGCAACAGCGTGCAATGAGGACAACAATGTAAATTAGTTGTGGCACCTATGCTAGGGGTGATTCACACGGTGCACCTTAAAATTGGTAGTGGTCCAAACTTTTAGAAGGTAGTGTACATATGCTCACCAAGCCTACAAAGAATATAATCACATTTAAAAGATGGATGAAACGAATATATATGAGTATTACATTCGTGTTCAAGGTAAATAACATCGATCAGAACTCTTGCAGAGCGAACATTTTAGGATGCTAGTTTTATGCCTATAATTTTTCTTTTCAATTTAAAAATTTAATTAGTAATATTTACGGCCTAGTAACAAGCCATTTTACTTTAAATAAGTAGAAAAATTTTACCGGTTACTGAAATTTCATTAGAAATTGCAAGGTTAATCGTTAAAAATTAAGAGGAAAGACTGTCTGAACCATTGAAGATTTATTTACGACATTACAAAATGGCGAAGTTCAACTAGTTTCAAAATCTTATTGTCTTGAACATCAGTTATAGCCATCGTTATAAAAGATCGAAATATCTGAAGTAAAATATTCCTATTAATTTACAAATGGAAGAGTAATATCTTAATATAAACATTAGATAATCATAAATCAATAAGAACTTTTTACTCAAGATATTACTGTTGTAACGAAAGTTTTCAATAATCAGTAATCAATAAATAATTCCACCACTTCGACAGAAGTTTATAATTAACAGAAATTAATATTGTAAAATACTACAGAATGGGAAATTGGTTTCGTGTCAAACTTTTTTGTAGACATAACGTTACATATGGTCTAATTGAAGTTTCAAGTGTCGAAGTGTCCACTCGTATTTCAATAGCATGTTTGTCACATTCCAAACACAGTTTATACGTCATTATTTTCAAGGGTCTTCTTTTGAAACAAACTACACCATTGTATTTCCAAGCGAAAATTGATCTTTTATGATCTTCGAGTAATTTTATTCTGCTATTTTGTATTGATCAATGCAAAACCACTTTTATTTTTAAATAATGCTTCACGGCTAATATCCGAAGGAAAATATCTACCTGTATATATAACCTCGGTGCGATGTGCTGTGGCTTCTGATTGGTTGATGCAAAAGTAGTAGGGATGAAAGTACCGTAGAGTCGTGGTGGGGGATATCTTGACCAGATAAAAGCCCAAATTTTCGAGAGTAAGTGTATTCAGTGTTGGACAGTTCATCGAAACTTGGGTTTTCTAGTATATCAAAATGACTGGTCGTGGAAAGGGAGGAAAAGGATTGGGAAAGGGAGGTGCAAAGCGTCACAGAAAGGTACTTCGTGATAACATCCAGGGTATTACAAAACCAGCAATTCGTCGCTTGGCTCGTCGTGGCGGTGTTAAGCGTATATCTGGTTTGATTTACGAAGAAACTCGTGGTGTTTTGAAAGTTTTCTTAGAAAATGTCATTCGTGACGCAGTTACATACACGGAGCATGCTAAACGAAAGACCGTAACGGCAATGGATGTCGTATACGCTCTGAAGAGGCAAGGACGTACTCTTTATGGTTTTGGAGGTTAAAGCGTAAAATCGTTTTGACTTGCGATTACCAATATCGACCAAAACGGCCCTTTTTAGGGCCACAATTTTCTCTCAACTTGAGAACACTCGTTCAACTTCATTTCGAATGTATTACCATTCTAATCATTTTGCAGTACATATTCTACAAAAATTGTTTTAATTACAAATTAATGTAATTTAAAACTAGTAACGGTTTATACTCTTTTAGTGTAGTGTTTAGTAATGACTTTTTGTTCATGTATTATGAGTTCAAATTCAACTGTTAAGAGTTCTTTAACTTCATTTTATCGGGTATCGCCTTCAATTTGTTTTGAATAAATGGTTTTATCATATTCATATATAATTTAGTATAATCTCAAGCAAGTATGTGATGTTTGAATATAACCTATTTGGCCTTTGATGTAATACGGAAAACCAAGATGTCACTTTTATCCATTTTCCCAAAATTTAAAAGAGCATTTGAAAACGAGTATCTACTTTTTTACATTCAATTATTTATCAGAAAATGTCTTTGTGTTCGTAACGTACGAAATCATTTAAATTCATCGTCTGACATACAAGAAAATGAACGATAGATGAACATCTTGATAATACAGCGTTGCCGCATCTTAGCGTCTAATATACTATTTCTGATTTTGATCTTCATTGAACATACATTATTACCGTTGTAAATGTATAATAATAAAGGTTACAAAGCAATATACGATATATGTATGATACGTTAAAACATGAGTAAAAAAAAATAATTATGCGTAAAAACACGTACTTCAGAAATTATAAAATTTATAATTGAAATATTTGAATATCCCAATTTCTACAACACAATTTAATTTACATATAACATACGTTATGATATATATGATATATATTGTAGTTAACATATAATTTTCATATTACATGCCTTAACTCTCAAAATATAGATTTATGTATGTTTTACGAACTATCGAGATCATTATTCCTTCAGTAAAGATTTATTAGTGGCCCTGAAAAGGGCCGTTTACGATGTTTGAAAAGACAGACTAAGCTTTCTTCTCAGTTTTCTTTGGTAATAGTACCGCTTGAATGTTGGGCAGCACGCCACCTTGTGCTATTGTCACTCCAGAAAGTAATTTGTTCAATTCCTCGTCATTACGTATGGCTAGTTGCAAATGGCGCGGTATGATTCTCGTTTTCTTGTTGTCGCGGGCGGCATTACCAGCCAATTCCAAAACCTCAGCGGCCAGGTACTCCATCACGGCTGCCAAATAAACCGGCGCGCCGGCACCGACACGTTCTGCATAATTTCCCTTTCGCAAAAGGCGATGAATGCGACCGACTGGAAACTGCAGTCCCGCCCTGTTAGAACGCGACTTAACTTTGCCGCTCTTAACTTTACCGCCTTTTCCACGCCCGGACATGTTATTAAGTGACGAAAATAATGAGTCGTTCCTGAAACAACGTCGCTCGATCGCAAGGTTTCGCTCGATATTTTTTCTATCGCTGTTGCTCCGAATATATATTCCGAAACGGCGGCAGCGAAGCACTAATCACAACGCGCATAGAGTTTACAGCTCTTCAATTGGTTGGGACCACGTAGGAGGGGATAGGGCTCGAACGAACCTCCGATTTCTCTTCCCTTGTGCTCTTTCGTTTTTATTTAAAAATCTACTGTAAAAAAAATTTTTATTATTATAAATAAAAATTTATTATCTTACGTTTCTCCGTATGACTTGCAATTGTCGTATACATGAAATATACTTGCCTGGGTTTATGGATCTCTGGGTCATGAAGTGACAAGTGCCTCTTGAAGCAGTCCAACGACCATTCTGTAAATTCAACAATCCTAATTATGTTGGTATAACCGCATATTTTGTGGTTAACCATCGGATTTAGTAGCGTCATTCGATTTGGGAAAATTTATGTCTTACAGAAAATATAGAAAAGAAAGATTTGCTGAGATGCATTCATAGATACTACAATAGGAATATATAACATTTAAAATTTGAATAGAAAAGTATTTTGTCGATTCACATTGATTTACCATGGCAAAATACATCTGGAAGATTCGCAAATTCCAATCACGTTATTATTTTAAAACGTAATAGTAATGCCAATTTACAAATATGATTCTTTGAATAATTACAAAACACGATTGAACTTCGAATGTATAGAAAGACTCAAGTCGATTAGGTCAGAAAGTAGAAAACATTGAATGAATGTGCAACTACAATTGAATTTCCGTCTCTATTCTTGATTCAACTCATCGAATAGATTATAAATTATAAATGAAATAAATATCCAAATAAATCCAAGTAAATCATTCACTATTTAGTGTAAGATTCATTTTGTTTGCAAACTGAATTAATTTTATTTATTAAACAAAAAAGTACTAGATAATATATGAGAGTTCGATATTTTGTATTTAATATTGTCTTATCAAATGAGTTTAGAGATTAAATGGATATTTACAAACGTGTTTAACGTTTTCGGATCATAAAATATAAATTATGTTATTATTGAATATTAGAGAAAAACTTCAATATACTATACCTTTATAGTATAGTATACCCTAAATTTGGTACACCCTAAATTTATATTATACCTTATATTATTATATATTTAGTTCTAATAACGATTCGTTAGATCATGTCTATTCAATGAAAGTTAAAGGAACTAATATACATTTCTAATGTATAACCTCAATAAGGTTTGAATTGTTAAATGAATGTATATAATTAAATTCATCTTTTATTCTGAACAGATTTCGTATGTGCATCTTATAAAATTATAATTTTACAGTAATAAATCATATTGAAATAATTATGATTTATTGTTAGCCTATGTGTTGTACGTTTCCAGATGACAGCACGAGAGCGTCAACTGTCTCTCTTTCCTACTGTGCTCTGATTGGTGCGCTGCTGCTGCACCGGTTTCTTATAAATACGGTGATTCAGGGTTGTAGAAATCATTCGTGAAACTGCTCCGAACGAGTGAGTTAGTGAAGAAAGCAATACCGATCGTCGACAATGCCGCCAAAGACTAGTGGAAAGGCAGTGAAGAAGGCTGGTAAAGCCCAGAAAAACATTAGTAAAGCCGACAAAAAGAAGAAACGCAGGAGGAAGGAAAGCTATGCCATTTACATTTACAAAGTCTTGAAACAAGTGCATCCGGATACTGGTATTTCGAGTAAAGCCATGAGCATCATGAACAGTTTTGTGAATGATGTTTTTGAACGCATTGCGGCTGAGGCATCTCGCTTGGCCCATTACAACAAACGATCCACAATTACGTCTCGAGAAATTCAAACTGCAGTACGTTTACTTCTTCCTGGTGAATTGGCTAAACACGCGGTCAGTGAGGGGACAAAGGCCGTTACCAAGTACACCAGCTCCAAATGAACAATTAATAATCTATTTCGACTGGCCCTTTTCAGGGCCACAAATGTTTAACACATGGGAACGTCTCTTTTTCAACATTTTTTTATGTTCAAATAGTTTTTTTTACCCCTTACATTCCCTTATACTGCTTGTAGTTTCTTAGGTATTCATAGGAAAAATCTATGAGGACGATAAACTCTCAAAAAATTTGAGTTCAATATTTTACTATTGCAATTGTAATTAATAATTAATTCATCAAAAGACTAACGAAGTATTATGAATTTTCCAATAAAATGAACTTTGATTGAATTTAGTTTGAATACACTTTTTGTTTAGAAAAATGTAAAAATTTATGTGTGAAAAACGTATCAGGAATGTTGAATTAATATGTTATAATTGTATTACTGGGATATGACTAAGAATATCAATCACTGTAGGTAATAATAAAATTAATAAATTAGATAGTGAAAAAAAGAAAGTACAATGGAAATATAAATTTTTATTTTATTATGCTATACTGTACAAAATGAAAATACATTGAGTTGCCTTTGTAAAATCCTACATAAGAGGATTTAGGTTTCATTTAATTTCTTTATTCTGATAACTGAAACATGATTGCTTGTACTGACTGACCTAGTGCGACTCGTATTAAGAGGCCTAGGAAATCTCAAATTTTTCATTGATATTTAACACGAAATATGAGGTACTTGCTACTATTCGGGGCATGAAAGAAAGAATGTAATCATAAAAATGAACATGTATATTAGCACGTACAAATAAGATCATATAACAATACGTGAGAGAGGAATAGCTTATTTTTCCGTTCTACAAAACTTCTTTCCAGCTTCATATGTATTTACATACATTTTCTGCACAATTCGAAATAGTGTTGAAATTTAGTTTACAAATTAACAGTACAATGAAAAACATTACTGAGTTTCACGATATGCTCAGTAAGTAATAAAATAATATCGTAATTGCGGTAATTTTTAAAAATTCGAAAAAAGAAAGACTAGTTATGGTAATGTAAAAAAAATTTTGTAGTTAAAATTAGTTTTCAAATAAACGTTACAGTTTTGAAATAATTTAGAAAATCAAATTCATAATATTCGTAAGAACACATCCCTAAATATATTCCCTCAAATTTCCAATTCGTTGTAATATATAATTAATTTGCATTTTAAACGTGTCGTCTATTTCTACTCTTGTAGAAAGATATAAACATACCGTGGGTATTATATAAACAGAATACAACGTTTCTATAATATTGAAACTCTACTTGTCAGTTCATAACCTTTTGCAGATGTAAACTTTCACAGAGTAATGACTTCTGTTTGAAAAACAATTCAAAAGTAACTCAAGTCGAATAAATAATAAAAAGTCATAGCTTTAGATTTAAACGATACTAATTCAAAAATAATTTTGCTAGGTTATGTTTTTTTTATTGTCACGTAGAAAAATTATATATAAGTATATTATAAAAAACTAATACTGTTTAAATTGTCTTAAGATGTTGTCCCTTATTAGATGTGAATTGTGGCCCTGAAAAGGGCCATTTGGTTTTAAGAATTCGAGAATTCCATATCTAGCAATTATTTCTTTGCTGTTGATTTGACTGCTTTCGATGCTGCGGCCTTCTTTGGTTTTGGTGTTTTCGTCTTAGCTGCTGGTGCTTTGGTCGTCTTCTTGCTCTTCGATATAGCTTTCGATTCGGTCGCTGGTTTAGCTTTCTCGACTTTTTCGGGTTTCGGTGCTGCCTTAACAGCCGATTTCTTTACAACTGCAGATTTTTTAGCACTTTCAGTCTTTTTCGGAGAGCTTGGTTTCTTTGTCGACGCAGGCTTTCGTGCCGGTGTAGTTTTCTTTTCCACAGATTTCTTAGCTTTCTTCAGTTTTGATACTTTTACAGTGCGGTGAATCTTCTTCGACTCGGATCCCTTAATTGTTGACAGTTTGAACGATCCGGAGGCACCTTTACCTTTTGTCTGAACAACAGCACCAGAAGTAACGGCCGATTTTAAGTACCTTTTGATGAATGGCGCCAATTTCTCTCCGTCAACCTTGTACGTTGTTGCAATGTACTTCTTAATCGCTTGGAGTGACGATCCCTTACGGTCTTTCAATTCCTTAATGGCAGAATTTACCATTTCGGAAGTTGGTGGATGAGACGATTTCGGACGTTGCGATCTCGCAGACTTTGGTTTCGCAGTCTTCTTGGCTGAAGTGTTGCTCTCCGCACCTTCCACAGAAGTATTTCCACCATGTGTCTTATCCTCCATTTCACCGATTATTAATGCAAATAATCCCTTCTTCGTAAAATGAAACGAAATTCAGCAAAAAGCAAGTACACAACTCATGTACTGATAATACTGAGGAATAGTCGGACACCCCTGTTACGCGTATATAACCAGAAAGCGCCGACCATAGAGAGAGGCCTGCTGAATATGTTGAGCGCTGGGTTTCTCTAAAAACGGTGCAGCGGTAAATAATCGTTTAAATTAAAGTATGATTATTTAAAGTAATGCGTCGATCAAGATGTAAAAAGTACATGAACAGATAGCCACGTGTATCTGGTCTTATTTAGTAGCTTTTATTTCCAACTAAATGCTATTCGTTTTCGTGCACGGCATGATTTTCGAACGAGTATCTCTTCACTGTATCAGGATAGCTTGTGGAAAAATAACAATAATTCTTCAGTTATCGCAAAATTAATAGGAAATTTTCGTTAGCAATCATTCTAGTAGGACCGACGCTGCTAATTATCAAGTATTTCCCATGAAAATTTGATTAATGGTTGTAAAATTACGAATTTAAAATAGGCACTGCCGGAATGCATAGTCTTCTAGAGAATGGACGACGAAGCCTGTCTTGATGTTTTATAACTCAATGATCTATGGTATAAAATTGATGTAATTTTAGCTGAATCGTACATCGATAACATAGAATAATGGTAAAACAACTAAAATATATAAAGAATTAATCGGGAAAAAGAGCGATTCAGTACCTTTGTCTCGAATGTGATGCACAAAAGTCATAACCTCATTATTGAATAAAAAAGCGGGATATTCATTACAAATCATGCAATATTAAGTTTTATTTTTCTTCTTTTGTTAGACTTAGACTATATTTTGATAAAAACATTAAATTTATCAAAGTAAAATTGTCATAGAAAAAAAGAATTTCACGAAAAGAGAAACAATATATCGATGATGTGAGTCTAACATGAGTTTGCTGTCGAATCATTTTTATTTTTATAAGATGGCAATAATTATTTAGAATCTTAAAACACTTAAATAAATTCTAAGAACCGATAGCGGTTCTTAAAAAACAATTTTTTTTTTAATACATAATAATATAAATCATGTGATGTAGACATAAAGATTGCATTATAAGATGGCTACTAAGCATCTATTGCGCGTAAAAATCTGTCACAGGTTTTATTATAACAAAATGTTAAATTCTCCTTATATACATCATAATATAAATATATAATATTATAAGAGATATAATCGTTATATGAGATGTAATGTAAATATATAAAGTAATTGTTTTAATGCAAACTATGGAAAATTATTGAGACAGCTAATCATCTGACATGAAAGCGATGCTTAATTGTCTAAAGTAGACATCTTGTTTTAAACATCATTTGTTATATAGCTATATAATATCATTAATTCTTTATTATGCTAATAAAATGTTTTGTTTACAAAATTGTTGATACACTGTAATGCTTCGTAATCGATATACAGAATTTATTTTGTTATTCCGTTGTCCTCGTCTTTTGATATTCTAATCTACAATTTTACGTGTTTTGCTTAATACGTATATGTAATTGAAATTCATGTAATGATTTTATGTAATTAATCAAATTTTTTTCGCACATATACGTACACATATAAACATAATTTACATATCTATAGACGAAGCTATAAAAGCACAATACGTTTACATAGGGTGCGCCAGCGGTTTGGGAAATTCCAATAATTTCAGCTACATCTTTCGAAATAATGTTACATAAAAAAATTTTTCAATGAATAAAATAAATGGTATTTTCAATTGTCGGAAACTTCAAGAAGGGTGTTTTCATTTGGATATAGCAACTATAACTCTTAAGAAATTTATGCTCATGGTTTACACAACTTGCAGCATATGTGCAAAAATAAATCGTACTTTATTATTTTAATTTAAGATAGCTATGGCAATGTACAATGGCACATAACGGTTTATATAAATAGAAAAAGGATTAATTTTAAAAAATTTGGAAAAACTTTACAATTGTGTTTGGTTAAAAATTAATAAAAGTAAAATTGAACGTGTTAATTTGTTCTATCTTCTTTTTTTATAATTCAATTACAACTCGTTTTCGTTAAATTTTCACATTGAGGTTATGTCCCAATTATTTAAAAATGACATTGAGTTCAGTTTGAAACGACTGTCTGAATACATGCGTATCCAGAATAATTCTCATTTTAATGAATTCATCATAGAATTTAAACGTAAATGTTCAATTTATGTTTCATTTGCATTTAATAATTGTTTAATCAGAAGAAAAAAAAATATGTGCAAATGAATCTGTCACCTTGCTTTTTTCAATTTACATAATTTAATGTGAAAATAAATTTCAAACAAATAAGAACTGACAGGATAGATTAGCCGAAAACATAAGTGTTCTATGCAAGCGCGCGAAAATTTATGAAAACGGTGCGGTAATAGTAGTGACAAAACGTTTTGCAGCAGCCAGTCTCTTTGGGTGGGGAAAATCAATAGGAAAACCGAGTTTAAATCGCAAGTATGGGTTATTAACGTTTAACGAATAAATCGTGTAGTGATATTTTTTAATACTGCGATATGTGTGTAATATGTCTGTGTTCGTGAAATCTTTACAATGACGCTTTCGAAATGTGGCGTCTCTTGATAGACAACGGGAATTTGACTGAATAGTGTGCACTCAGTTAACATTAACAGCTGTGTTCAATAAGAAGAAAATGTTAAGAAACTGCGTGATTGATGCTTCTTGACATCTAATTTGAGGAACAAGATATCAAGTTACAACTTAACAATGTTGATACTTCAAGAAATTTTGTTGGTCTGCCTCGCACTGTGTACTTTGTCGCAAATCAATTACGTTAAAAGTACACATATTTCTGGCACTTTTAATACAAAGGAATTCTTTCGTTTCCTCATAAAATTCGGTTTCCAAAAAACTGATCGTCATCGACAGAGAGATTCATATGGATATATTTTCGGTAATGTGACATCAAAAAGCCACTTTCCTGTTCCAATCACATTAGCAGTTTTGGATCGTGGTCATTTTTTAGAATACTATGGTAATCGTACATTAAAAGATAAAAACACTGCTTGTACTCTTATGTTCAACACTTTAAATCAGAGTTCTTATGATGTACACTGTAACGAAGAAGGACAAGATTTTTTAAGGTATATGGTTTCTTTAAATTTGCTTCTATATTTTTTAAATTCTTTAAAGTAACATTCTGTAATTCTGTAAGTCTTTGAAGTGACGTTTCAAACTTCACTTAATTTCCTTTTTTTATGAAGGAGAATACCTTGTCCAAAGGGTAAATTATGTCCAGACGAAGATTCCATATGGAACATTGTGAAAGGATATCAATTCACATACGTCATACAAGATTTTTGGCAGCCACGTTTTTGGTATATGAGCCTAGTGGCATGTTATAGAAATACAACTACTTGTCAGTGGGAATACTATGATAAACATGATGAATTAGAATATGATATTTGGCTAGTAAACGGAAATCCAAATACTAGTGGCCTAAATAGCTTGACATATCAGTTTTCGTATGACAGACAAAATACTATAGAACTGTACTTGTTGTTTTTTATGTGTTACATCATACTCGTGCCATTGCAATTATATGCTGTAAGATTACAAAAGCATCCTGTAACCAGATTATTCACAGCTAGTCTATTATTGGAGTTTATAGCAGTATGTTTAATATTGATACACGTATTGAAATTTGCTCTTGACGGAGTAGGATATGAACAGTTAGAAGTTGCTGGAGATATTTTTGATATTTTATCAAGAGTGAGTTTTAACAAATAATTTTTTCTCTTTTTGACATGTGTGAGTTGTTCATTATATTGTAATTATGTAATTTTACATAATTATTTTTATGCGGTTTAGACATCATTCATGTTACTTCTTCTGCTACTTGCCAAAGGATGGGCAGTAACTAGAATGGAATTGACATGGAAGCCATTGGTTTTTACTATATGGCTTTGTTATGGAGTGGTTCATATTCTACTATATGTGTGGAACATGGTATGTTATTATTCATATTTTTTCCTGTGGAAATGTAATTTCATTTAAATACAGAATTAATATTTTTAGACTGAAGTTGACATTATTGAAGATATTGATGAATACCAAACATGGCCAGGCTGGTTTATACTTCTATTTCGTAGTGCAATAATGATTTGGTTTTTATGTGAACTTAGAAATACTATGACATATGAACATAATACTCAGAAATTAAATTTTCTGCTTCATTTTGGTGCATCATCATTGGTTTGGTTCATTTATTTACCTATTATAGCACTTATTGCCCTTCAAGTAAGTGCATTATGGAGGTTCAAACTCTTATTAGGTAAGTATATCATAAAATTATAAATATGATATCATTTTTATTTATGCATTTTATATTTGTAGGTATTACATATTCTGCTGATTGCTTTGCATATTGTGTAATGGCACATTTACTTTGGCCAACAAGAAGCGAACAATATTTTTTACTTGCACAAGGAGCTGATAATGGAGATGAACTTGATGAATTTAATGAAGCGCCACATGTATTGAATAATTATGTAGAACCTCCAGAACTTACTAAAATAATTGCTTAATGTCAAGACACAAAAGGCAAAGCATCACAGATATGAAAACTCAAACTTATAGTTTGACACATGCTGTTTGCCAAATAACAAAAATTTCATAGAGTTGATATTACTCTGCTATATACTTGAGACTGACATATTCTGAACACTGTGTAATTAGAGATACACTAATAATCAATGATACAAAATTTACATTTGTGATAGGAAGTCAATAATTGACACAATGAAGAATAAAATGGGTGAGTATGATATGAGTATCTTTAAGTAATTTTCTAATTAAAAAAAGTATAAACATATAATTGGGTTGTGGTTTCTAGATATAAATAGATATTGTTATTTTCTATTTCTATTGTTTATAGGGTGTTTGGTAATAGATGGTAAAGAATTAATAAAGAGGAAAAAGAATTTCATTTGAAATTTTATTTAGAAATCGATATTTAAAAATCGACCAAATGGAAGTCCGGTAGAGTTCACTAAATGAATATAGGGCAACTTAAATAATGCAGCAACGGCGTATAATTAAGAAAAAGGTAACAAACAATATGTATACATAAGACAAGACAAATGAAAAATGTATTCTGCAGTATATTCATATACAAACAGGTATATACGAAATAAAAAATGAGAAAATAACTACAAAAATTAACATATAAATAAAAACAATATCCTAAATTATTGCGATAACTAGTTCTTCCAACACGTTTCGGTTTCGTCAATCAAAGTTTGTTTTTCTGAAATTTTTCTAAACAAAAAATCATTATGGTAGGAAAATCGCTTTTAAATAAGAATATGAGTCCTAGATATACTATCCACCAGATGTGTTTAAAGCATGTTTATGATCACTAGATCAATAAACACGACAATAGACATAGATATGTGTTGGTAGACGAGTCATTTTATTTTTTGTCACTTTGCCGGATCTTCGTATTTTATTTGACTTTTACGTGCCAGTAATTAAGTAAGTTATCAAAGTTTAATTTTTTATTTTATTTTGATTAATAGGTATACTCTTTAAAATTTTTATCGTCTTTTGCAAAATATTCTATATAACTTTTATGCCATTGTACATAATAATAATTAGCATAATAATAATCAATATTTAACATCTAAGAGATTATTATGTTATATATAATGGTACTTGTATACATATAGTCTTTATTTATATTTTCTACTATTTACAATACTACTAAATGCAATCCTATCACTGTAATGTAAAATGTTGACCTTAGAATGCTCATGTCATACTCTTGAATAATAAGAATTTAATACCAATTATTGATTTACAACCATTATCTATTAATTATATGTAAAAAATTCAATAAGGTAATCATACACAATTGTATTCACGAAAGATTTTAATTTTCTTAATCTTCTATTGCTTATTATATATTCTATACTTGTGTACATTTCCTTTGTATAAAAACTATTTTAATGCACATTTTAGGAAAATATGGAAACTGAAAATAAACTGATATGACTCTCTTGATATTAATTTTATTAGCATATATTTGTAAAGACATGTATGATTCTAATGTATATAAATGAAATTGTTCATCAATATATTATACATAAGACTCTTATAAAAAATATCCTATATGCATTAATAATTTTTTCAGTATTATATTGCAGTAGGTACTGCATTTGAACCAATAGAATTATTATAAATATGTCTTTTATATGTATTTTAACAATGTTTTGTCATCTTAAAATTTTTTTGATCTAAGCCTATTTTTTAATATTTTTTTTAAACAAATTTGTTTAAATAAATGGCGTCACAAAATATTCAAATATATCCTATTTGAAACATACAAAGCAATGATGCTTTATGCAAAAGTTTCATTCATTAGCATTGGTTCATGCCCTTACAGCCAACTATAACTTCTTTGCTCAATCTTGTAAAAAATTAAATATTAAAATAATAAAACATTCATCTAATATATTCATAAATTGTGTACATGTATATTTGAAGATACAATAATTCTAATATGCTAATACTTACAAAAATAAATTTTTAATGATGCAAAAAGTTTTAAGACCATAACATTTTCTTCATAATAAAGTCACACTAAAAAAGATGTAAATAAAATAATTCTAAAAAGATTGTTCATGCAATGCTTTTTTATTTTATAAAGAGGATCAAAATGTTTGATATTCCTAAGACATGTACAAATGTTCATTCTATTTTTGGAGTAAAATTAATGTATGTGAAAATACTTATTATTGATAGATTATGGTACTTTCAAATAAATAAAAAACAAAATATATGCAAATTATGCTGGCATAAGCTTGCATGCAGGATTATGTGTTATGAAATAGCGCGATAACTAAAGATATTCTGTATGTATGTTTTTTAATACATAGAGTTTTTAATAACTACATTTTGTTGATATCCTCTTGTATAAAAGCTAAATAGAAAAACAATGCTTTAGTAATTAATAAAGTATTAATCAAAACATAAGAGTTTTAAATCAATTATAAATTTATTACTTTCTATATACTTTTAATAAAAATAATTTTATTAAATAACTTTATAATAACTTTAAATGTACAGTAAGATTATCTATTAAATGTTTTGGACCAGGCCCGATTCCAAGAGTAGATGTTGTACCAGGTGTTAATTCAGTTCTACCTGCATCTTTTATTATAGAAATAATTAAACCAGCTTTACGGGCATTACTAGCTAATATCATTAGTTTCTCTTCATTAGATATTCTCAACACAATTTTAGGTTGACCTTGCACTAACCAAGATTCATATATTTCTTGATATTTCTTATTAGCTGATATTTGACGATAACATTCTACTGCAGCATGGGCACACTGAGCAGCAGTCTTTCCCTTTCCCATAGTTATATCTGATCTTACGACTAGCACCATTTTATAATGTTCACTCTTTAAATATTTTATAGGATGAATAAATATACGTTTTATATAATTTATTAATGTCATATTTATTTATTTATTTGAGTATGACTCTTCCCTTTTTCTTTGATATTCTTCCATACACACTCTGAATTTTTGTACTTGCTCTTGACACTTTCTCCAATCTTGACTTTCTGCTATACACTCCTACAAATGTAAAAATAAAAAATTAAAATTTTTATATTATATGATTCTATAATTACACGTTAGGTTAATACTTGAACTTCATAATGAATTTCCATACACCCAGTCTTTTTTAACATTTCTTCAACAGGGTCGACAACATCTTGTTGATGCGTAGTTAAATTAGGAATCATTTTACATTTGTTATATTATTATATACAAAATATTAAATGATTTAATATATAATAGAACTGATAGTTTTGAGGTTACTCTTGTACTGCATTATATCATAATAAACTATATGTTATTACATAGTACTATGTATATCTAGTAAGTTGGCACATGAAATGATATGAGTGAATATCAAGTCAAAAGAAATACTCATTTTCCATGCTTATTGTTATGAGAATAATAAGCATGATTTTATTTGCAAATGTGAAACTTTCGGTTAGTCTATAAGTTTATTTTTACAATTTTATTTTTTGAAATAATTAGTTACATTTTTTTTGTTCCTTTATTCCATGCGCCAATTTAGTAGCTTTATACAGTGAAATAATGAAAATACTGGCAACAATGTTGGGATCATTACTTCGATGTAAATATAACCTTATCAATATAACTTTCTCAATTTTGTAAAATATTCATTTGCTGATATACTAAATAACAATGAACAATAGGTAATAAGTCAGGTTTGTTTCTTATTTATATTAACTTTTATTTTTATTGTGATTTAGTAGTGTAGTATATACAAATATTCTGTCCTATTTATTTCAAATTCACATATGTAATTTTTACTTTACTGCAATTATAATATCTATGTGTAATAACAAGAAAGATTAAGTATATATAAATCAATTTTTGTAGGAAAAGGTTGATCAAATCTGTCTGTACATTATGGTATAAAATACTAAAAGTAGGACTCCTGATTCCCGACATTTGTAAACGCAGTGTTGCCACGTTAAATATCACTACTCGCATCTAAAGTAAGCCAGTGGAAGAATAATTATCATATGTACAAGCCACTAGCCTCGATATGTGTTTGCAGTTAGTGTCTTGAGTTCTTCACTAGACGACAATAAGCCATGGTACGGTAGAGTAAAAAATATGACAAGTAACATGTTTTACTATACGTGCTTCCCATATTCCATTCTTCGATTTTTATTTCCTACTGTCAGTCGGATACATGAGTTAAATTAAAAATAGTGTCGATGATTGTGCACTCAAATACTGGTCATAATTACGTCCACACTGGGACGTTAGGTGTTCATCTGCCGGCCGTCAACTGTAACATTTTTGTAAGTATTTTTCGCGTTTTTCTTACTGTAATGACTTAAACAACTTTCCTTTTCTTAAGAATATGGTCATCAGTCACGAGAAACTGTTTAATAAAGATGTTTCATTTATAATTCGTGTTTTTTTTTTCATCGTAATTCGCAAGATGATATAACAATCCCATAATTCCATAGCACGTGGGTGACGCACGTTAACTACGAATATCGAAATGAAGTGTTACTATGTTTCACTGATTTATACACAGAGATATAATCACTAAAACTTTCATACTTAAGTCAACTTTGTGGTTAATTACATCACCAAAAATATTGGAGAAAGAGACATTCAATTATTTTACAAACAAAACTTATGCTAATTAAACGTACTCTACTTCCAGATTTTATATATCGTTACGCATTACTGCATTGCATTCGTATTGATTCTGTCCATAAAAAATCAAATTATATCACGTACTGGAAAATGAATTAGTCTTACATTGGGGGCAGGCATTAAATATAATTGGTGATATAGTTAGACAAGGTCATAACTATTTTAATTCACATATGTTACTTTTGTCAGTCTTTGCTGCAATTATCGAATAAATAAATAATTATTTTTCGTAACTTTCTTCACAGTTTTTATTTAATTTTTATAGAAAAATGTTTTCTGTGTTAATTTTCTCATTTTAACAAAAATGTCTTGAAACAGAATGTACATGTGAGCAATGTAAAGTCGAACAATAACTATTACATAATCTAATCATGACGTCATGTAAATATTAAAAGAAAATCTGCTTTTGTGCGATTGTAAATAGGGTGTTTTATATTTTCGCGCCAAGTAGTATACAGACTTGAAACGGTAGCAGATAGAAGCTTTAGTTCCACTTTCGCCGCTAGGTGGCTATAACAATTTGCTGTGTTCTCACAAGTGCTTAATTTCGCGTTTGGTTTCTATATAAGAGTGGGACACTACCTATGCTCTTGGATAGTCCGAAGCTTCCCAGGTAAAAATCAGCGCATTATGCGGCCATTTTACAGACCACATCATGTGTCCGGTACTTTTACGTACAGCCTTACGACCGTGTCGTCATCGAAAATTGTTTGTTTACTTTGTAAAACTAACTGTGGAAGTAACACTGGACTATCTTTTTGCAATTTTTATTTCAACAATTGTATGTATTTCGTTTTTTACATACGTGTAGGTATTAAATTTTATTTCTTTGCTATTTCATGACATTCATTTCAGTTCTTTGTTTATTGCAGTTTATATCTGGAATGTATTTGTTACAGGCTTTCATTGAATAACAACAGCATCATCTTTATTCTGAAGTTCACCTTCTCTATATCTACCTATTTGCAATTTCATTTTGTATATTGATAATTGAATTATTATTAACAAGCCAAACTAAGTAAGTGTTAATTACACTGCAAAATGAAACATTTAACGCGTGCTTGTGTCCTTGATTTTTAAATTAAATTTTGTACCAGTCGAATCATCTTTTTATCTCGATACATAAAATTGAAAAGTTCTTCGTAGAAAAGTTAAAACGATATATGCGTGAGTAGCTGTACCTGATTATGAGTTTCAATAGCCAAAGTTGAAAAGCGCGGGAATTTATGAAAATCCTACTAACAACGGACAATTTGTAATGTCCGCGGGAACCGCGCGAATTTCGGGGCAACGGGCGGGTTCTAACGATTGACAGTTAATTTTAGAATCGTTAGTCGTTGCCAGTGATGACAACTGACGGACGACAAAGCGTCTCTCGAAGAACGAGACACGAGGAAGAATACGATTTGCGACTTGGGATGATACGTAATCGGTTTCTGGTAAGACGAAGTGAGAGGTAAGGAAAGCAGAAGGTGAACAGACAAAAGTACACCGGTGCTTTGCGCGTATTCTCTTTGGCCGAAGCGTGCCCGATACATCGGAAAGATGTGCTAATAAGAACGATTTTAGTAACTGACTTTCGTTCTTCTTTTTCTTTAGTTGGAGGGTCGTGTAACGAATCATTCGACTTTGACCGTGATCGGGGGCACAAGTAGTCGTCGTTGCGTTCCTGTTTCGTGAAAAATTGGCGCGCGTTTCGTTTTCGATACTGCTAAATTATTCATCGACCGGTCATGGAGGAAGAAGCTGTGGACGGGATTGCAACGAAAAATGGGGATCCGAATGTGAATGAGGAAATGGAAGAGGACGAGGATGGGACATTCGACGATTCCAAATTCCCGGAGCTAGAACGCACGCAAACTGGTCGTAAGACGAGTATTTTCAAGTATTACTCGTTCAAAGAGAAAGGTGAGTCCGGTCGATTTGTCTTTGATAAAATCCTAATATTAAAGGAGTCCTCACATCGTTGTCAATTTTAGAAATTTACCAAGAAAATGTTATCTGATTGTTGCGGCGTGCAAGAGTTATTCGATCGACGATTTTTCTTAAGTTTTGTCAGGTTGTTCGACTGTTTGTAAGTTAATCGTTTTAGCCGCGAGTTATACGTGGCGACAATGTTCTTATCAGAAATATTTTGTCGTTAATACGCGATAAGGAAATATCAACTTTTAATCCGTCGATATTGATTAGCATTTATGAACGTAAAGAAAAAAACAAAGTGATATGTTACACATGATAAAAAAATCAGAAATTTTCGGATCGGTTGAGAAAAGCATAGAAAGACGCGTGTTTGTAATTCCACATTGGATTAGTAGTGGCAACATACAGAAAGATACAGGATAATTAATCACGATTAATTATCCTGTGTAATCCTGTACGATATGTTACACATTGTAACTACATTTGCATATTTTGTAGTTCGTAGATATCGATGTATGCGTACGTCCGTAACACAAAAGAGTTTGATAAAAAGATTTCAAATTCAACGTGGCTTATGATTTTGAGTGTACGCATTTCATTGGCTCTAACACTGTAAATGAAATTGTTTAAATTTTCAATTTTCATCACTATTGGTTAATATCAATTGGTTGATGAAATAACTATGATATTCACAATGTTCACAAAATAATGCTAATACTCGCAAGGATGCTCTCGTGTGGGAAATATACATATTTGTATTCAAACACGAGATATCGAGTTTCGCAATGGGAACAACGAGCATTGGCATCATGTATGCAACGCCAGGTGGTGTATAATGCATCGCGTGAAGTATCACGAGATTGACGACCTCGTGTCTTGCGGACTTGCGGATTCCATTGCCAAATTATGTGAATATAGGATCGTTATATTTCGAAGGTAAACATGATCAAATCAGGTATTCAAGGGATCACGTGATTCACGATCACTTTAAAAATAGTTTTTGGCTTCCGAAACGAGGAAATTTATATACATCCTCTTTTATTACCGTTGAGCAATAGAGAACTTATACTCACGTTATGACATATGTATGTTCATATTATGACATTCGAGTGCAAAGCAATTAATTAATTAGAATAAAAAAAAAGACGATTGCAAGTATCGTAAAATGCATTTACATATGTATGCCCCAATTATGGTAGATGAGAAGAGAGAGACGTCTTCAAACGTAAAATTACAAAATGTAAAAATATTTCAAAAACGGTCACACATTGCAATGAGCTTCGTTCTCTCAGGACTTTCGTCCGTTTTTTGCCATTAAAGAACAAAATCGATAGCGTAACTCGGTCGAATAGCACGGACCTATTTCACAGACGGACAAAGTTAAGAAGAAAGAAGCAAAAATGCAAGTTAACAGCTTGTTATGTAACACCGCGTAAACAATATTATACTTTGTACAATATTAAGTGTTACTCGATAATGACGCGTACAAACATATCTACCACTGACCAATCCGACCCATTTTTGCCGCACAACGTCACGATGCATTCCGCATGCTGAAAAGTGACATGTTTCGCGCGTGTTACACTCCGAATTGTGTTCCTGCACGTGCAGCTCCTCAATGCAACGAGATCGCGTGTCGTACTGTATCGTATTCGGAATAACTTGCAGGAGAATCTCCTGGACTTAAATTGGATCGAAAGTTTTAGATTCGAAGAGTATGCAGCAAAATTTACGAGTCAAGGAAGTATGGCATATTGAGCGTATTGGAAGAAAGAATGAGAGACCGTAATGAAAAAGGAGGAACAGAGAGAGAGAGAGAGAGAGAGAGAGAGAGAAAGAGAGAGAGAGACTAGCCTATTAATGGACTTATCAGTAAGACTACCACGTATAGATTCATGTCAAAGCATGAATTTTTTGGAATTTTTCTCTTTTGTAGAGTTATTCCATCTAAGGAAAGGAGATCCTTGTACACTACATAAAATCTGATATTAGTTATGTTTGCTTTATTCTTATGATGAAGATTTGGGATTTAGTATAAGCATTTGTGTCAGTGTTCATAGGAAAATTTTCAAAGAACGTGTCGGATGGTGCGCATCGATTTTCAAGAAGATATTTAGTGAGGAGTATAGGAGATTAGTTATAAAATAATGGGTTATTACATGTTGTTAATTGATACTCACGGAAAGATGAACGATGTTAGACCTGTGTTATAATTGTACAATATCGAATTATTATAGAATGTATACAGTTGAACAATGTCAATAATAATGGCACTCAGATCACAAAATTTTTACCAGATCTGTTACAGTTATGAATCTATATTTACATAGACAAGCTATATTTATATTTACGTAACGGTAGTAACACTTGACGCAAAAACAATTGACTGTGACAACAGCGATAAATAAAAAATTCTACGTCTCTTCCTGAAAAAGAAATATGAAGAGGAAAACTTCTATGATATTCAAATACTTATACAAATATTAATATTCACAACATATACGTTACATTATATAACATGTACTTTATATAATTTCGATTTTTTCTCGAGATATTTTTTTTCTCTCGTGACCTATTTGCATATCTGTTACAAGAAAGTTTCGTTTCTAAAAAAAATTCTATTATCATTCTTTCACAACGAGTAATAGATAAAGACTTTCTTGAGGATCAACAAAAATATATTATGTTTCAAAAAAACGATTGGAAAACCAGTTTAAAGTTTAAAGTTCATATGCATATGGTACCAATGGTGGCAGTGTCCTTTGACATAATTTCGTACGATGACGCGTTGTAATCATATATTAAAACACATAAAATTAATAAAATACATTCTTTATGTATCTTTTCTCGTGTTCTTGTATTACACACGATTATCTTAAATTTTGTGAACGAAAGAGGAGGAAAAGATAATTAGCCTTCAATGACAATAAATTTACGTCTCTCTTGCTCCATTTCAATTTAAAAAGCCGCAACGATACGCACATGGACATTTCCGCTTCTTTCGCACGACTCGACACATCACAACGAGGTACACATCTTCCGTGAAACTTGTACTGAATTCTTTCTTCGACTAAACTTCGCTTGAACTTGTAAAGGGATTTTAAAGTAACAAAAATAATAGTAGATTTTTCTGTAAGAAGAATTTAGTGACGTAATTGAAGGTGTAGAAAAAATGAAGACGATTCGAAAGTGTTTATTTCTTTAATTGAAGAATACAGTGTTTCAGTCTGTGTTTCCGTTATTTTTTATCAATAAGTGTTTCGATCTTCGTGCGATCTTCGCGCAAGGAAAGATGAGCCCTCTTCAGTGAAAAGAATTGAGTTTAGTACTATTGCGATTTCGTACTGAGTTTATCTTAATTTAGCGAAGAAAATAAAAGGCTTGTATCACCAAGTAATTTTTGTCGATCAGATTAAGATCAGTAATTGATTGATTTGATTAGCAAACGATCGAAGAACAATCGATGAAAGTTCAACTTAACATTGAGGAGCTTGCATGTATAGATACGTAGAAAGCGGGAAGCTAGAGGAAAATGGGTTTCTAGATTTGTATAACGTTTCAACGCAGAATACATAGCGTAACAATAGAAATTTAATGACATAAGCTCATTGGATGAGGGTTACAAAATGCTTTTGCAAACACAATGGGAGATTAATTGTCGGGTTGTAGGAGAGATTTCACGAAAGTTGCGTGCGAACCACGTGTCTAGCTCATCTCTAATCTAATTATCATCGTTTCAAGCAACACACGAAGAACATCATAAAGCATGATAATAGAACATGAATATTCTTCATTATGTTATCAAGTCTTTCCTTTGTAACAAGAGTAAGGCAGAATCGCTACATCCATCTCGATGTCAGTAACATTGTTTGAATGAAATCGTATGACGTATATTATAAACAAATGTTGCGTCCTTCTTACATTGAACTTCAACATTCTGCCTGCCAGATTTTGCAAACGTGACGTCAATGCAATGTTAATGTAATGTTAACGAATTAAAATATTGCGCTTGCCTTTCAGATACAATGCCGACCTCGACAAAGAAACCGGGTCCCCTTATCGGAGTAATTGATGTTGGCACGCGGACCGTTCGTTTTGTGGTGAGATATTGTTATAGTTGAATGTATGGCTGTCTGACGTTGATTCTACTTGAGTCGATTCTCACGTTAGATCCTATTATACTGTCAGCTCATATGTCGCTCATATATATACAGTTGTTAACATTAATGACTTACTAACTAAACGTATATCTTTCTATGAAGGAAACATGAAATTGACTTGTATTGTAGGTGTTCAATGCAAAGCATGTAGCTGAAGTGGCATCTCATCAAATCGACGTAGAACAAATAAGTCCGCACGAAGGATGGGTGGAACAGGACCCAAAAGAGATCCTTTTTGCAATAAAAGTGTGCATTAAAGATGTTATTCGGAAATTGGATGTGTTTGGGACAAAGGTGGAAGATATATTAACGATCGGTATTACAAATCAAAGAGAAACTACATTAGCATGGGATGCAACGACCGGTGAACCGCTACATAATGCGATAGGTGTGTCCTGATAATAATCGGATTGCTCAAATACAGAATATCTATAATGCTTATTAATATTTTTATTATTTCAGTGTGGTCCGATATAAGAACGAATTCCATCGTCGATCAGATAATAGCTAAGTTTCCGGATCAAAGCAAAAATCATATTAAACCATTATGTGGTTTACCAGTGAGCCCGTATTTTTCAGCTCTGAAAATTCGTTGGATGAAGGATAACGTGCCCACTGTTAGAAAAGCGATACGGGACAGGCGATGCAAAGTGGGCACAATGGATACCTGGGTCGTTTGGGTATGTGAGTACTGTGTGCTTGAACGTAGAACTTGTCTAGGATACGAAAACAATTATTGTACCTTACAGCAAAAGGAATGAGTAGATGATGACATTCATGATCCAGAGAATTCATTGAAAAATGGTTACAGAACTTAACGGGTGGCAAAGACGGTGGATTGTATATTACTGACGTAACGAATGCATCAAGGACCATGTTAATGAACATAGAGACTCTTTCATGGGATCCCACGTTATGCAGATATTTCGACATTCCTATGCAAATATTGCCAGAGATTAAGAGCAGCTCTGAAATTTATGGAAATATTGCGGTTGGTCCGTTGAAGGGCATCACTATATCTGGTGTAAGTTACATTTCTCATGTATACTGCAGAAAATTCTATATATATTTACGTCAAATATATAATATTTGATATTTTTAGATTTTAGGAAATCAGCAGTCAGCGTTAGTCGGACAAAATTGTTTAAAGAAGGGACAAGCGAAAAACACCTATAGAAGTGGATGCTTTTTGCTATGCAATACGGGAACAACAGTATGTAATATAAAAAATAATATGATTCGGCAGAGTATTCAGAAATTATAAATTGTTACAATTTTTAGCGTGTGTATTCTTCTCATGGATTAGTTACAACGGTGGCATATCAGCTGGGTCCAAAATGTCCAGCGGTTTATGCATTGGAAGGTTCAATTGCGGTAGCAGGTGCTGCTATTAAATGGTTACGAGATAATATGAAACTTATTAAGGATGTTCATGAAAGCGAACATTTGGCTGAAAGTGTTTTTAGTACCGGCGATGTATATTTTGTGCCAGCTTTTACAGGACTGTACGCTCCGTATTGGAGAAAAGATGCGAGAGGGTAAATATCACTTCATGAGAGTCTGATATAAGATCCTAGCATACATATGTTTACTTAGACTTTTGTTTTTACAGAATTATTTGTGGTCTTACTGCATTTACAACGAAACAGCATATAATAAGAGCATCATTGGAAGCTGTTTGTTTCCAAACTAGAGATATTTTGGAAGCTATGTATAAAGATTGTGGTTTTCCATTGACCAAATTAAACACAGATGGAAAAATGTCAACAAATAATCTTCTTATGCAACTGCAAGCAGATCTTTGCGGTACACCAGTATGTAAGTACTTTATTAAATACTTTGAGAGATAAATAAATGTACGCATTAATGCTTATATATTTTAGTCAGATCAACAATGCCAGATATGACGGCGTTAGGTGCTGCAATGGCTGCAGGTCATGCAGAAGGTATAGATGTTTGGCAATTAGAAGGTGAAAATATAGAAACAGTACTTAGTGATACATTTTTACCAACGACAACGCCAGAAGGTAAAAGATTTTCAAATTTAATGATGTGATATTTTATCTTTCATAAAATGTTTTTTTTACTTTCTATAGAAAGAGATGCTAGGTATAAAAAATGGAAGATGGCAGTTGAAAGAAGTTTAGGCTGGGCGGCAGTAAAGAAATCTGATCAAATGACAGGTAAACTTTATAATATCATGCAAGAATGTCAGAGTATTATGAGTATATTTAAAGTTATTTATTATTCAATTATATCCAGTTATTCGTAATTTATCTCGGTATTAATTTTTTATCCGTTATCTGCATGCGTTTATTGTAAATAAAAAGAGCCAGTATATTGATGGTAATGCGATTTCTTCATAAAATAGTAAAATTAAGTTTTTAATTTCTATTAAAGTTGTTTAGTAATGATTTACTATTTTGGGTGATATTTTACATATGAGTACATTTATATATGAGTGAAACTGTGTGAGAGAATATGATTCAGTAGTCACAATTAAGTTTTAAACCAAAGCTCAATTATGTTTGATTTTTTAATGTTCCAGATGAAAGATATTACGTACTGGCATCCATCCCTGCAAGTTGGTTTTTAATGACAAGCTTCATTTTATTACGATTAAGTTATTATTTGGAAAATCGGTGACGACATTTATATTATTATAACGAAGGATCATTTAGATAGCAAATAGCCTATATTGTATTGTAAATGCAAATAGGAGTATGGCCGTCAAGCCTTAATTATCAAGTAGATCATCAGCCCATCAGTAATTAAAACACAAAAAAAAATAGTTCAAGAAACTTCTTCGATTCAGTAGAACAAATAATATTTCGAACTTTGCAAAAAAAATCTATATAGTTCATTAAATGAAGCGCTCAAAGCAAAGAACTTTCAAGCCATTAATTTTAAAGGAATATTTCAAGGAAGAAAGTATTATAAACAATGCACGTGCATGCAACTTAAAAAATTCACTTATTCGTTATTTTTTATTGACTGTTGATGCAAGATAACGTGGTATTTCGCGAAGCATTACTGCCAAGGACATAGACAAAGAATTAAGTATAGTTTTGTATAATTTTGTAGAATTGTAAACGTTTGTAATATTTTAAGGATTTACAATTAATTAAATTTTTATAATTTAGTCTATTCTCGTCGCTTTATTTTGTACGTTCAATTTGTCTGTTATATTGTCAAAAAATCGTCTATGTACAATGTTAAATCTATTGTATTATAAAGTCAACCATTGGAAATACACGTTCGTCTTGTTTTATTAATGCGTTCATTACTTGAGTTTCGAACGAGGCATTACATTTGCCCAACAACTGTTGGGGGGAAAAAGGAAAAAACGTGAGATGTAGAAACATTACTTGCTGATGTGTGTTTCAAATAGAGCGCGCTAAAGGAGCGCCACGAAGCGTCAAGCGGATGCAAGTGAAACTATAATTAACGAGCTATGGGCACGCTTGGCCGTGTCAGTGTAGATTCGTTGTGGGTATCCGGTGTTGTCAGTACAGAGTAGAAAGAGTAGGATGCGGTATCGTGCAACATTATGGTACATCTCGTGGCCGCGACTTCGTGAGAAGGTCGTCGAGGTAATGAACGTATTATCCCGTTGAGGGAAATGTGTATCGTATCACGCGAGTGCAGGACGGGCTAACCTAAAGAGAGGTGTTCAGTGGGTTTGGGGGAAGGTGTAGTGTGAAAAGTGCGCGGGACTCGCATCACGAGCGAACACCAAGGAGTCCTGGTGTCGTGGGATATGCAAGCACACGTCAAGATGTCGTCGGGAGGACATAGCAGTCGTACTCGAGCTGTACACATTGGTTCGATTTTCCAGAAGCTTCATGGTCGCTTCGCTGATCCCATGACATTACCGAAACTTTCGACCGACAAGCGAATGCTGGATAAGACGTGGAAGCTTATGGACAAGGTGGTCAAGTTGTGTCAACATCAAAGGATGAATCTGAAAAATTCGCCGCCGTTCATCTTAGACATTTTACCGGATACGTATCAGCGATTGAGACTGATATATAGCAAATACGAGGACAGGATGCAGGTGTTACATAGCAACGAACACTTTTGTGTATTCATCAATAATCTTATGAGAAAGTGCAAGCAAGCGATCAAGTTGTTCAAGGAAGGGAAAGAGAAGATGTTCGACGAGACATCGCATTATCGTAGGAATTTGACTAAACTCAGCCTTGTCTTTAGCCACATGCTGTCCGAGTTGAAGGCCATTTTCCCAAACGGTGTGTTTGCCGGGCATAAATTCCGTATTACAAAGGCAGACGCGGCTGAGTTTTGGAAAGAGAGCTTTGGAATCAGGTGCGTATCATTGGACAATCCTTTTCCTTTTTTTTTCGTTTTCTTTCTCCTCCCCCCGCCCTCCGCTACTCTTTTCTTTTGTTGTTTCCGGTTTGTTTTGACCGTGTAAACAGGCCACCTGTCTCGTCGCGTGTGCTTTCCACTTTGACGTGCGTAAAAACGAATAATAAACGCGCGCTCTGTGACTCGCACGTGCGCACACCTAACCTAAAAACGGCCCTGCGTTTCATTGATATTGACATTAGCATCGTGTGCCGAAAATTGAGACGTGTCTGGATTGGTTTGCACCTGACGCCATTCGACGGATATATATTTCGCCGTCACCGGAAGTGTTCTTTTTCATATGCGAATTCGTGCAAAGGGAAGAGCCTATGTTCTCGCATGACGTCGAATCATGAAAATCACTTTACCTCGACAATAATTTCGACCGTGTTGCGTGTGTTGCGAGCATTTTTTTCTTTTTTTTCTCTTTTTGTTAACAAATTTTTTTAAAAGAATAACATCGATATTGATAAAATATACAGATTAGAAAGAGCGTTATCGTATTATTTTCTCTTTGACTATACAAGGTAATCGAGGAAAGATGATTCCTCGTACTTGACGCTTCCGATCTGAGATATCGGGCTGTTTAAACAACGAAGCGATAAACGCGGTCGATTGATTTACGTTCAGTCGAGCAACAGTTACATCGCTCTGTCGGCACACGGTTACTTCCGGTACGATCGAAATTTCATCTATATTCTGTTGTAGGCTGTCGAACCGCGTAAATTGTCAAAACGAACCGCGTTATCGAGTCATTGTCAACAATCACAGCTCATTGACAACGATCGAAGCTGTTTTTGCGACACGTGAATGAAAAGAAAAGGGAAGCGGTCTGCAACGATTCGATATCTGTAGATATGTAATCGTGATGAAAGATAAACGAGGGGAAGAAAGAGAGACGGAGAGAAACGCGTATAAAGGTGGGAAGAGTCGGTGGAACGGGGCGGATCGATTGGTTAGATCCGTTTCCTGGTTACTATTCTTGGGGGGCCGGTGGTTTAGTATCGTTTTACAAAACTGATACACCTACTTTTACTGGAATACGTCATGACACAGTATCGGGAAGCGCGTGCCGTGCGCTCTGGGCTACGTGCCGCGTAGCGATTTATCAGCCGGTATAAATAAACGAGCAGCAGTTCGAGCCAATTCATGAATGACTGACTGCTATACGGTGTCGCGAGAGATCGTCACGATTTGTCAGGACACGAGACAGACGAACGAATATAGCCTCTTTTGTCATACACGCTCTGTAACTGCTCGTTGCCATGGATTTGGCACACATTACGCATCCCTGCAGTTATCTCGTTTCTTCTTTTATCATCTGTAGAAATTCAACTTTCCCGGCAGGATGTTTAAAATGACGTTTGCATATTATTTATTAGAACTATCAGTGTAGAAGTTTTGTAAATAATTGTACAATTTTATCATTTTAACGCTATGACAATCGACTCCGTCAATATGATCGATTTTGCTTTCTTTTTTTACAAGTGCTTAAAGTGCTAAAAATATGGATATTCTTGTCAAAATTAATGTTAATTTCTGTTTGGACAGAAACATAATTATATAAATCTATTTAGTTTAATTGTCATTTAAATACCATGTGTCCTCGATTGATCGATACGATTGATGTTTTCATTTATTTATTTATATTTAAAATTCTTGTTGACCGATCAAAATCAAGTATAAATGCGATACTCGCCGTAAAACAGTTGAACGCAATTTCGCTTTTCGTTTTCTATTCACCGGCACACGTGTATACCAATACATGTGGCACATTGCGTATAAATTTTTAAAATTGCAATTTATCCTCTTCGAAGTTGTAACGATGATTTTGCCATATAATTTATTTATCAATCGACAGTAGCAGACTGCGCGCGATTGTTTTACCTCATCGCGAAATTAGAAAACGCGGCTGAAAATAGAACGAAAATTTCCGAGAAGCGATAAAATATTAATACTTTACGTGATGTGGATTCTGTTAAATTAAACATCGTGTCAGGGGAAATGAAAAAAAAAAAAGAGATTCTAGCCGTGGGTAGTACCTCTTCCGTTTCTCTCTCTTTCTCGGTTAATTTCTCGAAATTCACTTCCGTCATCCGTCTCCCTTTTCCCCGCCGCTTCCGTTCGTAGACGAAGCCTACGCGTTTTTTTCCCCCAAGGAGACTAAACAGGAGCTTTTAAAGAGCTTTTATCGGGGAAGCGAGTCTTGTTTTGAACGTAGGATGCGGGCGATTGCAGTATGATTAACATGCGGCGAGCCGACTCGATTACGCTGATGCGCGAACTTTCAGTTTCCGGTCAAATGATCCGCGGACATCCGGCGGCCCCTGTGTGTGTTACGGCTCTTTACGCTGTTACGTTCTCTGCCTCTTTAATCGAGTAAAGCCCACGGTTATTCCTGCGCATTTAATTCGGTGCCGATAAGATAAAACGTAAAATCGTAATTTATCGCAGACCGGAAACAATATTTATCGTTGTTACGACTGCGCGAGATACCTTAGAAAATTATCCGTATCTCTCGGTATTTTTCATCGACCTTCTCCACGCTGGTAACACGGACGTCACGTTCGAAGAAAGCAATTAACATAGGAAATCGAACGGACCTTTGCAAATGTCACCGCTCGACGCAACGCAGGGAACAAATTGAATTTCACGTGAGAAATAGATACGCATCGCGACACGTCGAACAATACATTACGAAATGATACGAAATAATATTTCTTGAGAAAATTTCACTTTGTTCTACGTACTGTCCTTTTAATTTCAAATGCAGCGTTCCCCTTTATTGGGAACGTCGGTAATGCATTCGAACGAGCTGAAATCCACGTTTTCGCCCACGAACGTTAATGGGTGTTTTTAATGACGAGCGTCACCGGAAATAGTGGCAAGGGGTGAGCTTTTATCGAAAAGGCGACCGAAGTCATCTATCCGTGACACAGAGAGGAGGAGACGGGACGATAGTAGTGGATTCGCCGTACCGGCCTGTAATCTATAGCTGCGAAGGATTGTACTTTGTTCTGGCGCTCGAGCTGGGGGGGCTGGAATCTTCTCTTCTGTTCTTCCACTGCTATATATTGTACATATGTACACGTATAACGATATCCGGATGTGGGTTGGGAAAGCCATATGAGAAAAAAAGCGGTGAGGCAGAATGGAATTCAACGAGGTTGAACATTCCGGTTTCTTCGTCTCCTACGATTATTTCATTAACGTGTCTCCGGTTCCCTTTCCCCCCCTCTGTTCGAAAATAATTGAGAGACGTGAGAATCTTTCTGTCATCTCCTCGGGGGCGCAAAGTGGCCGATATTCACGGTCATTTTCGTGTGCGTTGCATTCTACGCGATGTCACGGTGTGTCAAAGGTAGTTTTCGTAGAATCACGAATCATCGACTTTTACACGGCATTCGGCCTAAAACTAGAGGCACGAAGAAAAGGAACGAACTACGGCTTCGATTCGACTCCGAAACGATCGATATATTTGAAATTCCGTCGGTAAGAATCTCGTCTGTTTTATTCGTAAGAGATATCGGGTATCAGGTGTACAGCGGATCTGGTGTCTTGGAAAAGAGGGCGTCGACGCGAACGCAATATGTCGCGTTTGCAGGTTTCGATCGGCTTTGCATCGCGGTGCGGTATTTCTAATCCTCTCCGGGGAAGAGACTCGCTTCCTCCACTTCCTCTCGAGGAGAGACCTCAATCTAACGGAACAAAAGAAAAACACCGTCGAAAACAATCCCGAGGAATGAAAAGCGCTTCTTTTATGACCGATGTAATGCAAATATCTTCGCGGGCGTAGCTTTACGACGTGACCTTTCCATTCAACCTCTTCACGTGGATAGATAAGCCGTGGAGGAGTTACGCGATATAATGTAACTCCTCGTTAAATAAAAGTCGTTAAATAAAATACATTTCCTGTTTCCTCGTCCCGTAGCGGTGGCATAGACTGTAAAATAAAGTCGTCGATGAAACGAAACTGAAATTTTAATTCAACGGACAGAACGCGTTAGCCTCGTTCCACGTTCAAGGAAGCCACGTGAACGAACGGTGTATTGGAAACGCGTAGGTTGGAAGGGAAACTGTCGAAAAACATTAGCCACGTTTGACGTGGTGCCGTAAGTGAGAAAAATGAAGATGTATGGAGAGGCAAAGGCGTGCTCGTATCCCGGAGGATACTATATTAATTCCGGTCGGCAGGGGTTGGAACCGCGTTGATAGAGACGGACCGATGCGTATCAGCTATCCGTGTCTGAAGAGTTACGAGCAAAGAGGCCGTACCCTCCTCTCCTTTCGTAGTCGGCCAGTTAAGCTCGCATCCGGACGTGAGCCGAAGCGGAAGGAAGGGGACGTGACGTCGCGATTAAAGCGAATTAAGCGGAGCGAACTGTACAAATCGGCGTGGCCGCGTCCACCGACCGGGATCCTATTCTTTGCTTACGAATTCCATTCTGTTTCACCACAACAGAATACACAACCGACATTATAGGTTGCCTTTACTAGACGCTCGGGGGATATCATTTGTCGGATTCGTCAAAATTTATATTTGCCATTAGCAAATGACTGAGATTGAATGACAATTGAATAATTATTAGATGTGTGAGTTAATTCGTGGCCTATTTTTGTCATTCATTTAAGGAAAAAAAAACTTTTTTGGAGATAATTTCCATCGCTTTTTGAATCTTCGCTGTCAGGTGACTTTTGAACACCCTCTTTAAATAAAGACGACGGTTTTGAGTCGGAAAGCTCAATCATTATTTTCTCAATCTCGTTAAATGTTTGAAAATGGCGGAGTGATCGAAATAAAATTCATTGGAATTGAACTCAGAGTAAAATTACAAGGGATTGCATTACAATTTCTTAACTCTCGAATATTGTATTTCAGAGAGAGTGTACTGCTGCATTCAGTAATTTATTTTTATTCTCTCGTCGGTTTTTCAAGCAAAGTTTGCAGTCTCAAAGAGTCAGGTATCTTTCGAGCAATTACGAAATGATATCATTGTACAGTGTTAAAGACAAGCATGTCTGTAAAACAATCATCCAACGATCGTAAGAATCATTTGATCAGTTAATTCCATATCGGTCGGATATAGAAGAGTGCGTGGGCATGCGAGGTGTGATTCTGTGTGCCTTTAAAGCCAATGACTGTGTGAGGCCCGATAATACGGTTAACACACAGGTATCCATCGTCAAGGGAGAATCAACCGACGGATTCACATGAGCGTGCAAAACCTTTGAAACAAGCGAGCCATCCTTGAAACGCGTTGCTCCGATCTGTTCCACTGACATTTTCCATGGGCGTATTTTCGCTGTCTGTTGCATAATTGCGTTTAGCCATCGATGGCTAGAAACTTTACCTCGTGAATGTTAAAGGTCCAATTAAAAGTACTTGGTTAGCATACAAGTATCGAACTCGGATAGAATTGCCCTTCTGAATTATTTCCATTGTACTTTGGCCTTTTGTCATTTACCAACCACTAAAATACACGAATATTCATCGTTTCTTTTCTTTTTTTTTTTTTTCCAATGTCGACAGAACAACGCGATACAAGTGGATTATTACGATCGTTCTCATCTAAGTCATCTAATCGTGCACTACCGGCACGATATTTTTATTTGTCTTTGACAAAATCTTTTGTAATAGCGTAGAATTAGAATTAGAAAGGTTTGTACTATCAGTCGGACGCTGTGACAGTGTGAGAGATTCGTAGAGTTATTTAACGTTGAAAGTCGATTGAATTTGGGGTGGCAGTTGCCGGAAATCGGAAACGTCACGTGGAAGACGAGACGAATACGTCGGGAAAGCAGCGATCTATGAATGGAGGCGAGGCTTGGATCAGTCGGCAAGCAAGGACGACTAATTATAGCGGTAGTATCTCTCTCAGCTTCGTTTTGTACGCCACGCATCGCCGATGTATATATACGCATGTGCATACAGATATATCGCGGAACATTCAATTCCGAGATGGTACTCCTGCAATAGAGGACGTGACCCAGTTTAACGATGACGTAAAACGGCTCAGGATTGAAATTCAGGAAGGACACGAGACTCCATAAATCGTCGCTCTTTCTTCTTTTACTCCCTGTTCCATTCTCTTATTCGAATTCGCCAGGTGCCCGTTTTTCGTAGCGATGAATCTTAAACGCGCTACGTGGAAAAACGAACGAGAGGGAGAGAGAGAAAGACAGAAAAATATTTCGCGGACCGGGTCGAGTATTCGCCTTGACCCGCTGGGGACACGATGGCCTGTAATTATGTCATCGTGTTACTCGAATCTGCCTGGGATACATTGACCTATTTTTCCGAGCAAAGACACGGTTGAATTAATTTCCCTCGACTTTCGCTGTTAGACAAAGTCGCGTGACGGTGAATGGAATCACGTCCGATCGTGTTTGATTTTCACTATGCTAAAAAAGATGGCAGGATGGGGCTCGATTGATGGCTAAATAAAAGGCACTAATGATGCTAAAAATAGACAAGGTCAGGAACGAATGTAAATGTCGTGACGTAGTGTAAAAGCGGCGCGGGACACACATTTTGCCACCATAAAAAGAAGCGAAGAAGAATACGCCGGAAGAAATTTATAACAAGAATTTATATGTAGGTGAAATGTAAGAATGTTTGAACAAAACGTTTGAGAAATGAAAATCCTCAATAAACTCGTAATCCTTGTAATGAGTATATAGAGTGTATATATATTTTTTCCTTGTTTTGTGGATACAACCAATTTACTTGTTAATTCAATGTGTAAAACATAGAAAATGCAATATTCGATAAGTGAAAATAAAAATATCGATAGAATAAAAAATTATCCAGAAGTTTGTAGTGTTGTGTAGGGATATACAAGACTAGTGCGTAATTGAACATCGATACCAATTGATTCCAAAGAGTGACATTACTAATAAAAATATTTACTATCAGATAATAGTAATAGAATGTTTAAAAGTATTTTTCGAGGTTGCTTTTCAAAGATTGTGGAGATGCGGTAGGACTATGGCGCTCCATCACTTTGCCCTCTTTGTCCACGATGAATTTCGTGAAGTTCCATTTTACGAAATCACCAAAAAATCCTGCTTGTTCTTTCTTCATGTATTTCCACAAAGGATGGGCATTATCTCCATTGACGTCAATTTTTTCAAACAGGTCAAATTTAACCTGAAAATGCAACAGTGCGATTAGTAAAAATCAAAAGGGTAGAATTTCCATTCATGAGTTTGAGAGATTTATATACCTTTTGCCGATCGGCAAAACTGCATATTTCTTCGCTACCTCCTGGTTCCTGTCCATTAAATTGATTACAAGGAAAAGCCAAGATTCGCAAGCCTACAAACATAACGTTTCAACGATCGTTTCAGAAAATAAATCAGATACAGTGTTTTTTTATTTTACCTTTAGATTCGGCGTACTCGTCGTACAATTGATTCAGCTCCTTGTAATTCGTGGCTGTTAGGCCGCATTTCGATGCTACATTTACGATCAAGCAAACATGCCCTTCGTACCTGTAAATAGGTATAAAAAAAATATACACATATATATATTTATACATATCACACACCTCTGGATATTGACTGATGTATGTACTTACTTGGATAAAGGAACTTCTTCGCCTTTTATGGATTTAGCAGTGAAATCGTAAATCGATTTCGCTTCTTTGTAATTCTCGTTCCCACTCATGGTCGCTGCCGCAACTGAAATGATTTTTAATTCAGTATTGAATTCATATCTCAATGTAATGAAAATTGACAAGTGAAAATGTAATTTGCACGGTAAATAAATTCTTCAACATACTAAAAGCAAATGCGGAGGGGAATAAAAATTTTTAATAAATTAACAGCATTAGAATAAGTTGGTTAGAGTAAGTTATTACTACCAGGCTATTATTGACGAAAGAAATCACATCGTCAAATCAAAATTGCACGTTCGTGTTTCCGTTCTTGACATTTAAATGTAAAAAAAAATTTGTTGTTTTAAATTGTTGAGCTTTTCATTTTATCTAATTGTGTATCGTAAAGATTAGAAAAGTATATCTTTTCAATACTAATCTTGGTCAATATAATGATTACTTGCGATTTTATGCGTATATTGCATTGTCATCAAGATGAGTCTTTACTATAAGAATTCGCAAAATGACGTATACGTTTAGTGTAATAGTTGAATATATTAGTTTTCATGTTTTTTGATGCTTATTCAATTTTATTCTCATAGTTACAATGTTCTTACGTGACATTATTGCGTATTGTGTGATATTACAAAAATAATATATGAGACATAGACCGGTTTTCTCTCTCTCTTTTTTGGAATTCAATGATCAGGTTTTAAGATATATCTAGAATTCAATGAACAGAAATAACGACATTAGACGGATATATTTTATTACAGAAATGTAAACGTAACATTGTTTCATGCAATTCGGTGACACTTTTGAAGTACAAATTACGAATAAGTTTTTTAGCTTTTTGCAACAAAATTGGGGAAATAACAGGTGTTAAATTCATAGTACGTGCCTGATAAATTTCTGATTTGAACAAAGCCCACCGGCAGTAGTAGTTTTAAAATATTCATTCTTCGTTACGCAATATGTAGGGGAAGGGGTCGATAGAAAGACGCACAATTGTGTTCCTGAAATTTTTCAGTGTGAACACTATTTTATCTCGTGGCAAGTTTTAAACAAATATCGTTTCTATCGTATAATTTAGAGAAATGCAAGATAATCGTTAGTTTTACTTATGATAATATCAAAAAAATCTTTGATCACCTGCGATAGATTAGTACTTTAATATTGTCAAGTACATTTAGACTAGGTTATAAGGTTAAGTCCATATTAGATTTAATACATACTAATCGCGATCTTAATTTCAAAATAATGTATAAAACAGAGTAAGATAAAGACAATTTAAAAGAACACTTTTAAAATAATAGCATAAAATGTTGAACTTGTTGTGTACAGCAAGTTCAAATCGATTGCCATCTGTCGTTCACCATGTAAACCTTACGGTATTGCGTGAGATTTTATGTCTAATCATTGCTTTAATTTCGTACTGTTTTACGCGATATAATGAAAGTTTTTGTGAAATATGATGATTGTACTTGAGAATTCAGTGCATGCCAAAAGAATTAAATGAATCTTACCAATAATGTGCAAATATAAAATGTTGCGAGAGGAAAATCAGAAATACAACTGCACTGTAAGAACTCTGTCTTTACACTGACTTGTCAGTTACGAATGTATGGAGTTTATCTACTCGCATACAAACGCAATGTACACTTGTATGATGATACATTTCGTATTTTCTTGCAAGAAAATATGTCTCCGAAAATACATAAATTTGAATTTCTTTATCACTTAGATATAGTGTTCTAAGTTGCAATAACGTGTATGATGTGTATGATGTGGGTAACATAATATTGATTAGCTTTTAGGTTATGATCGTATTACTGGAGCGAAATTACTAACGACTTTTATATTTTTTTTTCAGTACGCTGGTTCCGTGGAAAGTTTTTAAAGATAAGTTAAATGAAGTTCATCCAATTAGTTCTGGATTACAGGCTATGGCATTAAAGTCAACGATAGATCTCACGTGCAATGATTATATCTCTAACTTTGAATTCGATGTATTTACAAGGTGAGGTTATACATATAGAAAGCAATTGTTTTATCTAATTATGATGTAAATTACAATAAATTTATCATTGTAGGTTATTCCAACCATGGTCTACACTTCTCCGTAACTGGAAAATTCTGGCTGTGACACATCCTGGATATGTAGCTTTTCTTACTTATGATGAAGTGAAAGCACGTTTACAAAAGTATTGTAGTACTAGACCAGGAAGTTATGTATTCAGACTAAGTTGTACAAGGTTAGGACAATGGGCTATTGGTTATGTTACATCGGATGGTGATATCCTTCAAACAATACCTCACAACAAAAGTCTGTGCCAAGCATTGCTAGATGGATATAGAGAAGGATTGTAAGCACACCATTTTTGTCTATAAAAAAAATTAACGTAAAATTTAATTAAACGTCATAATTTGTTCTTAGCTACTTATATCCTGATGGTCGTAATGCAAATCCAGATTTAACATGGGCAGTTCAACCCACTCCTGAAGAACATATAAAAGTTACGGCGGAACAGTATGAGTTATATTGTGAAATGGGTAGCACATTCCAATTATGTAAAATTTGTGCAGAAAATGACAAAGATGTAAGGATAGAACCTTGTGGACATCTCCTCTGCACTCCATGTCTCACAGCTTGGCAGGTATTAATTAATTAACTTAGTCTATATATTCTTGAATTATTTAGAAGAAAAGTCCATAAGAATACGATTCATAGGATTCTGAGGGACAAGGTTGTCCATTTTGTCGAGCTGAGATTAAAGGGACTGAACAAATAGTAATCGATCCTTTCGATCCACGAAGAACACATCGGCCAGGCACACAATCAGCATCTGCTAGTAACGCGTCGACCCCCACACGGGATCTTGACCCGGACACCGAGGTATCCGACTAGGAGTAGCATCTACCCTCATTAAATGTGCTCTATGTATAACAATTTTTCAGCAACACACCTTATTTTTGAAGAATGCTTCATGCATTTCACGTGAGATCTTGACTTTGTACGATTGTCATGTCATTTCATGTCATTTACAGAATTATCATCAAAGTTATCTCTTGTGAGGTACACAAGTTTAAATATAATGACAAACTTATTAAAGTTAATACATATTTTGAAAAGTAAATAATGTAAAAAGGGACCAACTTTTTTGTCTCTATATAAGCTTCGTGCGAGTCGTATTTTTTCTTTTTCTTTTCATTTTTTTCATTTTTCTTTGTATTATTTGTACATAAAATGATTCGCAGAATAATTTTGAAAAAAATTAGATTTCCGAGCGATTGATACGGATATTTTTTACAGTTTATGTATTTATTTAAACTAACATGTGTTTTTAAATTACTTGTTTGTATGTGTCACGATTTACCAAAAAAAAAAATTCTGGTTTATGGAGACCCTAAGGTAGGTTGCTTTTTTGCATTACAAAACCGAGGGCTTGTTGTACGAGTTATCGTTCTTGTTTCATTATTACAACAGCGTTTGCACTCAGTCCCATTATTCGTACAGTTTAACATACACATCATTATGTTGTACTTGCCGTACAACGATTTATTGAGTTAAAAATAATGAAACTTACATTTTACTTGCAACAAACAGATAATGTTTAGAAATAACATTGTAGTCAATGCCCATATCAAGGATCACATTTGTACAATAGAGTAAAGATTTGCTCGCGACTAATCAAGGAACCAATCATATTTTAAATGCATGTCCCAATGTATAGCTGGCAGCGTCTTTATGGTGTATGCATACTATATTTGGAGTTAGAATGCTTCATCTCTACATACGATTGCATTATTTATTACATAAGAGTTTCGTAATGTCAATATTTTGTCAACAGAATATTAATTCGTTCAATTTGCGTTACATCCGCACAATTAGGAAATCTTTTGTTGTAAATGAAAATTGTTTAACAAGACCTTGATTCGATGCTCTTCGCTTCCTGTTTTGTTTGAAATGAATTTAAATTTTTTGCATTAGTTGGTTTTTTATTAATGTGTATATCAGATTATAAGAATGACATGGTAAAAGTATAGAACAGAAAGAAATAGTGATTTTGCTAGTACTAAGAAATAAGAAGCAGATACAATATAAAACAAAATGATCTTCCAACGAAAATAACGTTGTTTACATCGAGCAATAGAAATACTATGTAGCTCATGAATGAACAATCGTTCATTCGTTGTATTTTACTAGAATTAATTATGTACCTGTTGGCGATAGAAACATGTAATAACATGCGACATCTTTACCAGGGAAAAGATGTTATTATTTTTCTTTATACTTTAAAATATTTATTATTTATTCCATTCACGCATAAAACGAACTTTAAGGAGTTATGTTATACCAGTGATTGTATGGTAGCACTTCATGTCGAATTTTGATGCTGTGGTATATACGTTGTTATCTTCTCTTCTGTTTTTTTTTTTCAATACCTTAATGCTATAAATCCTGTATGCATTGATGCATGTAAGAGCAATTAAAAGGTCGAATTCATCTTTGAAAACAAAACTATTTTTTTAAGATGTGAATTCGTAGTTAATGGTCTAAGAAAGAGGAGTAATAATTTTTTAAGCATATAGTATCCTTATGTGTACGAATTTATGGATAGTAGACAAAGATCTACTATATGTTGCACTGAAAAGTTAAAAAATTAAAAGATAGATTTTTCTACTGCGTTTACGTGTATCCATTAGCGTAATTTTGTACAATAACTAGTGCTGCTAATTGATCAGTCATTTAGATCCATTCATGCTGTGTACATCCAGCAATGAAAGAGGTCTAAAATAAATAATTCATAAACATTACAAATTGTAGCGTACGTTTCTTCCTATTCATTGTAAGAGTAGAGATCTGAAAAACATATTGTTTTCCTTTTGTTTTCTTTTTTTTTCTCTTTTTTTTTTAATAAAATTGTATTATCATTATATTGAATTACTTTTGCATATTTTATACATGCATCCCTTTTGCTGGATTCTAATTTTTACGCCTATTGAATCAGTGTTCCAGCAACAGGGAACTACTGAAAGTGAACCAAAGTGTTACATCGTTATATCGTTCGCATGTTCGTTTATCTTTATTTCATAATGTTATCTACTGGGTCCATTGCTCTGCCCGCTGCATGATCGAAAACTAATCGATAATGTACATAACTGAAGGAAATGTATTTTGACTCATTTAACGCAGGTAAGTGAACAAATGCATTATGATCCCCTGCTTCACAGCTTTGTAATTATGCTCGTTCTCAATTGTGATGTTCTTCTGCATACAGGGTTTTTTTTTGCTGTATTCTTTTTACTTATATTAATTTATACAATTCCTTTATTCGACAAAATTTTCAAAAGATTTACTACAGAATTTGATTGTTCATTAACAAATTTATCATTATCTAAAATCAGAATTAGAGCAGAAAATAATTTTTACGCAATTAGTATACATCTTCTTGCACCGGACAGTAAATATTATCAAGATATTAATTCATGCTTCCCTTTTATTTTCGTTTTAGGAAATTATGGATTTATGTAATGGACACTGTGGGCTGATGTGTTACGACTCGGATGAAGAAGAAGACTCCAGTCCAACAAATTCGCCAGTTTCGATACGAAGAATTGTGCCAAGTCCACCGCTACCTCCTCGACGACCTTCTCCATCTCCTACGCCAAACAGTCACTCAAGAAATGGTCGTCACTTAACTGTTCCAAAAGAGAATGCTCCACCGCCGCCTTCGTCGACAGCCAACACTGCATTCAATTCTAATACCGATAATCAGCAGAATAACAACAGTAAGCAGTAAAAAACAAACTAATGCAGAGAAAAAGGAACTTGTTTTGACCGCTTGATTACTTGTTCCTGTTCTCTTTATGAAAATTAAGTCATTCTATAAAAGCAATGTATGCTTTATTTTACCAGTAAACTCCGAGGCAGGTTACGATATGCTACATCGTGCCTCTTCGCCGTCTCCAATGCCACCGATACCTCCCGCGCCGTTTACAATTGTCAGAGGTCACGTTCGTCGATCACAACCAAACCATTTAAGCACAACGCAACCGCCGTCTCTACCTGAGAAATCTAGCCGCGTCAGTGGTGGATCTTCATCGACGACCAGCCAGATCGCATCCAGCAATAACGTACCACCGGTTCCGCCACCGTTGTCGGTGCCACGGCCTCCAAAGGCAACCAGCAAAGAACACAACAGACAGGACCATCATTACGAGAACACGATCGTGATACCTGGTACGAGACAACACGTCGTGAGGAACATTAATCTGGAAGCGAATACAGCTCGATTGTCCGCCCTGATGAGAGGTAAGGACGATCCCACCGGTTCTTCTAAGCCAGAATTCGCGGCATACGAGAACGTGAACGTCGAACACATTTCCAAGCTGACGGCTCTCGGATTCGCACAAGACGCCGTGATTAGAGCCCTCGGTATTACTAGGAACGATCTTGAAATGGCTTGTGACATACTACACGAATTTGCTACGAAATCGTCTTGACCAGGTATGCATAAAGTGCAAACCTAAAAAAAAAAAAAGAAAAAGAAAAAAACAGATTATCGTGATTATTCACATTTTAATGGACACTGCCTCATAATTTTATTGAACGATATTGTTCTTCTTCAAAAGAAAAAGAAAAAAAAAGAAGAATGAATAACAAATTAATAAATTTGATACGGTAGAGAAGAAAAAGTAGTAATCGCATTCATCTTTTAGCAGAGACCAACAGATTTAGTCACGGTTCCTTATTTTTTATGTTTCAGATTAAATACCGAGGGATCATAACTGACTCTACTTGCCGCAATGTAAAGTACATTATACGTAGAAATGTGTAGAACACTTGCTCTCGCTGATTACTGGGGAAAATTGTTTTACACTCCCAAGCTCAGGCATTTGGTAATTCGAGCAATACCGGAAGCTAACAGAGATTCCCTGTCCAGCTAGTCGGCGATATTCTCGACCGTTTTTTGCACGCATCATGTGTTGATGTTTTTCCAACCTCGTCACCCGACTGGACGATCTTCGTAGAAATACCAATGTATTTCTTTTCCTTATATGTATTCACATATACACGCAAAACGATACAAATAGAAGAAGACTGCTTAAAATTGCGAAAAGATGCGATAAATGTTACAAATGTAAGTAAGAGTTTTGAACTTTGCAAGGATAATTCGCGGCTGCTGAGTACAAATTCCTTCGTTTTCCGCGATCGATGCAAGCGAAAAATATTGCTATTACATATTCCCCTAAGTAGTCTCCATCTTTCGTATAAATACATTTTTCAACCTACTCAAGGATTTATATATAAATTTTTAAAGAGAGCATGCAAATACACAATTGTACAGTGGCCAAATTTATTAATAAGCTAATTTAAATGATTCTCTCTTTTTTATCCACGTATATATTCCTCTTTCTCGTTGCTTATTCCTTGAGGAAAAGGAATATTCAGATCAAATTTTTACAAAATATTTAAAATAATACCTCATATATAATATATACTATACGCGAAAGTTATAATCGTTTTAATTCGACGCAGAATATCTTTGAATATTTTTCATGTGCTCCATAGGATTGATAATTAATTATATGAAATGTTCTGTCGATCGCATGTAGTGATTAGCGTTATTTATCAAATGTGATACTTATGTTTTAATAATTTTCAACTGCACTGAATAGAGACCCATCGATGCATGAGATGTGAAACTTGTTAATTGATATTTAATTACGTTTAGAGAAAAAAAAGTGAAGAAAGAGAATCGAATACTAGATAAGGCGGTTTACTTCAAAACAAATTTTCAGTAGTTCTGATTTGTATGTTCTACGAAAGTTCAAAAATAAAAATACTCGTAATTGTAAAATCTCTTCTTGTAAGATAATTTGACGCATAGTTAACGACGATAATTCATAATTCTATGACTTCTTTTTGTCGTATTTATTCATATCATCTTAACGATTGTATAAAAAGGCTTAAAAACGTATAACAGACGTATAAATAATTTTTTTTCCATGTAATAAGTGCGTTATCACGTACAATAAAGAAAACGTTGTATGCTTCAATATCATGAACAAATTGCATTGGAATCGATTCTACCTCGCGATCACACCAAAGGAATATCGTTATTCTGTAATTAAATAAAGTACATTATCAAATACCACCTGTAAAACAGGAACAATTCGTTAGACTGTATATCTTGCAATTATAATGTTTAAAAAAAAAGCAATTAAAAGCAATTGAGACGTTTAAAAGTAAGACGAGAATTACAGTTCTTGCGAGTAAGTAAAATGCGAGACTGTGAATAGCGTTAAATAAAATAACGTTTCGTAAATACAAAAACGGTCGTTCAAATAAATAAGATTTATCGGTTGAACATACAAAACGATTATTTTTAATAAAAATAGATATTTATTTACTGTATTAATAATTATAATAAAATAATCATTAAATTCCGATTATCACAGTTTGCAAAAAAGAGCTATTAGTTACAAAACTTCATCGTCTAATATAGCTCAACAATAACTCAATAAATTCAACTATTCTATTTTTCTACATTGTATACTAGTTTGATTGGTATATATTTTAAAGACCGTTCTCCCCCCCCCCCCCAAAAAAAAAAACAAATCGGTATTACCTTTGTCGCGCATTAGCATGTAAGACGAACCGTTTAGTGCAATACCTAGAGGATAGAGGGTAGATATTTTTCTTGATTATTCGTTGTAAAAATTATTTTACATATTTCTCCAAATAAAATGATATGTCGTTTATAAGACTGATGGATACTTCACCTGACACGATTAAAGATCTCACGGTACAGAAGACAATTCTATTTGCATTTTTCTGTATCTCTCTGCTTCTTCTTTACTAACTGAAGGAATCAATTCGCGCGCGGCTTTTAGAAAATCTTCCAATTCTACAGTAACACGTTCGTCCAATTTAATTTCATTGTCGTGATAATTATTTAAAACCCTGCGCGCAGCGTTCAACCATGCATTAGAACAGATAGAATATAAGTCAGCACCAGTTGTGTGCTCGGGTAACTGACAGATTAACTGCTCTAACTCTTTTCCATTTTCGCAGAATGTGAATTTACGAGTCAGTGCCTTTAACACACTAAGCTGTGAATCACGATCGGAATGAATTCCTACGTATAGTAGCTTATCAAATCGGCCAGGTCTAAGAAGAGCTGGATCTATCAAATCCGGCCTGTTTGTAGCTCCTATAATGAATATACTATTGGAGCTATCAAGACCATCCATTTCAGAGAGTAATTGAGATACCACACGATCCATCACACCCCCGCTATCACCACTTCGACCACGATTGGGTGCTAATGAATCCAATTCGTCAAAAAATATTATACATGGTGCTGCTTCTCTTGCCCGTTCGAACACTACAATATATTGCGATTTTTATTTCTCAGATATATGTTTAATATGCATCTTTATTACTTTACCTTGTCTAACATTTTTCTCGCTTTGGCCGACATACATATTTAATACTTCGGGACCTTTAACTGATAAAAACTGAAGCTGATATTCTGTTGCTACGGCCTTAGCGAGAAGCGTCTTTCCGGTCCCTGGTGGTCCATATAAAAGAAGACCAGACTGTCCAAACCCTAGAGCATTCATCAAAGGTAACTGAATTTGACGCATTATTTCGTGTTTTAAATTCATTAAGCCACCTATGTCTTCCCAATAAATTTTTGGTACACGCGGTGCACCTTTACAATCTGTATATACTGATTGCATGTATTCTGCAAACGAAATTATACAAATTAAATTGATACAGTGTAAATAATAATTACTTTCACAGCATTACAATTTTACCATAAGCTTTATCAAAGTCTTCTTGTGTTAGCGATTTTAAATTCTTAGCATTATCTTTGCACCGAAATTTTACGGCATTTAATATCAGCGTTGATAAATCTGAATATCTAAAGTCCGAACATATGCCAGAAATTTTTGATAAATTAACTTGATGATCAAGATTTCGTTTCATGAGCAACCATGAAATTAAATTTGTTCGTTCGTTCTGATCTAAATGTTCCACGTGGATCGATTCAATGAAAATTCTGTTTAGTTCAGCTGGTATATCAGATTCATTTGTTGTAGCTACTATAATAATAGGAAGTTTCAAACGTTTATCATACAATGAATTTATTTGGTTTGAAAAGCTTGATATTATTCTTTCATCTTTCTGGCCTTCAGAATTTTTTCCAAATACCTGCAAACATTGTCTCAAAATATTTGTAAATAAATGAATAAAAACATCTTCAAAATACCTCTATATTATTTAAACATAATATGCATGGCACTGATTGTTCAGCATTATGCAACACAATACGCAGTTTAGCCTCTGTTTGTGCTGACGTTAAAGCTTGAACTTCAGCAAAGTCTGTATTAAGAAAGTTTAAACCCATTCTCTCAGCTAAAATTTGCGCTAATTTACGTTTATTCGAACCCTGTGGTCCCTTAATAAGAAATATAGGCTTTATTGGTAACTGAATATCTGTTAAAAGAATACAGCATTAAACATATCATTTATACTACTTAGATATAAGTATTAGCTATTTAAGCATTAATCACCATGTTTAATAAATGGCAAAATGCAACGTTCTAAATGTCCCAGAGGTACTGCTAAACTTGGTGGATATGAATTTACATATTTCTCTTTGATTTCATTGTAAACAAAATGTTTTTGAGGTAAATAACTATGTACATCTGACTCTTGAACAAGAGTAGTTTCTGCATATAAAATATAACTACCATCATTTGTATGATCTTCATTGTCATTGATAATAGAGTTGACTTTAAAATATATTACAGACATTGAAGAATTTGTATGCAAATATATTTGATCTAGTATATGTTCCTTTATGTTAATGCCAAATAAATCGTTTTTCCTTAAAAATCTAGGTTCTGAAAAATAATTTTCTAATAGAATATTTATTAAATTATCTGTACCCTCATATTGATTAGAAATCATAGAAATTTTGGCTTTTCTAGCAAAACTAACAGTATCATCTTTTGCTGGCACTGAAAAGAATTAAAAAAAAAATTATTTTTATCAAACTTTTATTGTTAGTTGTTCATTAAATTATTCTTTTCTCTTTTATACTCACGTAAAAAGCATTTATTGGTAGTGCAATGCAATGCATTTTCTATATTATATTTCATAGTATCTGATATAAATATTTCATTTTCATCAGAATTGTTCAAAGGTACAACTAAAACTTTGTACTTTTTTACAGATACTATGGAACATATGTAAAACCAAGTTGGTTTAGTAATTTCAAAATATTTTATGTCCGTCAATAAACAAGAATTACAGTCTATATAATAATTTTTCTCATCATGAAATTGTTTTATTAAATTTTTTTGAGTATTATCAGACAAAATAATCCAGTTAAATTTTGTATTAATTAATTTTTTCAATCGAAGAAGCGCGTACTGCGCAAAAATGTAAAAGAGTATGTAACTGTAGTTACATTTCATTAATAATTTTGTCAAGTTTCGTAAGAAATTTATATAAAAATATGAAGATTTCATGTTGAATTTGTCTCAATTAAATTCGAAAGTCAGAACCGCAGTCAGAGCTGAAAAGTAAACAAACGATTGATTTTTATTAGGATGAAACGGGAACCGAAGTTATTTAATAACATTTGCAGTATAACAACATAGTAAATTTTATAATGTATTCAATGCATAAATATATGCACTTTAAACAATCTGTTGAATTAATAAGTAATAAACTTTTAGCGAAACTTTCGTGATAATTTTTGAAATGAATCTTCGTAACAATTGTAGAGAAAAAAAAAGAAAAAAAAAATTGGCGTACCAATTTTGGACCAATCTGCCAAGTTACTATAGAGGCAGTGACAAAGTAGAGGTTCGAAGATCATGCGAGATCCCTCTGTAACAGCTGTCCTATTGGCAATTTTCAATAGGGATCCGCGTGAAAACTATATTAAGCACGGTAAATCTCTGGCCGCAACGCATTCTCGGTTCTTTCGCGTAGCAGATCCAATTAAAATTCGTGATTAGCGGAACGTAACTCTTGCATCATTTAAAACACAGCATAGCAGAAGACAGTGAAAAACCGTTGGTGGCTGTAGCCGTTAAGTGAAAAACTAACCTAACCTAGACTGATAGCGTCCTTATTGGAATTATCAAGACTAGATTTATTCAAATTTGAATCACGATTCGAGGAATATTATGCAAAATTTTAGTACGTGTGAAAGGTTAAGTGTTCTCTAGGGAAAACGTCGTTTGCATTTCGCTCTATTGTTTCGTATAGCGGACGATTGTTTGCATTACGTTCGACTGAATATACCTTGAAGTGCTTACGAATTTCACCTCTTGTTGAATTTTTCTTCATGTTCTCACGTGCAATAACGATGAACAATCAGTAACGTGTCACATTGTGACACATTAAATAACAAGCTTCTTAAAATTTCCATTATTCCCATTTTCGGAACACAATTTAATGTGTCGTTAGTAGAGACATTTAAAAAGTGATCTGCCAGCTTTTTATTATTTCAATATTTTTTTGTTTTTAGAATATAAGGTGATTTAATTAAGAAAGTATAGAATTAAGAATGGATCCTGCTACAGTCATAGCTCTTTGTAAGGAGAATATTCAACCATTGCGTTATGGACGAAATGCTACACAGCTAGGAACTGCATTAAGGGCACAGGAAGATACAGATGCTCAACAAATACTTTTACAAGAAAAACAGTTAGTCGAACAGCAGTTAATAGTTTTCTTTAGTTGAAATAGTTGAAATTTTAGTTCATGTAATGAAGTTTTTCTAAACTGATAAATTATTTTTTTCGTCACGTTAGTTTTTTCTTTTTTAGGATGTATGAAGATGCAATAAAACATTACGAAGGAGATGATCCTTTAGAAAGTTGGTATGAATATATACTTTGGATGGAACAAAGTTATCCGAAAAGTGGACATGAGTCACATATTGGAAAACTTTTGCAACAATGTTTAGCTATATTTGAAAAAGAAACAAAATATCACCAAGATCGTAGATACATACGTTTGTGGATTAATTATGTAAGATATTTAAAATGTATCTTTTATATGTGAAAAGAAATCTCTGTTATAAAATAAGCATTTGTTTGCTTATATACAGATAAGCATGCAAAAGAATCCATTAGAATTGTATCAACTTTTGCACAACAATGGAATTGGGACTATGGTCGCAGATATGTATAGAGCATGGGCTTTCGAATTAGAACAGATAGAAGATTATAAACGTGCCGATGAAGTTTATTTAATGGGATTATCTGCATTGGCAGAACCACAGGAGGAACTGGATTATGCTCACAAGTATTAATCAGAAAACAAGGAATACTAACGCAATTATAAATGTAATAACACGCACTTCATCTATTGTAGGAACTTTCAGCTCGCTGTTGCACGTAAAACATTGGGACGTACAGATGATCGTAATGAAATGTCACTACTTGAACAACGACAGGCTTTTAGTTCTTTAAGAGCAATAAAAGCTGGGAAAAGAGTTGGTAGTGTGCGTACTGGACATCGAGTACGCGAATATTTTCCCGGTACAGTTCCACAAATTTCATCGACAATGCATCATACCCGACCAAATTCCAGGATACAGATATATCAGGTACACAGATCATTTTCAAAGTACGATAATACAGAAATATATTGAGATTTTTTTATAGGATGATGTGTCAGGTGAAATAAAAAATTCAAGTATATTAGATCATGTACCAGTAGAAGATACAATACATAAAGAAAATACAATTAAACCTGGCCCATGGAATAGCGCAAGTAAACGATGTCCTTTAATAACATCTATTACAAAATCAGCTTTCAAAGGTGCAATTTTATTCATAACAAAATAATATTACTTATAGATAAAATTTTTTTTTTATGCACTTTATTGTTATTTGAATTTTAGTTCACGAGGATCAACCAGAAGATTTTAATACAAACAATTTAAGATTATTTTCAAATCATATATATTTTTTCGATGGCAGCAAATATCCGGAACATTTAACTGTGCCTGTATTTGTGCCAGATCCTCCAAATCCAAATATTATATTAAGGCCACATTATCCCAAAGAATTAGTTTATGCTAATAATATGGATCAAAGTATGGAGGAAATAAGAGCCCAACTGTATTCACAAAGGTAATTTATTTTTATTAATAATTATTTTATTAATAATAATAAAAATAATTCGAATAATCGTGAGTAGTGTTTTAAATTATAGGGCACAAGCTGTAAACAAAAAGCATGATATGCCGGCTATAAGAGAGACTGACCATCAAATTCAGCATAAAAGTTTCGAATCTGAACATCAAAGACACGATATATCTTACAGAGAAGAATTACAAAGACAGAGGCGAGAGTTACAAAGACAACAAGAGTTAACAGAGAGACAAAGAAAAATCGAACAGCAACGTAGAGAAGCAGAACAACTTGAATTGGACAGACAAAGACTTCAAGCTGAACAGCAAGAGCTTCAAAGACAACAATATGAAGCTGAAAACCAAGCTTTAGAAACTCAAAGACGTAAGGCAGAACAACATGAACTAGAACGATTAGAAGCAGAAAGAATCGAAGCCGAAAGAATCGAAGCAGAGAGACTGGAAGCACAGAGAATGGAAGCCGAATTAAATTCACAACGAAAATTACAATCCAGTTTTATACATCAGCATCATACATCATCGTTGAATGCTGAACCTGAAGAACATTTACTGGGACAAAGTATTACGGTTAATACGAAAGAAGCTATGTCAGTTGTACAAGACATGTGGCGCTCTCCTGATACTGTACCTACAACGCCTAATTTTCGTACCCCTATGACACCTAGAATTTCAGATGTCAAGACTAAATTATCTTTTGACATACATATGGATAGTTCAATGACACAGCATGCAATGTCAAATAGTAAACATCATTCGGGTTATAATATACAAGTTTATAATGATCAAGAGAATCACCAAAATTATTCTGCTCATCAAAATTATTCTAATCAAGAACATCAAAGTTCTTATAATAACCACGGATTACATAACACGTACCAATATCAAATGCAGGTATAGTATCAATTACGTGTGAAGAACACTTTTCACATGTAAAAAATTTTTGTACTAATTCTTGAAATAATTGATTACAGCAACAAATGCATGAGCAACAAGTACAACAACCTCATTCTCGGCCGCATCATTCACAACATCATCAATTAATACAAGCACATCAACAGGCTCATGTAATTTCTCATCATCATTCACTTCAGCATGTCTCTCATTTGCAATCTCACAGTCAGATTCAACACCAACATCAACATCAACATCAACATCAACACCAGCAACATCAACCGTCACATAATCATCATCTTCATCATCAGCCGCATCAACATATACAACATATTCAGCAAGTTTATGGCAATATGATGCCCAATGACATTGCTTATCAGCAGTATCCTTCTCAGCTAGAATCTACGTTATTGCAACAAAATGTAGAATCTCAGAAACAACTTCATTATCCACCATATAACGACCCAGACAGTAAACCGTACAGAATGCCACCTGAATTACCGTATATAAAATCTCCGGGGATGAATCGTAGAGACATTAAATATCTTGAAAGTGCCGAAGATAAAGAAAATGCTATTGTCGTTGATTATAATGGACCAATGGAAGAAAATATGACATCGAAAGCAGCTGACGAAAATAATTTGTATATTGATGAAAGTCTTGGTATTACCCCATTGACAGGAAATAATGATACTTGTTACACGGAAGCATTTAATACACAATTATTGAGTTCTACACCTATGACTAATCAATTTAGACAACCTTACAAAATAGTAGAAGGAACTTCACAATATCCAAATCAGTGTGCCGCACCTCAATCTCAACCGTATGTGATTTTTTTTTTATATCAAATAATTAATTAATTAATACAACAGCATATATTTACTTTGCATTTCATTTGTAGTTCCTCAGAGGCGCCTAATGGAGAAACTGAAGACAAACTCAGTGTCATACTAGAATCTACTAGAGAATATATTTCAAGTAGTTCTGGCAGCAGTACCCATACAAGAAACACTGCATTAGGTTTTACATTAACAAAAGAAGATCTGGTTCCTATAAAAGAACAAAGTACGAGTAGAGGTATTTTAATTAAATAAATTAAAATTTTCTTATTTTTTTGTAACATTATTTGTATATGAAAGAAGACTTTTTATCTAACAAGGTGGGGAAGACGAAACAAAAGACATTACTCTTTCTGCAAACCAACCTTATGAACAAAAACTTCAAGCCCAAATTCAAGCTGTGCACGCTCAGAGTCCACGTACGGTGCAACGTAACGTGGATCAAATTACTTCTGAAATTAAGAAGAATTGTGATCTACGAAAATCAATTAACTTTAAGTTTAACGAAATAGAACAAAAAGAAAAAGTTGATACAATGGAATGTGAAGAGCACTACGAACCGATGGAAGAAGCAGAAGAAGAAAGTTTCCAGTTACCTTCAGAAAATATAAATCCTTTCGATAGAAATCTAATAGCTGGACTTTTAAAGAAAATTAAATTTCCCCAGCCACGTCATGCAGAGGGATATATGAGATTAAATATTAACTTAAATAAGCTTGTGCCTTCTACTATAATTACGCTTGGTCAGTGTATTTCGATGTAGAAACATATCTTTGTAGATGTAAATATTTTTTTGTTGCTTCAATATTTATTACTTTTGTTTATTTCACGTGTCTAGGTACTGAAGCATACGATTTGGGAAAGTGCCTTGGAAAGGGAACGTACGGTACAGTATTCAAAGCAGTAAATCTGCAAACAGGTGAAATAGTTGCCCTGAAAACTCAAAAGCCTGCCTGGGTTTGGGAGTATTATATCACTAGGGAAATAAAAAGTCGTCTTACCAATCCACATATGGTAAAGTGTTTATTTATTGAATTTATATAAGTATCAATTCTAATAAATAATAAATAAACAATTTTTTTTCTAGTTGCGTGGGTTTATGGATGTTTCCATGGCATATGTCGCGAATAACAGTAGTGTTCTAGTTTCCGAGTATTCCAGATTTGGAACATTATTAGCAGTAACAAATCAAATAAAAATTACTACGGGTAAACCGTTGTTAGAGCACTTGGCTATATTTTTCACGATTGAAATATTGCAAATTGTGGAATACTTACACAAATGTCAAATAATCCACGGAGACATTAAACCAGATAATTTTCTTTTAATGCGTTTGTATGTATATTCATCATATATTTATACTTTGTAGATCAAATCTATAACATTGCATCTATGAATATAATAATTTTAGACCAACGGAAGACGTGAGGCCAACGATACAATTAATAGATTTTGGATGTAGTATAGATATGAGTCTTTTACCAGAAAAGACGACATTTACTCAGGTCATAAAGACAGAAGATTTTACATGTATTGAAATGCAAACTGGAAAACCATGGACGTATCAAACTGATTTATATTGTTTAGCTGCGACGAGCCATTGTTTATTATTTGGCAATTATATGAGAGTCACAAATGTTGGTGGTCGTTGGTTTATTACTTCGAAAATACCAAGGTATTTATTTTTAAGAGAAGTATATCTTGGTTATAAAATATTAGAGAAATTCTGAATCATTAAAAATTTATTGAAAAAATACAGGTATGCTAAGAGAGCTGCTTGGGAACAATTCTTTACAGAATTATTAAACATTGAATCGTGTGATAAAATGCCGGATTTATCGAAGTTGCGCAATATGATGGAAGAAACATTAGCGCAAATGACGGATGCCCAACAGAAATTTAGAAACTTTGTCAACATTTTAAACAAACGATAACACTTACTAAATATACTGTATCAAATGTTATGTCCCAATGTGTGCACATATTTAGTAAAGAACCAACATTTATTAAGAAAAATTAATGTTACTATGCTATTTATTATCGAAGTTAATACTATGGTGATATATGTAATACACAGTTAAAAATACATAAAATGCACTTTATGGCCTGCTTCGTGGAGGCTTTAATGAACTATATTGCTTGCACATAATCAATTATATTAAAAGTACTAAATACTTCATTCAATGACAGGGAGAAAGAAAACTTTCCAATCTGATGATATTACAGACATTTTATGCTCCACAAGTTATAAAAATGTCTTTCAAGATACCTCGTGACACAGTACCTGGATGTTAGCATCTGTCACGTAAATTGTAAAGGCAGATTTGTATAATAAAGTTGAGTAAAAATGAAACTTCGAGAAAAACAAATATGTAAAGAAAAATAAATATTTATAATACAATGCGCGTGAGATGAATGCGGGTTGTTCACCTACAATGTTTTATAATTACAAGCGGAAAAAATTTGTGTACTGACTAACATATTATCAAGTACACCATGCAAGCTTGCATACTTTATTTAGATAATATGTACATGTAGTGTTTATATAATATATATGAGATGAAATAAACTTTTGTTCTCTACAGATATCAAATCTTCTTAGACGCACACACTTGCATTTTAATGTAATTATGTTTAAGAAATTAAATTGCTCTCATATATTTTGTAAGAAAAGAAAAAAACAATAATGTAATGATAAAAACAGAAATGTTTCAATGATTGATCTTCATACTAATATTTTGCTTTGTTTTAGATATTCTTTGATGATGTTTGGTAACAAAATATGCAAGCTCATAGAATGCGAAGATTTAACATAATATGTAAGCAACTTTATATAAAAATCATATTAATACACGGTTTTCTAGTTTGTTTTATATTTTTCAGTTTAAATGTGCAGGCTTATTTGCCAATATCCACTAAACAGGCCTTTATGTAATATATTTTATAAAATAGACTTTATTGTATCTAACACGCATATGATAGAAATTTCAAAGTTTGTGTTCAAACGATTCGATTTTATAAAATGCACAAGAACACTAGGTTGTCTAATATTTAAAAGACGATATAAATTATATGTATAGCATTACGAAACACATTGATAATAATAGACAGCCTATTGTTCTCTGATTTAGAAATTTCTGAGAATATGCCTTATCTTATTTTAATGGTGCAACGTAAAAATATTTATATTCATATAAGATATATATACAATTATTCAATACATTCATTATATATATAAAAAAAAAAAAGAAAAACGGAAAAAAATGATGAGTGGTACACATCGCTGGAACTAGATTTAATTATACAAATAAATTTATAGACTATTACCTTAATAGTAGGTGATATTTACTACCATTAGTTTACTTATTTTTATAAAATTAAAAAATATATATATTTGTCTTTTCTAAAATCTTTAATCATATTTAGCAACTTTTGTTCTATAGACTTCTTCATGTATTATTGTTAAATATATCTCCTAACATGAAATTAATAACAATTGAATTATTACAGGTCAGTTTTATATTATACATAAATTTGTTTAATTTCAAAGAATTTACATATTTTATATTATACTGATAGCTCACAATAATACATATATCCATACTAAGAAGTCTTATGTTAAAAAATTTAAACTTTTATAATTATAATTATTTACAAACATTCTATTTTAAAATTTCTTGTATGATAATTGTGAATTTTGTAAATTAAATCTAAAATTTTCACAGATTGTAAAAAATTAATATTTGACATATCTTTGTGCAAAAGCTCATAATTACAATAGGACATTGCACAAGTGCATAGTTGTCATATTGATATAGATATATAAATAAAATAATTCAATTCTTTTTTCTTTCAAGTTTTACCATAAAATTTTCGATTTAATAAATACAACAGTAAGTTTACGTTAACTTTTGCTTTACCAAACATATCCATAATTGGTGCACCTTCAAACTGCAATTCAAGTAATTTTTGTATATCGATATCAATTTTTTCCATTTCTACTCCCATAAATTTACAACGTACGCTAAAAAGACCAGTATGTTCTGTTGGACTTATTTCAAAAATTACATTTTTAAACTGCGATTGCGGTAGCCCATCAATTTCTAACAGTATTCCTTTTTCTTGTAGTTTGGCTGCAGAATATTTCAATGTCATTTTAGATCTTAACTTAACGTGATTATTCTTCTGATTGGCTTTAAATGCTCGCAAGGATCTATAAACAATTACACTGTCACATAGTGTTACTAAAAGGCAAGAAAAAATTATATATGTACCCTTTTGCTGTGCGTAAATTTTCCAAACAATGTTGTATATATTCATTATAATATTCTACTTGTTCTTGATAATATTTGCATTTTTCTTCCAGTCTTTGTTTAGTTGTACGTAAAGTTTGCAATTCTTTATTCCGAATAATTCGATATTTTCCTTTATTACAAAGATCCTTAGCCACTGCAGTTATAATATTTTGATATCCATCTTCTTGGCTGACCCAACCATCAAGCTCAAGTTTATTAAGATACGCCCGTAACTGATGTTTACAATCATTCAAGGATGAACTATAAATAAATTTTTTTTTATTTTTTATTTTTTATTTAATGATTAATAATTTATTTCATTACTATACCTCTTATGAATAATATTTAAAGTAGGCGATAAACTGGTGCATTTTACGTCGTGCAGTTTTTCTTGGACAGGAGAACATATAGGGTCTGCTAAAGCTTCGACTAATGTTTGACCTTTTAAAAACTGCAGTACAGAAACTAATAATTCTTTCGTTTTTATGAAAAGCTTGTTTAAACTAGCATCTTCCTCTTCGGGCACTTGAAATTTGTTGGTGAGCACCAAACATACTTCTGTTTTTCCAAAACGCGTTAAATTTGTTTCACATGTGGTGTCAGCTAATAAATAATTATAATATAATATCATTTAATTAAGTACAATATGATAATAAATTATTTCTTACAGATTCCAAGTAAAGATGCAACAGTCGGTGCAGGACCTAAATCATCCAATAAATCGTGCAACGGATCCATTGGGTCTGGTGCTATTTGATCTTGATATTCTAACATAAGGCAATGGGTGTCACAAATTTCCTGTAATTAACATAGATTAACATAGATTAAATATTAGAAATATTTAAAGATTAATAATGAAAAAAATTCGTATTTTTATGTGATTATTAAAATTCTCTTACTTGTAATGAAATATATATCTCAGGTTTGTGAATAAGCGTAGCCTCCGTATATTCGTGAATACAGAAATGTTCTTCTAGATCTTCAATTTGACAACAATAACGGAAAAAGCTTTTAAACTTTTCGTGACATTCAATTATAAACGAATTCAAACAAACTAGATGCGTGGCCTCTTCACCAAACTAGAAATAAAAATTTACGTAATATGCGTCTCTTGTTAATTCTAAATGTTACGATTCTTAAAAAGCGAACGTAATTACCCCTTTCTTAGAAGCAGCGAATTGTAATATTTTGGCAATACTAGCTAAATTTCTTCGTTGATCATTTGATAATGATCTATCAATTGGCAATGTAATTATATCGAAAGCATCTGGAGCTACAATAGCTGCATTTATATAATGATAATAAATTAAATTTCCCACTACTTTTAAAATATCTTTTTCTGGAGCATTTGGAAATTTTTCAGTTAAAGAATCGTTTAAAATTTTAGCCATATATAACATTCCATATGGTATTAAATCTCGTGATTCAGTTATTTTAGTCAAAAATTCTAGAACAGTACTTTGAAGTAATTGTATTCCCTTATTTAATCTAATTTGTACTTGCTCATGTTCCAGAGCTTGTTGTTGTGTTACCGTATAAGGCAGATTTCTGTTGAGAATAATAATTATAAAACAATGGTGACTTGTATATTCGCTTTAAACTTACACTGTTTCTCCTATTTCCATTTCTAATTGATTTCGCCAGCATTTGTAAATATCGACAGGATTCGTTTCTATATTTAATGTACGATCAGCTAAAATTTTTTCAATAATTGGTCCAACAATTCTTCTCAAAGCTCTTTGACCATTTAATTGTCGTGCATAATTTACCACCATTTTCAGAACAAGAGGATTCCCGGTAACGACTTCAGATGGTTTTTGAAATTTGCATCTATGTATTGAATTATAATTATTACTTACTTTATATTTGAATTTATTACCTTTTGATGTGTAATAGCATTATACCTGATTTCTTCTTGTAATGCGCTGCCAAATAATTTTAATAACAAATATTCTTCTCTGATATTTGATCCGAAGTTGAATAACGTTAAAATTACATTTTGGAGAAACTTATTTGTTTTACTTTGAGGTAGGAGAAATAAAAGTTTTGATAAATATGCTGGATTAGTTTGCAGTGCATAAAACAAATGCTGATATCCATCCAACATTTTTCGACCCTCTTTAGTTAATGATTTTAAGCCTTTGTGTGAAACAGCACCATCTGATAAAGAGCTCCTTCGAGGTCTGTTGGAATGTCTTTGCTTTGCAAGAGTTTCCAAACTCTTTCCATGTGCTACAACATCCTAAAATTTTAGTCAGATACAAATTAGGTATAAATTTAATATTTTCTTTTTATTTTAAACATTACTTGTAGTGTAATTCTATTTTGTATAAGTAAACCAATTTTTATATCCATGCTATCCAGTTGTTGAGATAAAACCTGATTGTGTCGTATACTTTGAACAACTTCATGTTTTAAATACTGCAACAGTAAATTTGCAATATAACATAAATTGTGTATAAATATAAATGATAGAACTATTGTTAAACATAAAATATTTATACTTGTAATTGTAAGTCTTTATCATAATCCTCTGCGTTAAAATTTAAAATTGCAGAAAAATGACGGACAACAGGAAATGGTGGTTTTTCCATATATAAAAGTGAATGAAAAGCGCGTCTTTCGGCACGACTTCGCCATAAAGCTTGTATTTTTATGATTTTTTCTTCCTAAAAATTGAGAATAAATTAATACTACTCTTAGTGTATGAAAAATTAAATGGAAATGCATTACTTACGTGTTCCCTGTAATAATCCAATATATTTATATATTTGGGTTTCACTTTTACATATGTATTTTGAAATGCTTTCTTTTTATTTTCTAATAATTTTACGTATCGTTTACGCTGTACTATACTTCTCCACCAGGCTTGGATTCGAATAATTTTATCTACATTATCATGAAAGCATGTAAGTCTATCAGAAAATTTCTTTCTTAATAAATATCCACGAATATAAGCTTGAAATCGAATTATTTTGTCTTTTATCAAATATTCTGCGTGTTTCGTTTCTGTGGCATTTTTTATTAATTCCTGGAAATAATGTACGAATATAATTTTTACACATTAACATTTTCAGTTTAATTAGCTTAAATTTTTTAATTCTACAATACAATTATGTCTTGCATGTCGATATAAAATGTTTTTGAGGCATTTTTAGGTCGGTCCCAGGTGTAACTGAGCTTTTGTAAATCTAAATAAGATTCATTATTTTTAAAAGTAACAAATTGAACAAATTCATAGTTGTACAGTTCATTCTGAAATACAAAAAGAAATTATTAAATTAAATACTTCATTATATTATAGTACATACCTCATTATAATACTATACCTTTATATTTTTTAAACAGCGTAAGATTTTGAAATATTTTGTTTTATTTTGCTGTGGTATTCTGAAACCAAAGTTTTCAAGGCATTCAATTGTATATGACATATCATTTTTCTGTACCGCTGAGTTAATTCGTGACAAAAAGTTGCAGACTGCAAAAATACGAAATATATTATTAAAGTACTGTAAGCATAACTACAAATATACAAAATGTGAACACATTATACCACGTTGAACATTCATGGATTCACTCGCAACAATTTTTGTTATATTTTCAACATCTTCTAGCCATAATTCAGAACCATCATTATGTTTTTCTTCAAGGCATGTTTTAAATAATTTCAAATAAAGAGACGCATCTGTTAATAAAATAGGTTTTTCTAATTTTAAAGCAGAATTTTTCAAAGTAGCTATAATGCTATTTCGGTCATTTTCTATGACAGCCGAGTTTAATTGACGTAGAACTTGTATCACTGTCAAAGCAATAAAAAATTTTAAATATTGTATAGTTTATAAAGAAATTATATAGAAAATTTAAAGAATATACCCTCATCATCATTTTCACACTGCTGATTGACATGATCAATGCATTCTTGAATATCACTGTATGTTAATAAAGGACATTCTTCTCTAGTTTGTTTTTCAAATCGAACTGTTGCTAATGCTCTATAATATTTTACTTTATTCCCTTGATCTAATCCCTAGATATGATATATATACATATATATACAAAAATAATTTCTTATTAAAAATGTATTTATATGAAAGTAAACCCACAGAAACATGACAACCTGGATTTGCCAAAGCTTGATAAACTAAATCTGGATTTCCCGTGTCTACAGCTTTACTAATTTCTGCAATTGTCGATAAAACACGCATACTGACTACAATATCGCTATATGAAAGGTCGTTCTATTAAGAATATTGTTTATATTAATACAGGTTTTTAACAAAATTTTATACTTTATATGTTTTATTTTTACCTGAGAGTCAATACGATCGACTTTCATCTCTTCATAATATAATGGTAGTGCAAAATCATCAATTTTTTCTGTCAACTCTAGATCAGGCTTTTTTAAAACTTCATAAAAATCATTGCGTTTACCATTTTGTAGTGTTAGATTTAAAAGCTTTACACAATTATCACCTGTGTTAAGAAAAATATTTTGAATAGTAATTATATTTAAGAAGATGATCTTTACTATATAATACTAACGCTTCCGAGATTTGAGTGCTATTTCATTTGCTTTATCAATTTCTTTTTGAAGTAATTGTTTACAATGATGATGATTATTTTCTGAATATGTACTATTCCATTCAGTACTTTCCAATAATTGCGTTAGTTGTTCTTTATATAATTGTGCGTTTTCGTGAACGACGTTCTGAAAAAATTATAATAACGCTAATCATAAAATAAAATCATAGAATTGCAAAAAAGATATTAATAAAAATATTAAGTTAAAGCATACTTTTAAGTACAATGCAGGCATTTTTAATATATCCATAAAATGGTTGTTCTTACAACGAATAGACTGAATTATATTTTTCATAGCACAGGAAACTAAAAACGATGTACATAATTAGAAAAAAACAATGAAATTAAAAAAAATAATTAGAAAATAATAATTCTTCTCATAACTTACCATTAACATAATTAATATGACCCTGAATTTCTGCTTGAGTTAATAATTCATCATATATATCTGGCACATAACTATCATTAAGGGACTGTTAAAATTATATTATTAATACTTATTAGAAATATAAACAAGAATATTTTAGTTGAAAAAATCATTACTTACTCTATTAAGTGCAGCTTGCATTTTCGATTCCTTTGCTTCGAACAAAACATCAAAGTATTCTTTACAGTAACATGGCATAATATTATTCAAATTCACTACTTTATTTTGAAGGGTAGTTAATATTTTCTCGTTATCCTAAAATGAAATATTCTTTCATTAATCATTTAAAGTTATTTAAGATACTTAAACAAGATACTTTGCAAGTGCATACCTTTTCTGCAATAGATTGATTAATTGCTATTACAGCAGCATGAAGTGTAGCTGCATCTATCTCCATGCAATTTGCTAACAAACCACCAATTTTTTGGAATGAAGGCATTTGAATTCCATATTTTTTCAACTCTTTACTGACGGTATTTATTTCTTCATCTAGAAAAAATGAAATGCTATTATAATAATACAATCAATTCTACACATTCTTCTTTTTTAAAATATAACAGAATCAAACAAGTACCAGTAAAATTCACTTTTCCATATAAGTCCTGAATTTGTGGTGCTTTACCTAGTTTAAACAAATGAGTACTCAGAGCATGAATACAATATATTACGCGAGGCATATTTTTCTTATCATAGATATCTGTAGTTTCTGGCTGAAAAGTCTTTCAAAAAGTTTGTAAGATTATTTTAAGTAATGTAAGTATGAGAAATATTTTAATTTTGTAATAGACACATACTATTGGTAATTGCATGGATCTTAAGGCTTTCAGAAAGTGATTGATATTATCTGTGTGCCTAAATTGCAAACCAACTACTGCATAACGTTTTTGCTCAGCATCATATATTTTGTGAGCAGGCAAGGACTCAGGTGCCATAAAATGGGCAAGTTTTGCCAAATACACTCCATTTCTGAAGTTTTCTTCCAATTCAGTTGTTGGTGGAAGTGTTTCTCTAAGACATGCTTCCATCCATCTATTAAATAAAAACCATCAAGTAGGTAAGGTAATCATAAATTTATTAAAAAAAATTTGTTAAGATATTTACTTTTTGGCTTCCTCCAAATGACAGAGGTATTCATAAGCGACTGTCTTATGACGTTGTTCATCCATTTCTTCTGCTGACTTACGGATATCCATTCCTACAAAATTTTATTTCCTAAATGACAATACTATTGCAACATCCAATATTTACGTGCAATTAAACTTCCCGACTTTTTGTGTACGAAGTAAAAGTTAAATGTCCACATTGATCTTACCTCTTTCGTTACTGATTGCTTTATCATCGACATTACTCATGTTAAACAACAAGAAAACACTAATTGACAAACAAATACTGAGAATGATGCACGATAATGTAAGAGTACGTTAAATTCTACGATTTCAAACTTGTTCAAAACTATGAGTGTGGTGCAACACTGACAAGTCCTACCAACCGAAGTGCTTCGCGATTTCCAACACTATTGGTCGATCTTGCGTAAAAAAGAGCTGTTAATAACTAACTTCGTGTGTTTCACGATTCAATTCGATTCGAGCCATTCGAACGAGAATTCCATCACACTGATTTAATTCTATCTCATGGAAAGGGAACGACCGTAACATACAAATGGCAGGTAGTTGTTCTTAATTAAAGCAAACAAAAAACATAAATAAGATAATAACAAAGATAAATGACAAGGCAAAAACTAATTCCAGTTATGGGACATTTAAGGTACATTCAAAAAACTGAAGTCAGTTAAGGCTGAACTAAAGGAACTTTTTCATACACTAAGGATATATTCTTAATTGATTATTCTATGAACAAAGGAAACGAATATAATGTAAATTTACATATTATTAACGATACAAATGACAGATAAATTTTAATTCTATCAGCAATTTTTAGGTTTCACCACCTTTTCAGTTTTGTTACTGTTTACTTTTATTATTTCCTGCACGTAAGTTAAACCAAGCAGAGGAAATAAATTATAACTTTTCGAAATGCAGTGATTGAACTTCTCGTTCAATGATACTTGCTGTGCACATATGCTGTATAGTACAAGTTAAGGATAAAATGAATGACTTGATATCCAGTCGAGGAATTTGTTAATTATGGAACTACAGTTACAAAATATAATTCAACATGAATGAAATGGAATAGATAAATATATATATGTATTAGATTTCTGAAATATTTTCGTATTTATTTCCAGATTAAATCTCGCAGATAGATTTGGATAGTATTTGTGTTATATTTAGTTTTCTGAGAAGGCGCATTTTGTTTATATGTTTACACGCATTGCCTCATTAACGAGACACACGCATTGTGCGTGCATACACCGATGTATACACGTGTTGTTGCAGTGATGTAGAATTAAGGGGAGGCTAAGGAGGAAACAACGCAAGAATAAGGGAGGGGGCAAGGGGGGTCAGATAAAGCAGTTGACCCTCGCCCCTTCAATGACCCCAGAGATATCGTTCTACTAAATTCATTGACGCACTTCTCAGTCGAATGTGTGGCCTCTTCCATTATACATCATACTGATCGCATACTTTCTCGTCATATACGTCCATTCTTATGTCAGAACCGGAAATGCAATTTCCAAAATTACTTCTTCTTTTTTGGCTTCTCACTGCAATGGGTCAATGCGATGCTGAAAATTCCATCGGTAAGTGGAATCCCATAATTTACGAAACGTATATTGCAGTTATAGTGCAAATCGATTGTTAATTTATGACTTGTGATCATGATCTTTTGTTAGGTGAAAATTAAAATGATCAATGCGATCTTCCAATGCGATGAAATGTGAATTCTTATGATTTACGTGTTATTTAACTCAATGTTTAAATGATAACGCTTTCCAGGAAAGAATGATACCGCAGCAGAAATAACGCTTGGCGAGAAACAGCTCGAAGATCATATTCGCGCGATTCTGAAACACTATCAGCAAGAAGATCCAATAGGGCTACCTGGGGTGCCTATACCGGATCCCATGCCAGTACCGGATATGAGGCATTCATTCTCTATGTACACAATGAATTTCAAGAAAGTGAACGTTTACGATCTATCGAAGTTCCGGATAGTGAACATGGACTCGGAACTGGCGTTGATGCAAGTGAGACTTTTATCAAAAATTATTTGCGTATGTTCCGATACAAATGTTACAAACGTAAGAACTACTATAGGAACACAGCCGATAATGCAGATTATTCAATATAATCGACAGTATATAAATTTGTAGTTACAGTGTCTCGAGATCAAGAGACTTTCCTAAGTCCGGAACAAAAATATCTACATGTATAAATATCTTTTTTCTTTTTTTAAATTTAACTTGCGGCCAATAAGTGACGTTTGTTATTTAAAGAGCAAATTGTCCCGCCGATTCTTCTTTAAAAAAAAACATACATTCGCTTCATTGTATAAGGACGTCTGTCCTGTTACGAAAAAAAATACATGTTAATTGTACGACCGTAATGTAAAACATCGTATCGGTGACTAATCACAAAAGCATCGCGTCGTATAATCGAATAATCTTAGAAACTTCTACTAAATTAGTAATTGCACGATTACAACTGCGTCGAATTTATAAACGCATTAGAATTGATTTTCATCTGGGCATGTTTCTCGAAGGTTTCAGTGACATTAAATATGAAAAACTTGAACATTCGTGGATTCTACACCCTCTCTTCTTGGCTCTCACGGACGGCTGGTAATTTTACTGTGAAATTGTCGGGAGTGTATGTGAAAGGGCTTGGCAGGCTGGAAGTCGCCAGCGATGGCAAACTACAGGCGCAGAACATCGATTTGGATTTGACATTCGAAAAGATAGACATGGACTTTAAAAATTTGGGCTTCTTAGGCGCTGTATTCCAAAGCATGATCAATTCTATAGGCACCTTTATTTTCGACAGTATTAAGCCTTTTATATTGAAGGAGATAAATACTAAAGCTAGGTAAAGATCATTCGATTCAGCTCTTGTTGCAGACTGTTGACAAATTTTCTTACATTGTAGGGGCGAAGTTAACAAACAAATCTCGCAGTTGCCACAGCATTTCCCGAATTCTATATCGCCTTTTGATATGTTAATAACGGAGATTCGCAAGCAAATATCTGAAATGGGCTACGATCCGTTTAAAGTGAAGGATTATAGCCAAACCGTCGGTATATTCACGGTGACGTCGACTCATACTTGGATCACCGGCTTGGCAAGCGTCTACCGAATGGGAAACGTTACTCTGAGCATACAAAACAGAAAGGTAAATAGCTTGCTTTTCATTATTTTTCAAGCATAGTCTCTTTAATTTCAAATTTCTTCGATATCTTCTATGAGCACATCATTCGATGTGCGAAAGTGTGATTTTGTCTATATAATTATTAGCATAATGTAGTGTGATACTTGTCTAATAATTACATCAGTTATTACGTCGTACGTTGTCAGTCGGAAACACGCTGACTAATCAAATTTAATCACAATCCGTAATTGTCTCGGCTCTGATGTAATCGATTTGTAGGCGTCGATGCATGTTAAGTATAAGTTAGTTAGTAAGTATGTTGTTCAGTTGTTTGTGTTTAAAGGTATATGCGACAATTGATGCTGGTACCCAGGAAATCGAAGGAAAAACTCATTGGGAAATAAGCGTGATCGGTGGCTTTTTGTCCAGAGCCGGTACAGTTTCCTTCACCATACAATATTTCAGAGCTCAGGTAAAATTAAGCCAACCTTTGGACACGCGGGAGAAGCCGAGCCTGGAAGGCCTTGACCTTGAACTGGGTAATATTCAAGCTAGAGTTCATGGTGCAGGTACTATCGATTACTTAGTTGAAGCCAGCGTCAATATATTACCAAACCTTTTAAGGTTCGATCCTGATGTTTTTTCACGATCAACGTGTTTGCACATCGATCCGTAATGTTATTCAAATGAGAATAATTTGTTTATTAGATATCAGATAATGGATGCAATAGAAGGACCGTTTAAAAGACGCATCCAAATGGAGTTAGATAAAGTGGACGTTGAGGAAGAGATTTACAATCATATTCCACATATAGAAGAACATGCTATGAGACATATTCAAGGTCTGGTTCCTCCGGAAGAGACAATTTTAGGGGAGTTAATGCCGCCTCCAGATCAAGATGAACAACCCTTTTCGGAAAGCGAGGAAAATCGAGGCCCTTCGTAAAAATTGAACGTATTATAAATTATGGGAAAAATAAAATAACGCTGCTCGGCATTTAAATTATTTCAATTTGAAAACATGATCTTTTATCGATATCAAGGAGAATGCTTATCTAACAAGCATTGTGATAAACACACTGCGCAGTACACTGCGTGCTTTGTACATATGTTTTACTGAAATATATTACTAAAATATATTTGTTATAGGTTATTGATGAAATGAATCTTATTTTAGTATTTAACGTTTATTTATGGAAAAATAAACTAATAAAAGGTACAATAGCGTATATATTAAATCATAGTTACAAGTTCAATAGTTGTATAATTGAATTTCGCAACACTGAACCATACAATATCAGAAATATACATATGGTTCAAATGATTTTAATACATGACTTTGGTAAAAAAAGGAAATTAAAAAAGATTCCAATTACAATGACAATATTGATCAAAATTCACGGCATACATATTACATTAAATGTTTTAGTTGAACATCTCTCTACTTCTTTCACCATGTTCGTAATATAATTTTATATATCTAAAGAATTAAATCAATAATGTAATTAAATTACTAGTTATGTATGTTTTATATATGACTAAGTCAAATTACACAGATATAAATCGAGCGTGTTTGAGGATAAACAATAAATAAATTTTTTTTAAACTTTTCAGAAAAAAAGTTTCGTAGTGAACATCTAATGTATTAGTATCGGTTAAGAAGAAAAGCACAGATAACATCGTTTACATATTATATTGCCTTGATTGCTGGCGCTCTGCTTCGTTCGATCGGCACGATTCTTTCACCGGGTGCTGGCAGGGCAAGTTTTGGAGCAGTGATCGTGAGAATGCCATCGGACGACAAGCTCGGTTTAACGTGGCCGATGTCATATCCCCGTGGTAACACGTATCTACGCACGAAATGCCTCGATACGTAGCCATGTTCATCCTTCTTCTCTTCGTGTTTACCCTCAATGGTGATACATTTGTCGTCTGTCCTGACAGTTATCTCCTCTGGCGAGAATTGCTGCACGTCGACGACCACCTGATATTTGTTTTGGTCCCGTTCAACCGTGGTCGAGCCACCAACTTGATGTTCCAATTGTTCCATCATGTTCCTCCACGGCCGGAAGAACTCGTTGAAAGATGGTATCGGCGATGGAAAGTCGTCCCTGGTGCTAAGATGTTTGAAATGCTGTTCCAGTTCCCGATGATAACGATCCATGTCCTCCCACCAGTTGCGGAAAAGATCTCTCGTTACCAGTGCCATGTCGATGCGATTGATCTGCGTAATTTCAATGCGTAAGTTATGCTGCCAGATGCGTAACGTATGTACGTACACAATCTCTGTGAGAGATCAAAATCGAAAATTCAAAAGGGATTCGAAAGATTCGGTAAGAAAGAAAAAAAGAAAGAAAAATTAAAAATTGAAAGCAAAGGTAAACTTAGACTCGAACGTATTGTGGATATAAAAGAAAAAGAAAATGGTTGACATAGTTGACAACGTTGGCACAACGTACGAGAAATGTTGACTTCATATCGTTTCATCGAGAAATAAAGTATCTTATGTCACGCGAGAAGCGAATATATCTAAACTTGCTGCAATACGAATCGAATTACACCGTGTTTTTACGCGATTCGAATATCTATTTTTAGATATGCGAAATGCACCTGTATTACGTTATATCAACGTTACGTCGATATAACGCAATCCCACAAAAATAATCTACTTCCTTGCATTTTCTGTTGTAAAAATACATAATGGAACATAATAGTTTCAGATATAACTTGAAAGAGTCGAAAAAAGAAAAAAGAAAGATAAGAGGGAAAGTTCTCGATAAAGTAGTCTAAAGTTTTTTTAGAGTGAAAAAGAAATTTTAAATTAAATTAGAAAGGAAATTAGAATACATACTTCTCGTTAAGAATCCTTTACTTTTAGAAATCACTCACAGGAAGAAATAGTCGTTCGTTTAAAATAATACAAAGTCGTTCGATAGTAGCTTGGAACGTTGCACGATCCTCTCGCTTCGAATTATAGTTGATTCTGACTGCGCAGTTCTGCTCTATCGACGATTTATATTTGTCGCGCGCTTTTCGAGATCTTTCGAACTGTACATGCGCAGTCGAATTCTCTCGCGTTCGAGATTCCTACTCGAATTTACTAGCGACCAATCAACGTGTACCTTAACCTAGCTTCTCGTTTGTTCGAGCAATTTCCACATAATTCAAAACACGTTATTTTAAATTATCTTTCTCGTATATTTCCCGATCCACGTGTGTAATTTGAGGTTATTTTACACATATTTCAAGTGCATTTTAATATTTTGTTCTTCGTGGCTGCTGAATCGTAAAATATCTTGGCTTTTCATATTTAATGAACGTACGTTAAAACTATTTTAAACTATTATTATTAAAACTATTACAAAAGATAATTTCTTTACATATATTTATATATATGTATGTATTATTCTAGTATTTGTTTATAGAATTTTTATTATTACTATATTCATAGTATTTGTTCATAGAATTTTTGAGGTTTTTCTATTTCAATAACTGTAATGATACCGAACCGATGGTGTCGGTAAAGTATCTCATTCAGTGAAGTCATCAGGGATAAATTTGAAATCAATGATGTACATGTAATATTTATATTCTAAAAATACTATTTAACAAATACGTTTGATTCGATGACGAATTTTATTCTGAGATTATTTTTATTTTAGCATATGAAGCACAGTAAGAAATCGAAAAATATAGCTATTAATTCATACAAAAAAACATTGGAAAATAAGTAAGTATATCAAATACTGAATTATATAGATGAAATTTGACATTTGTGATCTAAAAATAGACATTATTCAAATCGACTGGACGGTGGTGACCTCTCTACACCTTTGTGAATACTCAGTACCATAAAAATTTGCAGAATCGATAAAACAGGATGTTTTCTTACTGTGCATCGATATAGTAGTGTTTCTATCACTGTTTTCTACACGCACAATTAAGAAACGCGGAAAATTTAAAATCTTTTTAATAACGACATGTAATCATAGTCCAAGAGTAAAGTAATAAACAGTTTCAATAATTTTTCTAACAAAAGTACGAAAAAATAGATAGGAATATTTAACAAATGTAAAGTGCACATAAAGATGATGATTGTAATAAAAAGATAAAATAATGAATAAAACTACTATAAATTTCATATCCTTTCACTTAATTTATTGTAGGAATTTCATGTCCTTTATTCTTAAATTTAAATATGAATACAGAATTGTGCTATATTTATCATAGCCAATTTCATTGTACTATACATTTGTACTTCATATGAAATTTCAATTGTACTATATTTATACATATATTCTTTTGTCCTATTTTTATGCGGGAAATTCTAACGGATGTAATACTTTGTACGGATTAAGTATTCCATTTGGATCCATCAATTTTTTCAGTTGGTGCATGAGTTTGATTTCAGAAGAGGTTCTACTCTTGTGTAGATATTTCGTCTTTACGAATCCTATTCCATGTTCGGCACTTACGCTACCACGAAGCTCAGACACATATTCGAAAATGAAAGGTTCTAGCTGTGATGCTATATCAGGTTCGTATGACGGTATTGAAACTTGTACGTGAATATTCCCATCGCCTTTAATACATAAAAAAAATATGAAATAGTTTAAATTTGAGTCTACGGCTGTTCGAATTAATTTCCAAATTGTTCAGTTTCAAATTCTCAAGGAAACAGAAACGTTTAATAAGTATTTAATCATACCTAGATGTCCGTAACCACTGATTCTTATAACACGTGGGTCACGCAATCGTTCTTGAATCACCTCGATCACTTTGTAATAAGACGACAGAGGTATGGAAATATCATACTTAAACACATAGCCTTCCTTCAATACTCCTTCGCTAATGCGTTCCCTCAATGCCCATATATGCTATACAAAAAAAAAAAAAAAAAAAAAAATTATTTTTTTCAATTTCCATTGAAACGATTGACTTTTTGCAAAAGAAGATGGCGCATCAGTGTGTAAAATCCAAAATATTATCAGAAATTTCAAAAATGAAAAAAAAAAAAGAAAAGAAAAAATCCACGTTGTCATTTTTCATTTCCAAGTCGAAATTGATATTTAAAGCGAAAGTATAGCCAAAAAATAGAAAAAAAAAAAATAACACAATAAGAAGAATTACTTGTCATAAGCAAACGATATAATTACTAACTTTGACTTTGGTAGGATCTGAAGTAAGAGTACCATCTTCGATAATGTCATCAGCGAGCGCCTTCTCGACAAAAGATCCGAGCTTCTCTTCGTCGTGGTTCACGTTGCTGCCGGAAGTCTCCAGCAATACATAAAAATCATGGCCGTCGGTTTTCGATGTCAATGGACTTTTCATGCCGAATGTCGTGAAGGAAATATCGATCGACCGTTTGTCCATCATCTCGAACGAAGACAGAATCTCTGCTAATTCCGCTTTCGCCAGACGGAACGCCTTCAACACTTTCTCGAAGCTGTTTAATCCTACAATAGACGACGTCGTTCTTACGTAGAAATACAGAGGAACGTCCGCAAGAATTCGTCCGTAGAATACCTAAGAGGGCGACATTGACGGCCTTAGGAAGCGGTGGACATTGAATCGCAACTTTCGTCACGATTCCCAAGGTACCCTCCGACCCGATGAAAAGATGTTTCAAATGGTAGCCAGTGTTGTTCTTCTTCAGCGTATTTAAACAGTCGATCACTTCTCCGTTCGCTTTCACCTAAAATAAAACGGCTGAACACTGCGGACAGGGGGAGGGAGGGAGGGAGGAAATGCTGCGATTTCGTTCCTTGATATTTGAAAACTCACAGCCTCGAGACCTAGGACGTTTCCATGAAGATTACCGTAACGAAGTAGCCTCAAACCACCGGCGTTTGTGGACACGCAACCACCGATCAGACAACTACCCTTCGCTCCAAGATCAATCGGCATCATTAATCCTACTGTCCCTAAATGATTGTCCAGATCTTCGAGCACGCAACCAGCTTCGCAGGTCAACACCCCTGATGCAAACAATTCGTCAGAACGAAAGAACACCTAAGTTCGTTTCGGCAGTAATAACGACCTGGATTTTCTCACGATTTTCTCACGATTTTCTCGTCACGAACACGTGCGTACGTTTGCCGATTTGACCAACTTTACCAACCTGCCAATTCATTCGTCTCGATGATTTTGTTCATGAACTTCATGGAGATGACGATCTCGTCGAAGACAGGCACGCTGCCGCCTACAAGGCCCGTGTTACCGCTCTGAGGGCACACGGCTAACCGATTCTCGTTGCAGAACTTTAATATGGTAGACACTTCGTCGGTGGTTCTCGGTTTCAACACGAGCGTGCTCTTGCCTGCAAGTAATTCGTTTCAACGCCCGACAGCCTATGCCCGCGTTCGACGTCGATTCTTTTCTAGACTTGTTACTCTCGTCGATGCGAGAGCTGTTCACGACTCATCGAAATAGCCAGCGTTTCGCACGAAGAAGCGAACCTCTTCATCGAAATGTCGTAAGAACGTCCGATTCGTAAGATCGACGGCCGACTGTTATGTTCACTTACCTCGGACGATTTTCGCGTAATCTATGTTGTATCCTTCGCATTCCTCCGCATCCACGATGACTCTGTTCCGTCCAAGTAGCTCGTTGAAGAACGCCACGTGATCGTTGGAGATACTCGCGTACGCGCCTCTTTTCACGTTGTACCTGTCCGACGTGAACGCCGGTTTCGTCGAGGAGAATCGAAATCCGGAGATGCGCTGGAATGTCCGAAGCAGGATACGGGGACTCATGTTCTGCAAAAATCATTCAAACTTATCGCGTCTCGACGTTTCTCTTTGCCAGCGGCGAGAGGATGCGTTCGTTGCGAGCGCACGAATCTCTACCGATGTCCCGCGAGTTTGCCACTTCCGGTGGCGAACTCGATGACCAACGGCTCGATTAATCGACACGTCGGGTTCTTTCGTTTCTTTCGTTTCTTTCATTTTTAACAGGAGATCGCGATCGTTCATAACGGCAATTGGATCAAATTTAGCGCGACGAGTATTTTTGCTCGCCGCGGTTAGCACCGCGATCTAATTGAAACGCGGTATTTCCGTAACCCGGTCAAAAATTCAACCCGATGGAAATATCCGCGCCAGGATCGAAGCGACACGCGAATTTCTACAGTGCGATTCATTTGCACGTTCATTATGCCTGTATATAGGAAGCGTGGAATCGCGCGTTTCACGCTTCTCGTTTAAACATTCCTCGACGTTCAAATCGATACGGACGAATGTTACTGCCAATATTCATTACTTTTACGTTGCAGCGTCGCGTACGCGCTACCTATTTGTTATAAGATGGAAGAAGTCGCATGCGAGAATTACTGAGGATGGGGGTAAAGTAGAAAAAGAAAAATCAAAAGAGAAAGAGTGAGGGGAGGGGGCGGGGGTGGGAGGGAGGATGCAAGGACAAAACGAAATCTCGTGACTGTCAAATGACATGGTGATAGCGCGGCAAAAATCGGACGTGGCGTAATTATGGGGCCTGGGCCTCCTTCCATTTTCTAATTCGCCGCCGATGCTCGATCGACGGACATCGAATGTTATAATTCGCAATGAATGTTGATGGCTAATACCCCTCCTCCTTACGCACTACCGACGTATCCCCCCATCGGCCCGTTCAAGAGGATTCGCGGCGGCGCGTGGTAGAATTACAATTGTACGGAGCGATGGGGAAAATAAGGTCAGGGGTAGAGGGGTCGAAAGAGCAAAGAGAGAACGGGAGGAAAAAAGAGAATGAATCGACTAACAGAGATGCAAATCGGTCGGGGCGAGAGGAACGAGGAGAACGCGAATGGGAAAGAGAGAAACCAATAAGGGATTGGAGTGGGAAGGGGACCAATCGTCGCGATGACTAATACACTTCTACGGTCAGGCGTGTGCATGCACGAGTTGCCCTCGCTTGTGTACGTCCTCGCTCGTACAAAAGAACACGAGGAGGAGACACTTTCTCGTTCTGCGTTCATACATACGAAACACATGATGGCGCGTTTGTGTCGGACAGAGGCTACACACACACACACACACACACACACACACACACACACACAGAGGAAAGTCGAGCACGAATACAATGAAACGAACATGTACGCATGACGCTCCCGGGAGGGAGTAGATGCAGTCGATATAGGTGTGAGATATCGCTATATCTCGAAACGTCGGATACGTAGCTACGAGTTTCTAAGGTAGAACGCATGCGCGACACCGCCAAGCTAATTTCTCAGTGGCGGCTCGAATCATTAACTTGTTACCTTGGCAACCCCAGTCGACCTAAACCATTGGTTGTCGCTCTCCCCCACTTTGCCGCCGCACGCTCTATCGGTCGAACAGCAAACTATATACGCCACCACACTCCGCGGGATATCGTAATTTTCCTAACCTTGCACGAACAGGACTATAGACTGTCCCTGTACCATCCGACGTACACAGTCGCATTGGATATACTGTGGTATATGTTGGACATGCCACCGTAGAGACGCGGTTGCTGGGATTGGCGCGACCACGACTATTCCTACCCTCTGCACGAAACATTCTACTGTCTCGCTCGTTGTCGAAATCGACGGCCGGTATTAGAAGATGACCGATAAATCGGCTGTTTCGCGCTTTATGATACACATCACTTCTTTATCTTTTGTACACGTTATTAACGTATATATATTATTAATGTATATTATATGTGTATACATTATATTACATATATATATATATATATATATATATATATATATAGAGAGAGAGAGAGAGAGAGAGAGAAAGAAAAAGCTACACTAAATCATGGCATAAACAGTATCGAAGAAAGTATACATTTGTATTCTTTGAAAAAAATACTCTGATGATGTCAATTATGTAGAAAACTTATGAAGTTGAATCAAATCTATAAATAATAGCTATCAAAATTTCGAACTTATAATCGATACAAGAAACAAGAATTATTGTACCATGTAGTAGACTATTCAAATCACAGGTTCAGCAATTTAAATTGAACATGAAAAATAATGTAAATTTCATATTTTAAAGCGAGAAAACGTTTTGTCTATTAGTTTAGAAATATGGTACAGTCCTTTGCGAAAAAGTATCTTTGCGTAGTTTTCCCTACGAAGGGAAAAAAGCCAATGATAAATGAAATCGCATTACAAGGGTTTTGAACAGGACAGTATGAAGCTCAACTTAGAAACAGCTGTGCCAGGAACGTAGCGCATATTTGCGAAATTGGGTCGATGAGTACCCTAAAATCGAAGAATTTACAAAAGTTATTATTTGCACGAAGCTAATTGACTGATTACATAAAATAGTTACATAGAAACCAGTTCTGGACACGTACATACATAAACACACTCGCTCTTGGCATGCACACGAACGCACACCCACCTTTTTCATTTCATGGTTTTGCTTAACACATTTTATTTTACGTTATTTGTAAAATGTAAAATGTAAAATGTAAAAACTTCATTCAATTTCAAAATCTGTATTTCTCTAATTAATTACACCAATCTGCCACGTAATTACTACAAATTACAAAGAAATAATTCCAACAATCTGGTATAAAACTATTTATTTTACTAAAATAATTATTGGAGACATTATGGTCGATGATCTTCGGTATTTATCGTACATAAAAACGAAACAATAACTATATTAAAAAAATGAACAATGGTATAATTCTATTAATATTACGTACCGTAATATTATAAATAACGTAACGATATATTATGTTTATTGTTTTGATACTGAATAAATTATATCAGAAATACAAAATCTCAAAAGAGTGTGTAAGAAAAGTAACATAGAAATTAATGAAAAATATTCTTACTTTTTACATTATTTGAAATCACGTAGAAATATTACATGGTATGATAAAATATTCATCGATTGTTAAGAGCATTAACATAGACATAATAGTACAACAAAATCCAACGGGGAACCGTGTGACTAGATTCGTCCCTGACAGTATCGCGGTGTTATACTGCGAAATATTCTGCAGACTATAATCACGTATACATGCACGAGATGGCAAATAATAGTATTAGTGAAGAGCATACGAGTGTGCAGGGTAAGAGTATGAGTACCGTTACGGGGCATGCGCCTGCAGCCACCATATCCAATAGCCCCGCCTTTGCCCCGCAAACGATGCCTTTGGGATTTGTCCTCGCTGGACCAATGAACGGGCGCGTTTGTCACAAGCGACGGGAGAGGTGAGGTTATAGGAAACCAAGTAGAGGGGAGCAGACAGGAAGAAGGGCAGTGAGAGGAGGGAGAAATGAGAGAAGCGAGGGGTACCGCAGATCGTGTGGGAGCAGGGAAGCAGTAACGAATGCGACTACAATTGCTTACGAAACCTCGCGACGTAAACGTATGATAACATTTTGTTTAAAACTCTTACAGTGCGTTTTAAAGACCTAATAAACACAGGCGCGTATGACTGGAAGTTTGATCGAGCCAACAGTGGAATCGTGTAGTGACAGTGTCTACGGCGTGTTCGAAAACGTGATAGGTGTGACTGCGCAGTCGCCATGTGAGTACCTGAACAAGTATCCGAAATTCTATGCTATATCGTGTACTTGGCATTTTTTATATATCTTTGACGTACATTGTTGATATATCGACGATAATCACGCTATATTTTACGTAACGTTTCATGATTACCAACGAATGTAGCAGGTATACAACACACTTTGCATTATGTCCCGCCGGATCTTCGAACGTGCTTTATTTTGTAATCCAATATGTCGGCGTTAGGGACGCTGTTCGGTATTCACAAAGATTCGATTCCTCTACTGTGCGTATTATAATTTTTCTGATAGATCGTCACTAAAATAGGTAGTTTCTGAAGAAACGCGTGTGTTGTTATTTTATCGTCAAATATTACCATTATGGCGAAATCCATGTTGTCAACCGCCCCCTGGTCGCTTCTCCCCTTCTCTTATTTTTCTTTCCCCCTTCCTCCTACTTCTTCCATCAACCCGCCTTCAATCGTATTTCCCGCTCAGTGAGATGTATTCCCTCTTTCTCTTTGAACCCCCCGTCCTGCTACTAATTATGGTACTAGTAGGACGACATTTTGTTCCTTCTGTCCAAAACTCAAGATGGATGATATGTATGTGTTTTCAGTTCATCGATACTTTGATACTTATGCATGAATACAGGTTTCTTCTTTACCATCTGATTGTCGCATCTCAATTATTTTGATTCGTTCGACGTATTTATATGTCCTTTTTTAACAAATTAATCCGCCAAATATTTTGTATAGAATTAAATTGTATGTCACAATGCCACTAAAATACGCTTAACCTAACACACTTTTGTTTGATAACTATTATTATTAACTACTTGAGAAGCCAGTAATTTCATACAAGTAATTAACAGTTGTTACACTTTGTGGGAATATATACGTATTACAAATATGTATTACGTATATACATATATGAAAAATTTAAAAATGCACATATATATATATATCATTGGTTGGTTATATGAATATTATTAACATCCATTGTAATTATACAAGATGTCCAATAACATCTCTTAGCAATGTATTCTACATATAAAAACAACAAAAAAAGTTCATGTAAACATACGCATGTTTTATTCAACCTTGGTTTCAAGTTGTGTTGGTATAAGTTTATTGAATGATGTGAAATAATTTATTAATAAATCTCAGTATTTATCCTAGAATTTTATATTTCTAGTTAGTATCTCTTGTGTGAAGTTAAAAAGTTCTATTAGGCTAATAGTTCTATTTCCAGGAAAATAGTTTGCATACAAATTTCCAACTTTATTACATCTAGCAAATCAATTCTTGATTAGAATAATTTTTCATTTTCATACAATAATATCACTAGATTTCTTTTTGTAGTTACTAGAATTCCTTTTTGTAGTTACTCAGAAGATTAATGTTGTAAAGACTCACATGAGAGATATTAACGTATTTACAAAATAAAAATTCAAAGTTTTGCAACAGATATAAAGATCATTAGTAAATAGATAAATGAAATTGATTCAACTATTTCTGTCATTTAATAGACTTATACCAACATAAAACTCACACTTAAAAACAAGCCAAAATAGAACATACATATATTTATTATGAACTTCTTCATTGTTTCATATGCTACGAGACATTTTGAATTTCAATTTCATTTCACATTCGTTGATTTTAAAAAGATATCAAGCAACAGAATTGCATTAAAAACCTATTATTTAATATAATTTAATAATTAATATATAATTTTATGTTTACAAAATAAAACATTATACCATAATGCTCCGTTATATTTACGATTAATTAAAGCACTTTTTCTATTTTAAATTTACATTTCAATGTACATTACAATTGTTACAATATGATAATTTTATTTGTGTTTTAATATCTATATGAAGTACGATTTCTTATTTGAGGTTATCTATCGTATCTAAAATATTGACCATTTACATATTTTATAGAGAAAATAAATTATATATCATATATCAAATAAATCATTAATAAAATGATATAATGTTATATTTTGTTCGTAAATTAAATATTTTAATATATAATTACACAGAAAATTACAAACTTACTTTCACGCATTGGTACTATATAAAATAACTTTTTATGTTATAAATATATAATAGTTAATTTTTTTTATTATAAAATTACTTACATTGTAAAGTAATCTTTGCCACTTCATTTATTGTTGCACTTTATCATTGATATTTCACGTTGCAATAAACAAAAAGAATTCAAATTTAAATGCTTCGCATTACACGTGTATCAAAATTATTAAGGTTATGAGCAATTGCGTAATTTTTGTTTTTTTTCGTAGGAAATATACTACAATTAACATTTCAGTACATTAATTGATATTTGTATTATGTATAACTGGTTACTTACTCTTAAAAATTTACGAAAAATTTACGTCAAATTTTTAGTTAAGATTATTATGATTTATGTTTTAATAAATATTTGTTTGAGAGAGAGAGAGAGAGAGAGAGAGGGGGGAGAGGGGGTGGAAAAAAAAGAGAAAGCTATGTAAAGTAGAATTGTAAATAAATTTATAAAATATAAATAACTGTTGTTTTTAATATATAATATCAATCCATTTAATACTTTCTATCTATATGAAAGGTCTATCTAATAAATTAATTTAAAGTAATTTTTATTTCAGGTGCGGCAAATTAAAAAGATTGAAAGTGATATTTTAATAAGAAATCTATATAAAATGGCAAGGAAAAAAAACATTGAATTATTGAATATATAAGTGTGGGGACAGTACTTCTTAAAGGAAGTTTATTTAAAAAGGTGTAAGAAAACATGACAGATGTTAAACCAATTGGAATCTCTCAAAATCAGCCACAACAAACACAACAACAGTCACAGCAACAGCAGCAGCCACAACAAACACAACAGCAGCAGCAGCAGTCGCAGCAACAACAACAACCACAACAACAACAACAAGCTCAACCACAGCAAATGATGATTGCAACCCATGATATCCAACAACAGCAAAATGTACAGCAACAACAGCAGCATGTTCAACAGCAATCATCTCAGCCACAACAAGTACAACAGCAAGCACAACAACAAGTACAATCTCAACAAGTTCAACCACAACAACAAATTCAACAGCAAGTGCAATCACAGCAACAAATGCAAGTGCAACAGCAAGTTCAGCAACAAGTGCAACAGCAAGTCCAACAACAGCAACAGCAGCAGCAATCTCAGCAGCAACAGTCTAATAATGGACCTCATAACGTTGTTCCTACTCAAGTGCAGGTACAGCCACAGGTAGCAGCAATTATGCCCCAACAGCAGGTAAAAATTTGCACAAAGGCATATTATTCTAAAGATAATTTTAAGCAATATATTTAAAAATTTTCATCTTTGAAAATAAAATATTTCAGGGTGCTGTTGCAGTATCAATGCAACATCAACAACAGGGGGTTGGAGGTGTATCTATGACCTTGTCTGGCCAACAAGGAGCAACAACTATAACTACTATGGCTGCACATCCACAAGCAGTACAAGTTATTCAACAGCCTATGCAAAATCAAGCATATCATTTACAACAACTTTATAATACTCAAGGAACTCCATTATTGATGCCAGGAAATTTAGCTCTCCATCCTGCTGGCATCAATCCTTCATCTATACAAGTACTTAAATACACTCATGATGTTTACTATTATTAAAGTATATAAACCTCTTCTTAAGTAAGCTACATTACAGGTTATAACTGCTGGAAAGCCATTTCAATCTGCTGCTCAATTGACACCTCATATGCTAACAACAGCATCAACACCAGGTCAAGGGGGTGGTCATCCTGCGGCTGGAGGAACTAAAGTCCAAGGGTTTCCTACAGGTTACTTACCAGTGCCTACTTCAGCTACACCTGGTGCAGGACAAACTCTGGTATTTGGTCAACTTGGTGTACTTGGTTCTCCTCAACCACCTCCGTCTATACAACAACAACAGCAACAATCTGCGAACAAACAAGATCAAGTGCAAAAGGTATTATCTTAATCTTATTATGTTCAATTCATATTTTATATACATATTTTTTCCAAAATGTGTAGTACACTACGTGTACAGCGGCTACTCCATCTGGTGGACGAGGTGGTATGCAGTTTGCTCCTTGGCAATTTACACCACAAGTTGCTTGGACTGGAATACAACCACCAGCACTTCTAACCAACCAAATATTCATTAGAGGACCTACTCAACCTGATATGTTTATACAAAGTCCACAACCAATTCAAGCTCATAATGGTTAGTTTTTATATTTATAATGAACAAATTTTGTATTGTCAGTTAATTGATCCTCGTATTTGACCAGCACTAGCTACGCAACAACAAATTCAAGGAGTACAACAAATTGCTGCAGCTAGTGGAAAACCAAAGGTAATGGATATACAACAACAACAGCAACAGGGTAAACAAAGTACAGGTGGACAACGACCTTTGAGTATTTTGCCGTCCTCTTTACAAGCAGTACAAGCTGCTAATATACGAGCTGCCAGTTCTGTTTCAACACAAACTGTTCATGGAGTGCAAACTATGGTACATGTACAGGTTACTATAATTAGTTGGAAAAATGATTTCTACTGTTGCAATTTTTCGAATCACGTGCAAAATATAGAAGCTTTTTTTCTGTTTTCGTATAATGAAGAAGAAGTTTTTTTTTATGTTTTATAACTTAGAGTGGAAAAGGAAGCGGTAGTAGCGGTAAAGGCCGTGGTAAACCACTGCAATCGCCGCAACAACCGCAACAACAGTCACAGCAAACGATGCAACAACAACATCAACAGGTTTTTATTCAACAGAAACAGCACACGCAGCAGCAACAGCAGATGCAACAGCAGTATCAGCAACCGCAAGTGCAGCCATCGCAACAGCAAATACAACCAAAACCAATAATGAGTTAGACAATGTTTCATATATTCATTTACAGAGAAATGATATAAGTTTTTGTATATCTGATTGTTACATTTTTTTTTATAGCAAATATGTCTCTACAACAACAACAACAATCAAGTGTAGTTCTTGGTGGAGAACGCCCGATTATGCCTGTAGTTTCGGTAAGCGGGGTTGGCGTTGCTACGTCTCAAACGAGTCAAGTACAACAATCTCCTATGTCTGCAGTACAACAATTACCATTACAAGTACTGAATATGAAATCTTCTTTCAATAACATTTTCCTACTTTAATTAAATATCTCTATTGAATATGAAATATAATTTCTTTAGGCAATCAATTCGACAATAATTGGTAGTCAAATCGTTAGTGGAACATCACAGGTACAAACAATGTCTATGATAAATCAAACAACGGATCAGCAAACACATGATAATAACAATTCCACAATAATGATCACATCACCTGATCGTAATCATCAAGCCGAATGTTCTTTGGTATTATCATCTGCTACAAATACTCCTCCAGCAAACGAAGAGAATTCTAAATCAGTGGTGAAAAAGGAGGATTCAATTCCAGTCACAATAGAAGAAGTTACAGTATCTCAACCAGAAACTACAGGTTCGTTAAAAATATATACTCGAAATAAATACGTGTGCGCATTTTGTATCAGCATTTAAATTTTGTTTTACTGTCATAGATGGGGACCAATCTAAAGTAGTTGTAAAAGATGAAGAAAATTCATCAGTAAAGTTAGAAGAGAAATCATGTAGCAATCCTTTAGCAGGATTAGCGAATACAATTAATTCTATTACAAATGGTGTAAATAATGAAGATTCAACAGCAATTCCTGTTTCTGTACCAGTTAATGCAAATAGTAAACATGTACCACCAAAAGCGATGGTTAAACCACAAGTTCTTACGCATGTAATTGAAGGCTTCGTTATTCAAGAAGGTACAACGTTAATATTTTATATACATATATTTCGACTATTTTATATATACATATATACATATATACAATATATATTTCAGCGTCTGAACCATTTGCTGTTAATCGAACGTCATTGAATAATGCAGTTAATCAAGAAACGAGTAATATTTTAAATCGTAATAGTAATTCATCATCTGAAAAAGATAATCATGAAGAACCTCCAAGTAAGATTTAAAAAATTAAATATATTTTTAATGTGCATTTTTTTCTACAAAATATAGAATGTATCATATTTATTGTGTAGAAAAAAAACACGCACCCAATTACCCCAATGACGAAGACATAAATAATGTTCATGTTGGAAAGTGCGAAGCTTGTGGTAATTTGATAGATGAACAAAATATCAAATTCAAAAAAGAGAAACGATTCTGTTCTTCCAGTTGCGCGAAGAGGTTAGTAAATAAATTATTTTGTAAATTAGTTATTAGATCAGATATTGCAGAGAGATGTATCATAAATTTTGAATTAAATAGCAAAAAACGAGAAGCAAGAGACCGTGACGGTACCGAAAAACAATGGACTGAAATAGAGACTGAATCAAAAACCGATGGAGATATAAAAAAGAACGGGGAAGAAAAATCATTGTCTAGTACAACCACTAGTTCTTCCGTTGATGAAACACTGCCTAAAGTTAATCCTGTGAAGTGGACGGTAAAGATAACAAAATAAGTCTAACGAAAAATAAAAATCATTAATATAATTGAAAATCCCTGCTTTTTATAGGTTGGTGAAGTGTGTGATTTTATACGTGGATTACCAGGATGCGCGGATTATGCGGAAGATTTTGCTATTCAAGAAATAGATGGTCAAGCATTAATGTTACTCAAAGAAGATCATCTTATGTCAGCCATGAGCATTAAATTGGGTCCTGCATTGAAAATTGTAGCCAGAATCGATTCAATGCGCGTGGAGTCATCAAACTCTAATCCTACATCTAATAGTTCATAAATGTTTATTATTTAAGATTTTTACTCGCAGAATTTCAAATTGCAGCCTATGGGCTACAGGGTTTGTGCAAGTATTTGATCGGACTATAGAGATAAGATATTTAAGAGAAACATAAGATACTTTTTCGTTTGATAAAAATGTTTTTTTCTTTTTTTTTAACGGAATAAGAGGTTTAATTATTAATCTACTACTTCAAGTTCTACTCTTATGATTTAAAGATCGATCTATGTAAGACTAAGTTTCGTGCTATTTTATTGTTATATAAAATAGCTATATTTTAATATGGTATTGCGAATAAAGTATAATATGTATTTAAATTTTTAAGTTTAGTGTACTATATTGATGAGTATATATAAGAATATATTTTAAGTGGTAAGTCTTACACTGATTGATTTTTACAAATGTAAATAGAATCCAATTTTTGTGACTTTTCTTTGAACGTATACCTGCTTTTAAAAATTTTTCTAAAATATTGCCGTTTATCTAGTATGATCGAGAAACTGAGTACAAATTATGTCTATTACACAAAAAAAAAAAATGTATATAAAATATCCGGCGTACATATATGCGATGTATTTTGTACTCGAAAATTCCTTTTGGAAACTGTATAAAAAATATTGCCTTCTGTAAGACTTACGATAATCACGAAAAATATTCGGCATTTTTTAAATGGTTAGGCTTTATGATAAATGATAATTTTTGTGCATGATAATTTCAAATTTAGGTACAAGATACTTGAAACAATGCGACACCCTTAACTATGTACTACTTTGTAAATGTATCATGTGCACTCAATTTACATACGTGTAAATATTAAACATAAGATGTTTATTTAATATACAAATTTTATAACATAAAAAACATTTCAGTTAACAATAGCTATCCTTCCATTTAGAACTAGTTTTTAATTTAATAACAATACATTATACATCTACAAAAAAAATATCTCGATGATGTATAAAATATGTGATGTTGATTGACGAACAAGATGTATTGTATAATATCCTATAAATGTGAAACATACTCAACAAAATGAAATGAGTATGAATGTATTATATCATTATTCAATATTTGCCAACAATGTAAATATAATAGTTATTTTGTAAATGTTTATTAAGTAAATTTATCAGTTTTTTATTTAATAATGAGATTGGTAATTATTATAAAAAAAACATCTCAAAATTAATATTTTAACAAGGAAAATAATGGCATTTATAAAGAGTGCAGTACTTTCATACTACAATCTATACTTAATTTTTCATAGTACCTTATTAACAGTGATAGAAACAAAGCATTAAAAAGTTTATACATAACAAGTAATCAGATAAAGATACAATAATTGCAAAAGTAAAATATAAGACACATTTGTTAATTGAAAATTACTCAGGGTATAAGCTCATGGTATATCCTTTTTTATATTGATTTAAATTGTACGACAAAATTTTGATGCAACTTAAATAAATTGAAGCTCTAAAAATAACATGAATTTTGTGTTACACACATATGAATATACTTTCTTCTTTCATAATTTAACAAATACTTTATTCACCATCTACAATTTAAATTAATTAAATATAATAATTTTATTTAAAACATGTAAAATAAATACATTGAAAATAATTCTAAACATTTTACTTCAATTATTATTTTATTGATTTATTAACATGTACTTTTATTTTAACTAACAGCTGCTGTATATTTTCCTTCTTTTAACAATTCTTCATTATTCTTCACTTCCATTTCTCGTAACGCTGGTCGAACATATTTAAAATAAATATATCCTTTATATGCTAAACCTGCTCCAGCAGCTACTGTAAGACCCATTAATACCATTACACATCCTCTATGAAGTTTATCTAAAATATAACTTCGTTTGGCATGCTTTGGAATCATCTTTTATTGTTAATTGTATCAACAGTCTTTAAAATATATAAACCTGAAACATATATATTTATTTCTACAAATCACAAAACTTAAAAACGTAATAAAACTTATTCAATTTATAATTTTTATATATTAATTACATAATTTATACCTGTGTTAAAAACAGTATAAGCGAGAAGAAATACAAGACCACGCAGAATTACAAAGCTTTTGATTTCTATTGTTTTTCAAAATATTAAACGTTCATATAGGAGGTTAGGAACGCGTCCGCACGTTCTGTTCAAACAAATACAGAAAACTATATTTGATACGACACGATGTTGAAAAGAAAAAGAAATTTATAAATATAGAATTTTAAATCAAATGAGGTAATAAATATTAATGCACCTAATGTATTTCTATTAATACTTTATATTTTATATTGTTTAAATAAACATATAAAACCTTATTTTTAAAATATTGTCTAATTCTTACACGATTTATACAGATTTATATTTATACAGGTAATTTTACATAATTATTTATTACATGTTTTTATATTTTAAAGGACATAAAATAGTTTTAACAAAATTATTTCTTTAATAAAATAAAAATAAAGGTTCATTGTTAATTTTTTAGAAATTCATTAAACATTGTTGAATCTACATCTAAAACTATCTCATCCAATGAAGGTCCTTGTTGTGATACTGGTAATTCTAAAATAAAAATGATCTTTATTACATTAACTTTAAAATTAAGTTAATCTTAAAATATATCAAGACATACTTAATATCGATCCTGTTGCTTTGTATTCTCTAAGTTCTTCTTTAAAAACTTCATCAAATGTTTCACGTCTTTCTTTCATCATTTTCTGTTGTTTAAATTCATATTTTGATACCCTTTCAGTATGCTCATCAGCCAATTTTGCTAAAATTCACATTTTTGTGTTACTGTAATTAGTGCATTTCAAATACTATATAATACTGTACCTTTAATAACATTTAATTCTGCAAGTTTTTTCTCTTTATATAAGGCTAATTGAAATCTGTGATCCAATTGTCTATTTTGCAAATCTAACATCTCATTTAAATCTTCCAATCGATATATTGCACCTTCTACCTCCTCAAACATTTCTTGTAATGTTCCTGTTGTAACACAAAACATTTAAAATTTGTTTTTGATACTTATGTTTCTATTAAAAATATATTTAAAATAATAGTACCTATTTGATCCATAAGGTCTTGTATTGCATTGTTGATTTTTGGAATGTATGCTAAAGTATTATTTAAACATGTAATGTTCTTCCATTCTTGTTCAAGTTTTTCATAAATAGTTCCAATGAGTTTATCAGCTTCTTGAGCTTTGCCTGCATTTTCTTCTGCAAGTTCATGAAGTTCATTCCATTGCAACTGAAACCTGTGTAAGATATCAGCTCCTGCATTGTAATTAACATTTCTGATGTTGCCAGTCTTTTTTTGTTTTGGATTTTCAACAACAGTCAATCCTCTGATACTAAAATAATGAAATTGATGCAAGGCATATATAATATAAATTAAATTGTTTTCAATTTCACTTTTTATTATTGCATTATATTAGAAAATTAGAACTTTTACCTAGCTGATATCCCTTCTTGGACTGTTTGAAACTTGTTACGTAAAGTATTAAACATGATTATAAATTATTTTATTTTACTTTTAAATTAATTAATATTATTGAATAAATTACTAATAAGATTTAATTTATTTTCTACATCCATAATGTATCATTAAGTATATCATGATCATATGAAATATATTTTTTGTTGGCACATTTATTATCAATGATAAAAATTGTTTATAGCGATCTGATCTCAGCTTATGTTAAAATAATCACTTCTTAGCATTGAAATATCAGTGTAAGATTATGTATACATTATATTATATATATTTCACAATATTTATAGTGGAAAATTATTATAAATATTGTTGTGGCATTAAAATAACCTCTATTTTGTACACACTAATAATAGTTTATTTGTTTTTATTCCTGTAGTATTGGGTATAGAAGTAAAAACCTTAGAGAACAATTGTCAATTGTCAGTGGTAATATTTGAAATTGTAATTCTAAGTATTAATATTAAATATAATGAATATAAAATTAGCCGAATTATATATTTAATAAGAGAGTTTATTATTTAATACTTTGTTTATGATATTTAGTTAATCCAAAAGTATGATTAACTTATGTTTTGATTAAAATACATTATTTCATGTTCTATGAAAAATATAACACTGTGCAATTTTTCTTTTAGTTGGTAACACTGGTGATGACAATTCGCATATGTAATATTTAATTAAAAATAATAATTACTTTTCATATGATAGTTATTAAAAAATACATTTTAAACTGCAAATGATGATGCAAATGATGTAAATTTGTCTGAAACATATATAATAATATTTTATGAACTAAATGTTAACATATAATATTCTATTAACATCGTGTGTTTTCAAAGTGTAAAAATATAATTTACATTTGTAAATTTTGGATCTCGTACTAAAAGACAGAATCGTTATCTATTTTGATATAATATAGATTCAATATTATATCAAAATTAAAACATAATTGTACAATAAAAATTGACAAAAAGCTTTTATTACATTTATGAATTTGCAAGTTTTAGTATACACATAAAAATTTAGTCCACTAGATTTTGATTATATATTTTCGACATGAAACAATTTGACAACATCGCTAAAGCTTAACTCCCTCCCTTTGACAATATGACTGGTGCCTAGCAACCGGTGAGGTCAACAAACGAGGTCAAATTGCAAATTATCTATATAAGAAAAATTAGTAAATAGATTAATGAAATGATACTTTATAAAAATAACACTTTATTATTTATTTAATAAAATATTACTTAATAGATTAACAACTTAATTTTAATGAATAGAATTGAATAGAAAGGAGAGGCCATGCAGTTTATTATTATTATTACTATCATCAAAATGAAACTTTGGTAATTGATATTATAATGTTATATTAAATGTGACAAATGTTTCAGTTAAAAGGAGATCTTGATATTTACAAATGTTATTATGTTTTTAGTATATGATACATTAGATTAATTTACCTACAAATATAAATTTTATCAAAATGCAATAATATTAAAAGGGTGAAATTTATGTACATACTCAGAAATATTGTGTTTTTGAGTTTTATTCAGGACAATTAATACTGAAAATGTTTAATATAAAAATGATCAAACGATTAAGAATAAAACGGAGGAAAAACAATTTTGTGTTAATGGAGTCTACAAATAAAACAGTTCTTGTAGAATGTACATGGCGGAACCGCAGAATTGTTGGAGGTATCTCCTCTGTTGCCAAGTTTCTTCTACCTGCATGTTCAATTTCAAAATGTTAGAGTAATATCAATACAATCAACAATAATGAATTTTTAGAATAAACCGTTTTATTTATATATGTTTATTTATCAAATAGTCAAATACACTTTAGTTTATTCTCTGTTTTAGATTCTACAAGTGCATTTTTACATTTTACGTGTTGTTGAATTAATCATATTTGTTTATATTCTTTGTTTATTTACAAAACGTGTCCTAACGACACAGAAAAAATATAGACTACTATTATGCTGCTGCAAAGCATTTAAAATTATTTGTATAATAGCTAAATAACGTAGAAAAGTGTTCCATTACGTCAAAGTTACAGTTTTTTCTGAAAGTAACCTTGAACTAGTTGAAGTCCTATTAAGCAGAACCTTCACTGAAATCTTTATCTTTTTCTATCCCTACCACGCATGCAATGAGCATAACTTGAACAAACCTTGTCAGAGAAGGTTCGAAGTTCGAGCTTAGAAAGTTGTGCGCAACTCGCAATGAAACCAGATTTGTTGGAGAGGGAGGAGTAGTCAGGGATGTTGGGTCAACGTACGTAGTATCCCCTTTCTCCTTGCGTCAAGTTAGACCGCTACTATATCGTGGTGAACTCGTCTTCTCCATAAAGACGATTACCTTTCTGCGCATACTATCATGACTACGACGCATACTATGTATTAAGAGTTGCCAACCAAAGGACGAGGAGTCCATGGTAGGGATGAAATCAATAGTCAAGTATTCCACGGAATGAGAATGTCAACTTATATTTAACCATTCAACCGCTTGCTTGAGTTTTATTCGTCGTAAATAAAGCGACAAAAATAGTTGAGAGTGAACCTCTGATGTAACAATAATTATTTGTTACGTTCAAAGATAAAACGCGTATTTAAAAAATACGTAATATGCAACGAAATCATGAATTGTACTTCCTGATTATTTCAACGTCAAATTGTTCAATGTAGTCACAAATATGTTATAAAAAAATCGGTACGAAAAGAATATTACATAAATATAAAAATCTATAAAGTTGTGATCATTACAACGAGCGTAATAGATTAATATAGAATTCCAATTCGAACTAAATATAAAATTTTAAGCTCAAGTTATTTAAGTATCTGTAGCAAACTGTACAGAACCTGTTACGATCAATAGATGCCAGACTCGGTCGTTTTCGACATGTTCCGTTAAGTTCCCCTACTATATTCATTCCTGTTGGCCTCCAACCATTTATGCCACGCCTTGTTCACATGTATTTTCCCGGTAAAACCGGTTATTTCAGGTATTCTTTTTAGTGCACGCTTTTCCATAGAAAAACTACAAATAAAAACATTTCTCTGCCATCGCATCAACATTAAACCTTGATTTTCCACTTGACCAAGAAAGATAAATCTGAAACTTTAAGACATACAATATATATAGGATAATAATATGGAGCATGTACAGAATAAATAACACAAATAAAAAATGTTTGGAAACAACAAATTTTTGTAGCACACTGCAACTATAATGTTTAAAGTAATTTAAAGTAATAAGATACATGTATATAAATAAATGCAAGTAGACATTTTTTGCATTATAAATATAAATTGTGTATAAATTCTAATATAAAAAAAAAATTGTAGTGACAACATCAATGGATGCCATATTTTTTAGTAAAATCGATAACGTCAACCAGAGACTATGGATGAAGACTGTCAGCTGCACCGTAGAATTTAGGTATACAAAGGTTGATGAGTGACAATTGGATAGTTAGCGTTGACGAGAATTTGTTAGAGAATTGTATGGATTAAGGAACAGAGAGTGGAACATTGAAGGAACAACAAAGAAATTAGAGGGAAACAAAGAGAGAGAGAGAGAGAATAGAAGTTAGAAAGAGTAATAACAAAAAAAAGGAGAAAATAAGAGAATCAGTTTATGGGAAAGCAAAGGAAAAAGATGGCCCGGTAGTTCCAAAGAAAAGCAGGAAAGGATAGAAAACAAGAGAAGAAGAGTTTCACAGTGATGTTCGAATTGCGCCTGCGTCGACAGTACTTGTTATGAGCGGATTGGTTCCCTACTCATACTTGAGTGCACGTTAGGTTGACTTAATTTCAATTCGGGCTCCTTCGCTGCTCCCCACCATTTTTAGTTCCAACATATATCTCGTACGGTCTCTCTTGTTACCATTGGGTTTCATTTAAAGAGTATGCAGATGTTGCGACGCAGAGATTAATTTCATACATCCCAAAATAAGCTAGAAATCTGAAACGAACGTGAACCCTTTTATTACAAGTTTCGACAAAAGAAGGTGCAACAGCGAAGGCAAGCAAAATCGCAAAAAAAAGAAAAGAAAGGTGAAAGAGAAGGGGGAGGAGAGAAGGAAGAAAAAGAGAGAGAGAGGAAGTGGATAAAGGTGGTGGATGGTGTGCAGTGGAGGAGAAGTTAGATACACAAAGATACGAAACGTCGAGAAGAGAAGTGAAAAGAGGAGAGGAGAGGAGAGGAGACGAGAGACTAGGAGAGGGAAACGCTCGGCGCACGCTACCCCACGCGCGCGCGCGCGCGCGCGTGTTCTTACAAAACAACGCATCTGAACACTCTGAACCCGTCGCTGAACGCGCTTCAACAGTTCGGCACGAATTCACATTGAGTTGATTATTCTGACGGACGCGCGGGTTTCATCGCGTCGCCGCCATATTGGCGGCTCGATATAACACGTACTAATAATAAGTTCAGATTGGATACGGTAGGCATCGTAGTTAACGCGCCGATTTTACCGTCGTTGAATGTCGTTACTACAAATGTGCCATAAACAGCGCAGTGATCATGTCATAATATTAACAACCATATTTAACTATATGTAACTAAATCGGATAAAAATTTCATTGTTTAAACATGGGATTACATTGTCTAAACCACACTGTTTTTTTTTGTTCACTTAATTATATATACGTATACTGAATAAATTGTGATTCCGTTTATTATTTTTTTTTTTTTTTTTTTTTTTGAATGATACATGCGATATCGACACCGGATAACTTATGATCGATTAAACGGAAAGTAATGTTTTCACTTGTATAGTTAACAGGATACTTGTTTGATGTACGTTTGAAAGTTTGTCTTGTGTTTAGATTGACCTTATAGCCGTTTACTATTTCCACTGCGATTGTAAACATTAATAAATATTATCGATAAATATAAATAGAACAGTAAACCCTGCAATGAATCATTTTTATGGCTAACTTTCTCAGTGACTGAAAGATATTTTGTGCGAAACCTGTGAACTGTTTATTACTACGAATTATAAAATGTGCATTTTGTTGATTGACGAGTATTACTGGCATATCTAAGTGCCAATGAACACTTGCCTAAGTTAAGATTGATCTTTGTTGATGGCTTCATGATAATTTATATTGTTAATAACAATGCCTGTAAGTATGACATACAATAACAATGTATGGCAATGTTAATGTTACTATTGATTAATTTTAATAGCAATTATATAATAACAAAGATAATAAATGACTGATTTACAGAGTGGAAATGAACAATTCATTGGATCAAGACTTTGAGGAATTTAGATTTTCAGATGAAAGCAAAATTTGTAAAGATGCAGTGGATGATTTGCAAAAATTTGGTATGTCTTTTTTCCAAAATAATTGAATGTAGATGAAACATTTATATATTGGTCGAACAATGTAACATGTGCAACAAATAGCATTAAAGTTTAATCTAATTTGTGCATATTACTTTTTTTTTTATATTTAACGTTTTATCCTTATTTGATTGCATATGCTTCTTTTTGCATATAGTAAAACATTTCAATTGAAATTTCATTGCTATAAAAGATAATATTTCTTTAGTACTTTGTTGCTGATCTATGGTTATCTTTACAAAACCTATTCCCATAAATTTTTCCATCCAGATTTTATCACGATCAAAACAAGCTTAGTTAAATAAATTGATCGCTTTCTATCACTCTTGAAGTTATACATTGTACAAATTGTCAAAGGAAAGTGTTACAGAAAATTTTTATTCAGAACTCTTGAAAGAAGGTTAGGATATTGTTAGTACCAGGCAACATGGAAAATCTCAAGATTTCGTTATTGATGTTTCACTCGATATATTTATGTCTTTATTTAGTCTCAATGAATTGTAGATTAACATTGTTTCTCTGGCTAGTTACAACAATAAGATTCGATTCAGACGTAAAGTTTATTTCTATTACCTTCTCAGTCCGTTTTGTTCAATTGATTAACCATATTCCACCAAATTATTTTGACAAATAATATTTTCTTAAATTAAATGTGATTATTTAAAATCAGGCAGCGAGGCAATTTATGCACGTTCGCAATGGTGTCGGATGAAATGCGTTTCGATGCGAAATACATCGCGGCGGGAACAGTGCGCTAATACGAAGTGAACCAATGATATTCGTTCTTTAGCCAGTATCGATTGGAGAATCCCGTTTTCAATTCTCGGCAAAAGCAGAGGCAATTATCTCGCTTGCGCTAGATGGTTTGCTGCTGCAACCATTTTGTGTGAACACTTGCTGTTGCTGCATATACATCGGCATCGATTGTTTACATCCGTTGTAACACGGGGGACGCGCGTTGATGATCGCGAGTGAAGTAAGAAATGCGTGTTTGGACACAATTGATGCGTAGTTCTCAGACGGGGAATTACGTCGATTTAATGGATTTGACAGTAGATGCGAAAGCGCGGCAAATTATTCAGCTCTTGCTTCTCTCAGAGTATTAATTGAGAAGGTAGTGTCAGACACATTCAGTCTTTGTTCAGTTATTTGCATTTGAGTGAAACGTTTTTCGTAAATTAATGCGATTGACGAAATGTAATTGGCGGATTATTGCATGGATGGATATTCTAATTATTATTATTTTTCTTTCAGATAAACATATAGACGATCAGAATTCAATATTTTCCCTACGATTTTCACTATTCAGCTGTGAAGTTTGTAAGAAACAGTTTGTAACAAAAAAGCAATTACGCACTCACATTCATACTCATTTAGGAAGGCCACGTATAGTTTTGAAAAGAGTTACAAATCTGAAAGGTATCAAGAAGAAGCACAGTAACAGATATTGGCTAGACCCTGAAAAGAAGGGATCATTGAAGCTAACATTGAAAAAACAGAGTTTCACTGATTCCCTGAAACTCAAGCTTAAAAAGTCGTCAGAGTCTGAAGACTTCACTGTTGTGAAAAGCAACATTAATCTGGGGACGGAAAACCACGGTCAAAGAGACGTGGCTGGAGCAAAGGAGAATGATCAAAGCCATGAGAAAGATACAGAAAGTTCGATTAATCAGTCATTTGAAAACGTGATGGTAGAGCAACAGGTATGTCATAGCAACGAGCATAAAAAGATGTTGATTATTATAATTTTATAGAAAGTATTTACTAACAGGATGAATATGAAAGCATTAAATTCAATACCGATGATCATAATCCATTGGAAGAAAATGACAGGCCATCCATAGATGTCAATGAAGCTGATTCAGGTGTAGGCAGTGATATGGCAAATCCATCTGAAAAGGAAGATCAAAACGATGACCTACAAAGTACAGACCAGTATGACAATTCGGATAAAAGACTGTCTGAGACAGAAGATCATGAAGAATCAGATGCGTTGGAGGCAACATGCAGAGAAACAATTGAAAATTTGAAGAAACTTGGCGAACAGTCTGGGTATTATTGTGTATTTGAAAGAAATCCTAGAATGAGATTTATTTTTATTACAGCTCTTTATCTGACATTTCAGATCTAGATCTATGAATCAATTAATTGACAATTCAGGCATTGAAGAGGATGATGATAGAGGTCATGAATCCAACATGATACATGATTTAGAAGAGAATCCAGCTATTAATATTATTTCAAAGTCTTCTACATTCTCAAATCATACAACAGACTGTACAACAGTGTGTGACGATGAAGATAAACCTGATGAGGAGCCAACAGAAAGCCCGACTGGTTTCAATTGGAATCAATTGTCTACTAATTTATCAAATAAGAACAATGATAATTCTAAAGAAAATGAAGAGCAGCCTGATCATGGGGGTGATAATAATATTGAGAATGCTGGGTCCCTTTTACAAAATTTGATTGAACACCAAAGACATAATCAAAATGAAACATTATCGAATAATTTACCATCGGAAACCGAATACGTTTCGCTTGAAAAATTAGCCGAGACTGTTAGTACTTGTCGTGTTTGCAATGAAAAATTTAAGGATATTGCTCATTTAGATGAGCATCGGAGCAAAGCCGGCCACTATCAGTGCAATATTCCGGAATGTATAAATCTTATTTTTCATTCACCATTGGAAGTTTCTATGCATAAAGCTCAAATGCATGGAACTCCCCTTTCTCCGAGCGTGAGCCAACTGTCTCCTCATTTAAATACGAGTTCGCCTCATTTGAACCAAAATTCACCTCATTTGAGCCAAACATCTCCGCAATTAAATACACATTCACCTCATGCAGTATCGTTGGAATCTCCAAATACACCAAACTCGCAACAGATAAATAGGAATTCTCCTTTAACTTCACCGCATCAAACAAACTCACCTACGTATAATGCAGTAGCTAGTGCTGGACAGCAAATAATACCGCCTGTTAATTTTGAACAACTACCCGCACCTGTTCAACAGTTAGCTCAACAAGTACAACGTATGCCACTTCCGCAAACGCAAATGCCTCCAAGTCTTCCACCAGGTGCTAATACAATGATCCCTGGTCCAAATTACTTTGTACAACCACCGGGAAGACCACCGTTGTATAGAGTTCCTGGTCCACAGGGCATGCATTATCCTCCTCATGTAGCACACCTATATCCGCAGTATGGACCGGGTCCATATCCGCAAATGACTGCACCGCCGCAAATGCATCCTCAATTGCCTCAACAAATTTCACGTGGAAGGTATCCTACTCTTGCACAAAGTAGTCGGCAAGTACTATTGATGAAATAATCGTTAAAGTGTGTAATTTTTTTTCCAATGAAACTAAACAGGAAATAAGAAATGAGAAATGATGGATCTTTCTTTTTTTAAATAAATTATTAAACAGTTTAATTTGCATGTGTGAATTGTAGGGCACCGCGGATTCCACAAACGGGATCGACTCCGCGGCAACGTATGAAACGTCCTATGCAACAATCAATGCAGGTACAACAGAACAATTCTGCAATAAAACAACGACGAATGGATGTTTTATTGCCAGATAGAAATGAAGATGCAGATTGTCATGTTATTGCACAGCAGAAACGAAACGATGGTCTACCTGTTATTCAAAATGTTCAAGGTGCTACTACTCAACAGACAAGCAGAAATGATTCTACTATACATCTTACGGATTCCATAACTCTTAGTGTTAGACAACCAGGTACTTTTAACATTTGATTGTGTACATATTTCTCTCTTAATGTAAACTTTAATATATATAATTTGGTTTTAAATACCTCTTCTAAGATTAGTTTTGCACTAAGAATAAGTTTTTATATTTTTATACATTATTTTAAGTTTATTTTTATAAATTCGTTTTTATATTTATTTGATTATATATTTTGCAAAAAAAACTTAACTATTCGTGGAAGAGGTGCACTGTAAAATTAAAAACCTTCTTTTACTAATCTAAAGGTTCCGCTCCAGCTCAAGTGCAGAATACATCAGGTGCTGGGGGCAAGAAGTCTGATGCAAAGGCTGTGGCTAATGTTCTGGCAGCCAGAGGTATTACTGTTACTCCAGCAGCAAATAAAAATAAATCAAGTGAACAAAACAAACAGCAGATACCTCCCCAGCAACAGAGGACTACGTCTTCACAGCAGCCTTTAAATGTTACAGCGCTCACTCTGAATTCTGCTATTTCTATCATACCAGCTAGTTCACAAAAAAAGCAACAAGACCAGGGTCAGTTTGCTGTTCCTCACAATAAACAAAACAAAACAGCTGTGAACGAAGTGGAAAGACCTCCGAGACCTCCCACTGTAGATTTAACACAAGATACTCCGCCGCAAATGCCAGTGGTCAGACGTGGAAGACCTCCACGGTAAGATAAATTAAAGAAAAATTTCTATGTATATCTATTGATAATAAAACATCTTTCATTGTTACAGAGCATTATTAACTTGTCAGGTGTGTGATAAAAATTTCCAAAATCAGGAAATGTTGACTCAACACATGGCTACTCATCGTGCACCAAGTAAATTACTTCATAAGTAAGTATATCTTTTAAACAGTAAGGTGTAATAGATATCTTTTTAGGTAACAATTAAAATATTAATATATACATAGATACGTATATATATAATAATGTTTTATACCAGGTGTAATCTTTGCCCTGCCCAATATCCAACAGCTCAAGCTCTAACAACGCACAAACAAGTGTATCATAAAGAAGTTGATACTGTAGCACAAAATGGTGGTGCAGAATTAGCATTACCTGTTGTAGATTTGAAATCTCCCCATGTGTTGAATCGTTTGTCGAATCTTGGTATACAGAGCTACATCCCTCTGTCACAACTTAGTGCTCAAACGGGCGGGTATTTTGGATTACCTATAATTACAATAGATGGTGCACGAAATCCTAATACTTGTAATTTAGGTGCACTTGGTGCCACATCTATTCTAAGTCTGGGTCCTCTGAAACATTTGTCAAACAGGTAACTGTGGACAATTTTATGTTTGCCCTATGTCTTATACAATATTTTTGATTTTTTTATCATTTTCATCAGTAAGAGTTGCTTAATACGAGTATTACTACATCGCCTATTTATTGTAAGAACTTGCTTTTATTTTCTTCATTTTCTAGACAAATTAGATGACAAATTCGATCTATTTAATGATTTTATATAATGAATTTGACATTTTTTAGGTTTCTCTACTAGTTTATGCTTTATTCTTTGCTATTTCGGATGTTTCTACATTTTCTGTTTTGTTCTCATAACTTAGTTTATGCAATCTAAAGCAATACAGTATTTATAATGAGAGCCGAAGAGTTGTTCGTGTTAATTTAGAATAATATAAAACAAGATTTGAAGTACACAATCATTGTGCAAAGATAGTGTATATGTACGTCAATATAGCATATTATGAGAAAGTCGCGGGATTGAAGTTGCGCGCAAATCATTCGCCACTATTAGCATATATATATATATATATTTTTTTTTTTTTTTTAATAAAGGCATGATTAAAAATTCATCAAATTTATCCTTCAAAAGTAATTTTTTGAAGACACATTCTACATGGTTTATAAAAAATGATTCCAAACGTAGTGCCACTCATCAACGATATAAAGTTATTAGAAGCCTGCATGAAATTAAAGGAAAGGACAGCATCGTTAAACTTTCAACTTAATAAAAAAAAAATCACATTGGTTTTATTGAAGAAAAAGTATTATTCGTTCGTTTGAACGAATATTAGAAAGAAACTATCGTTATGTGATCCTCGTATCACTTTCGATATGTGATATACTATCTGATGTCGGGAACACTAACATATACATTGTGAAAATTACAAGGTACCTAATTATTAGATTTGTTCACCTAAAGGATTATCCTGGATACTTTAATCGATTCTTAAGGCAGTAAGTAACTGTATCATACAATGTTGTTAAATCACGTCCGTGTTTTTGAATGAAAGATTTATAAATTATAAATCATATAGAGTTAATATTTAATTATTTTTTTGTGAAATGAGATTTCGTTCGAGCAGACGATATTCGTACAGATTACAGATGTAAAACCGATTGTAAATATATTTTGTAAAAAAAAAAAAAAAAAACGATTACAGTCAAAGCATACGCTTGTTTGTACTTGAAACTCTATAAAAAGAACTACTAATAATTATGTAAATGACTTAATGACTTAAACAGCGAACATTTATTCTTATGAAATCGCGAGCGATCTTTATTTATTATCATTCCTATTGAAACATTGCTGTATGTAAATAATTATCATTCTTTTTTTTTCGTGTACTATGTATATTTTTAAAATATAAGCGAGGTCATCCGTTCCGTTTAAATGATAGAAAATGAAAACGATCACTGAAACGCGCAAGAACTGATTTAAAATAATAATAATTGTATATATTTGTATGATAATAAAAAAAAGTGAAGTATATGATAATTTTAATGAAATCTAATTAGCTAATAATGGGGCATTATATTGTTCTTAGTTTACAATAAAGGACGTAAATTTCAACAAATTCTCGAAATGCTTCTTATGAAATTTTCAAGTTCATTTAATTCTTTGATTGTCTTTTGGAAAGTTAATGTTTTAGAGTTAACGAAGGATACGGAATTGTTCTATTATAATTTTGACAAAATAAATCTTTTATAAAATACGCTAATACGAATAATTTAATGCACATTTCCTCCCATTTTATTTTTAATTAATAGTCAAAATTTTTACTTGTGTCTTTTTATGTATACGAACAAAAACAAGTTTGAATAAACCGGCAATTACTAAATGTACTACTATATTCGTTGAGATGTTTATTCTCGATAAATTTAAACATTGCAAGATATTTCTTGCAATATTTAATACGAGATTTTACAAGTTCATCCAAATAATATATTTAATTAGTGTTTAACGTAATAATAATAATTATTGTTAATCAAATGTTAAGATGCGGCCTAATTAATACTATTTGAAACTAATTATATAAACCTTTTTATTATACTATTATGTGTATATTTAAATACAATAAATACCACATAAAACAAAAAAATTATTAATGTATTTTTTATTGCTGTGAAAATTTATATAAATTAATATATAGTTATGTCACGGAAATCGTAAAAGTAAATTTTATCAAAATTTCTTCTCTATCACATGACTAGGTGTCATTTCCGGTTGCAATTTTCTACTACAGTTTTGAATATTTTCAACGGTTATTTTCAAGAATTGTCTCGACGGTTATTTCAAAGTGTAATTATATCTATTTCTATACTTTTTAATAGATAATTTCATATTTCGTATATTTATTAGCGTTCATTGTTTATGATATACATAGTATTTTGTATAAATCATCTATTTTTCTCAGTTATATTTTGTGTTCTATTTTAACGTTACGAATAATCGTATATACATCACATTTACAAATTATAATTATTATCATTGACTAACTAGAATAGACCGGACAGCCAATGCTCTTTCGAACATATGTTCATATACTTTGTTTGTAGTGTTAGTATGGTTAGTATTCATACATACGCCGTGTAACTGTGGGCGTTGCGTCATTTAGTGCCTAATTGTAAGCTGCGTACAGAAAACTTTTTTTATATGTGAATAACCTGGTAGCTCGATTTCACATTGTATATGATCATTGTAATTGAATTTCTGGTGTTTTAAATATTCTGTCGTCTTCTATTTGTTAATAACTAATTTTCGAATGGTATCGTAACCTGTATTCAGATTTCTTTATCGTCAATCATGGGATTCGTCTATGACGTTATTATTATTTATTTTTTTGACTGAAATTTATTCCTTCTTATTGCAGATATTTACTTTACGTTAGTATTAAAATTTCGGCATGAGCGCTGCGTTAAGTTCGAGAGCTGAACAATATTTCTATAGTATAAATCCCTTGGCACAAAGGATAGGGGAAGATATAACTGCGACTAAGGAGGCTTATGAAGGTCTGTGGAACACATTAAGCATAGCAGAACGGAATCAAGCGATTAATGAAACTATCATTCAGCCGGAAGTTGCATTAAAATATACTTTGAAAAAACCTGAGATTACCAAGGAATTACCGGAATGGTATCCAAAACTACGCATACAGACAGGAATGAAATATGTTATTGACGAAACTGGTTCTGTAAGTACCATCTAAGTTTATAGTAATATTAAGTCATGAATTTTATGCTATTTGTTTTCTGTTTTCATATAAATGTCGATTAATGTCTAACTGTCATAAGCGCATAATACTTTGAGTCTGAAATATTTTACTATTTGTAAGACCTATGTGGATTCAGGTTCAAAGTATTAGTTCAAAACTTCCTAGTTAAAGCAAGATTTTTTACTATGACATTGTAGACATTACGATGGCGTGATGAGCATTCAGCTCCATTTTCATTCATGACTCAGTCACAAATGAATCTTAGTGTAATAGATTCAACAGAGGATGCAAAATCAAAATTAATAAGAGCTCAATTTGGGGAATCATCACATTTCTCAAGCCCAGCAAAATCACATAGAAATAATTCAAACTCCCTTAATGATCCCTATACTTCATCTCATACGGTTAATCGCTTTCAGTCTGATTGTTTTTCAAGTAATATTTTTGAAGATGAACAGTGTAATAGCTTGTTGAAAGGTAGTGTTGATGGTGATCATTCTGAAAGTATATTTGCCAAATTGATGAACAAAACGTCTTTATTAAAATTACAAAACAATTTGGCAGATGATATGGAAAGCTTAGTCAGGGAAAGGGATTCTGATACGGATAAAAGTCAAACAAATACGTTAGTGGTAATGTCACGTACAAAATCAAGTGATATTAATGAGTCAACAGCATTATTAGAGACTCCCAGTTCATACAGTAGTTTTCAATCTTCCCAGTTGAATCAGGAAGAGGAAGAAAGAACTATACCAAAAACTGGTTTTGAATTTCTTGATAATTGGTAGATAGATGTCTGGTATAAATACATTTATGTTAAAGTTGGTACTATTACTAATCATTAATTTGCGTTTATACAATTTTAGTTCCTAAAATAATACTATTATGATAATATTGATCAATATTACTCATTTTTTAAAGTACGTTTCTTGTTATAATTTTTAACGAGGGTTATGATCTCAAATTACAATGTAAATTAATTTTACCATAGAGTACGTATTAGATGCAAATTTGAAAGCTTAACAAGGAATAATAAGTATGCATATTCAGCACAACAGAGTTTACAAACGTACATAAATTTTTTATTGCTACAATGCATATATTTACATATATTTGCATATATTTACATGGGATGTGATGTATTTAATGATACATGAAAAAAATATTGAATGTTCAGATTGAATGAAAGAATATTGAATGTTCACATTTGAAAATACTTTATAAAGATCCAATGTTTTAATACTTGTATTTTCATTTAGAGAAATTTTTACAATTTTACGATGCGTATTATATTCCTATCTTTCTAAGATGATCATCCATATATTCATTAAAAACTATCGTTAAATACATAAGGAATATTTAATGAAAGACTGAAGAGGCTAATTCATTTCATTTTCTTGATATATTCATATTTGATAAGGCTCGTCGTTAGCTTGTTTCTCAATCGTTTTTATGACGATAATATTTCATACAGATTATTCAGATTCAACGATTAAGGATGCAGTCTTCTAAAGTAATAACGATAATTTAAATAATTACTGTTACACTTGCTCTCTTGTTCGTCTGTGTCACGAGCGACGAACAGAATAAGGCACGTGTATGTGTGTGTTGCGTGAAACGAGTGTTGTGCTTGCGTGTTTAGTAACTGAAAAGTATCAAGTCATTTTTTTATTGAGATATACATACACAAATATATGTGTATATTTATACAGTATTTTAGAAGCATTTATTATGATGATTTAAATACATTAATTCATGTAACGTGGTTGCGTTTTTCTTAACGAACCTAGCCCGATAAGGTTCATTCCTTCCTCGACATGGGTTTCCCAGATGTTCCAATCTTCACGTAGTCCAAAAACCCGATAGCCAGACTAGTAGAACAAATATTAAAAAAGCCTACTGTAATACCATTTCCACTTTCACATCCCCTGAAAATCACCTGTACCTTCTGTTCTGGGAGATTGAATGATAGTTATGTTCTCGTCCCCACCGCCGATCTGTCCGACTTTCGAGTTATTGTAGTAGCCGAAAATATTTTTATTCGCCTGTGTTATACAGTAAAATTCTTCGAGGTCGGTGGACCTCGTTAGTTTGGCTTCTGATTCTTTCTCGAAGGGTGACACCAGTATCAGACGCCTTTTCGACGATGCCCGGACTGAAACTGAAACAATTCTTTCGTCATACCGAGAAAGAGAACGCAACATTAGAGACGCGATTTTTAATGGTTACGTTTCACGGTTAGAAGGGAAATTAAATCAGGCGTATTTACCACTTCTGTTGATTTCATCACCTGATGCACCCTTAGCTGTGTTTTTCGATTCGCGAGATAGTTCCTCAGACAACGTGGTCAAGCTTCTCGACAGTGTATTCGATCGTCTATTTTTGTCGGACAAACATCGACCAGGGACATCCGATTCATTAGCACTTTCTGTTTGTGCAAAATTATCTTGGTTCTCTAGGAAAGTATCTACGAATGATAAATAAACTGTTTATTCCACCGTATCTTTTTGATCTAGATTGAAATAACTTAGCGGAGAATTGGCAAGATAAATCATTAAACCTCCTTTTTTTTTCTCCTCCGTATTCACGGGACTACATTTCCCGAAACCGGGACATTTCTGTCCGTCGTAACAGTTTTCTTCCTTAAAATTTTGCTTGAAACTCTCGCGGACCCTTTTGTCATCCGTCAGCGTATGCGAAACCGGCCCTTCCTCTTGCGCATTTCCTCCGCAACACTTGTACTGTTCCATCGCCTGCCGCTCGAGTTCCTACAAATCGATTTTTTTTTTTTGAAATTTTTCGCGAACGGAGATCAAATTCGGCAACCTCGACATCGCGGCTCAAAGAAAGCTCGTGATTGACAATTAAAATTATATTGATAATAAAGAATATTGATAATAAAAGCTCGTTAATTGACCAATCGGCGATTTAAGGTAAGTAAATGTAAGAATAAAGTATTATACTTGATACTTGAGCGCCAGAGATTCCTCTGATGTTCTATACTGCTCCATTGCCTGTTGCTCTAATTCGTCGTATCTAGTGTTGAATACACTCTTGTTACTGTAATTGTCATTGTTACACGAGCCTTTCAGACGCCCAACTGATCAACTCCGGTTTTCACTAATTTCTTAATTTCTCGTTACACAGATAGAGGATTAACAATCCAGTATACGACAATTGATACGGATGATAAACATGCTCGTGAGTTATAATCCAACCTGTGAGGATTGATATCTAATTCAAGAAACAAGTGGCTTACTTTCGTACTTAAGATCATTTATCTTGAGAGAATAATGATACAAGTAATAAGTAGACTGGATTTTTATGCAGGTTTGTTCTTTTATAAACTTAATTAAACAGAGTTCAACTAGAGATTGATACATGTATATATGTTTTTGTATATATCTTCTATATGTACAAAATTGTTAAATTTTTGTACATCATGTGCATTCTGTGCAGCAGAATTTTAATCTCTTGATGAACGCATGAAAATCCGCATAAAAGTCGAGTAATGATAAATTGAAGCCCAGTGTTTGTAGTCCCATCATTTTTCTGTGCTTTTCAATTTACGGAGTTGATCAATGAAGTATCTGAATGGCTTGAAACGCATGCAATTTTTCGCGAGTTTTCAATGGAGTTTTCTTTCTTTTTTAATGAAATACATTAAATAGCAATTGCATACCTCTTTTCAAACACGTTCTCCAAGCTGGCTTGGTTCGCCGAAGCATTGGTCAACACGTCTCTGTATAGTCTTCTTCTGTTACGCGTGTCATTTTTATCTCTTTCGCTGATCAACTTTGCACTCGAACCTTGCACCTCCGATTTCATTCGTTCGCCGTCCTTTTCCCTCCTGGGAATGCAAGTTTTTCTGTCGCTTCTTCCGTCGAAATTCCTCAATTCCGTCGCCAGAGCGTTGAATTCCATCGTTTTCGGCGGATGACTTTTGTCCAGCCATTGAAGGACTTCCGATTCCGTCTTGGCACTGCGATTTTTCCCTTCGAGATACGATGGCTTCTGTTGCGAGCTTTTCGATTGTCCGCGATGCGCCCTCATCGCGTTCCTCGTCAGCAGTATCAAATTCTTGAAGTCGACGCCCTGGTTCTTCCGTTTTTGCCCCGTCTCGTGGTACAATTCTATGGGATGCTGATACACCGGTATCGGTATAGGGTTCGTTTGTAAAAATTTCTCTTGCACCTGCAACATTTCTTCGATCAATCCTTTTTCATCCGTAATTTTGTTCTCCACACGATTCATTTAATCCCATGTAACTATTTATCCTCTGCAATCTTAGTCTCTCATTTTATCAACATTAACCTGCATTTCAATAATAACCTTTGCACTATACAGACATTGTCGCTACGACAGCTATGATTGATCATTCACTGACAGATAGCAGAGGAGAATGATCAGTCCGTTTGTCACTTCGCCGAATGCGACAACGATACCGCGGTTTGAAATGACTTTTCCTTTTCGTTGAAAAATTGGAGAAGAATTTTGAATTTTTGCCGACGGCGAGGCAAATGACTTTGATATTCATACGCACAGAGACAATTCAATCGATTATTTACGAAATTGTTTGTGACAGCGAGAGCACCGATGTTGAAGAAGTAGCGCCAAGAGAGAAAGAACGAACGTCGATTGACGAAGACAGAAGGGCAAATTAAGAAACGTGACGACATTTGCCCTGGAGTTTCTGGCACAACGAGATACAAAGTAATAAAATTCGCCGGAGTGCCAAAGTGTTGGTATAATGTCTATTTCGGTCGAAACGATCGTCTGTTCGCCACCTGCAGAGGGTGATGGGTAATGGTGGCAGTTCGCAACGGTTGCACAGAAGCGCAACCGATCGGGTTCGACGAAGAGCCGCCGGGTATTTGTAGTTGCGCCGGTGGCGGTGGAACTCTCTGGTACCATTGTTGCGGAGGTCTGATGAACGTGGTGGTCGTGTCGGTAGCCGACAGCAACGGTACACCCGTACTCTGAAATTCACAAGAACATTTCTGATTCGTGCCCCTTGGATGGACCGCGTCGTTCGAATGGATTAAATGTCATCGTTCGACGACAGATGGTGCAGAAGAGGCAAATTACAACCTGATATATTGCTGCGGTGCTGTTCTCGTAGGTTCTGTTGTAAGGGAACAGCTCGTTTTGGTAACTTCGCTCGTTGAGGGATGGAAAATATTGCACGCGATTGGCAGTTTGCTCCTTGTTGCTGTTGTGCCGCATCACCGGCACTTTCGGGAAGAATTCTGGCACCTCCGGGCTGAGAGCCGGCGGCAGATGTTTCCTCACACCGTACGCCTCCGTTCTCGCTGCCTGATACTCTGTCCTGAGTATCACCGGTCGATACTGGACCGCGTAGTAGAACTGTTGTTGCTGACGTTCCTTGCCCTGACAGCTTTGCTCGCTAGGCTGTTGCAGCTTGCTGCAGCACTGCAAACGCATCCTCTGCTGGAGGAACTGTTGGCGAGCGTTGCCACCGTTGCCCGTTTTCCACAAGTTTCGGACAGCGTCGCTGGTCACGCGCACGTGCAGCTGCATCTCCATTGAATTCTCGATGGTGTAACGCTGATACCCGCAGTGATCATCCGACCTTTCGCTAGTATCTGACTCTTGACAGACATCGTTTTAATTAGCAACAATCTTAGATTAGAATATATAGATTTTCTAACAGAAGAATGCGGCGTGTTAGTCAGTGTCGTACGTTGACAGAGCTGGGCAAGATTTCAGGGGAGTGTTTCAAGTAGTTGTGCGGCATAATTTGATAATAAAATGCAATATTTACTATTAAATGAAATATTTACTATTCACTATTTAATATTCAATGAAATATTTACTATTTAATATTTAATGAAATATTTACTGCTTACTATTTACTGTTTAATTTAAAAGTTTCATATTGAACGAGGACCGTGTAACAAATTAAGAATACATCTCTAACAAACATACATATAAGACCATTGGAATTCGTGCAAATATTTTTACTAGTTACTTTGATCAAAGTACCTTCGTCTCTAACTAATTATTTTTACTAAATTTTTTTACTAAAAAAATTTTTACTTCACTTTCGTTTTTAAATTTACCATGCAACGGGATTCATTTCTTCAAATTGTTATCTGTCTTTTTTCATATATCTGTTCAAACGTGTATCGTAACAAGTTATCCTCTTTCAACTTGCTCCAACGAGCAAACCAATTACGTTCGCGGATTGTCTGTTACGACATTCTGTCGGTAAAGATTAAAAAGACGCTCGAAGGGGTTGAAAGCGACATTTCACCCAGCCCTAGATCATTTATCGATCGCAGGCGTATTACCGATCAGGTTTGCCTCTTTGCTCGGCTCGTGGTGGCTCGTCCTCGCCTTCTTCCCCGTCGGGCTCATTCTCCTCGTCTGACTGCGCGCATAGTCTTCCCAGTGCGACTTGACACCGCGTCCGACCTTCGATGCATCGTCAGGCTCCGGCATCCTTGTTACCGATCTTTGCAACATCAATTTCCCGCGAATCGCGAAAGACACGTTAGCAGAGAAGAACGACGAAAAATGGACGCGTTTCATTTCGTATCAAATAGCGAATGATTTTGGCAACGCGCGTGTAAGTGTAAGGAGCTAACAGTTCACGGCTCGATCGCGCGACTCCACCGGACGTTAACCAGGCGAAGTGCTTCTCGACCTCCGGTAGCATCCACGGCTCGGTAACTTCCGTCCAGCAGAAATTCGGCAGCGAGACTGGCGACGAATTCTCGTCCGGTTTGTACACGCTCTCCCGGTCCTCGTTGTACTCGTAATTGCCATAGCTGGCCAAACGGGAGTTAGGGATAACGTCGCGTACGCTTTTCGTTCGATAGGAGGTACCGTTCTCTCTGTACTTTGCGGTCAATTTGTAATTCTAATCGTACAAGACATATCGCTATCGTTAAACTGTATCTGTGTCTCTCTCTCTCTCTGTCATTGCGTGTGTGTTCTATTTAGAGTTTGGATTGATTGGAGATTAGATTTAAACAAAAAAAAAAAAAAAAAAAAAAAAAAAAAAATAAAGGGGGGGAGGGGATAGACTGAGTGACTGAAAAATCGAGGGGAATTGACGGAAGGTTTTTACCTGAATCGACAGCGATTGATTTAGTTTTTGAAACGGGTCCTCCTTGTCGATGGTCCAGGCTTTGTCGGCGATTAGGCTTACGTTCGCGTGGGCGCTGTTCAGAAGCTCTTCGTCGTACGACAGGAATGATGATATCATTATCTGAACATTCTCCGGTCGAATGTATTTCAACGAACAGTTAAGACCGTATCTTTTAACTAAATCGTCGGTGGCGTCGTCCGACAGTATTTCCCTTCGTTTCTGTCGGTCTGTTATCTTTACGAGCTAGAGTATTTTTCCTCTGGTTTGAATCGTTTAGAATGATTCCGCAAACGGGAGTCGTTTTAATTGTCCTGATTTTCGAGACGAGTATCGAAACGACAGAACACTCGAAATATGTTCAGGACAAAAAATCGTCTCTCGAATGTCTTCACATTTATGAAAAATCATACAAGGAGTAAAATTGATCGAGCACGGTGAAGAGCATAACCAGCGACGGATGAAAAATCGTTCGTCGTTTAAACTGACGTGACTTTGTAAAAAAAAGATCGGGCAAGTCAGTTGGTCCCATTTTTAAAGCGTGAGAGCCTCTACTCTTGACAATCGTGAGTTTATGCTCCTCGCTGTATATCGAAGTTTCGAGGCAGGAAGGAATGGAGTGTGATCGTTTCTCTGCTTGTTTTTTTCTTTTTTTTTTTTTTTTTTACAAATGTTTCTTGTTTATTACAAATACGATCGATGATAAAAGTAGTACACGCAAGTCCATTCACACGTTTTGTACAGATCAGGCGTACGATATTTACAACGGGCGACATTCGCCCGTAATTTACAAAGATTTTGACGATATCGATGGTTATTCAATGATAACGCTTCGAAACCTCGCGAGGAAAGGAAATCAGTCTGGCAGCTGCGCTCTGTCCAACGTTGTCGATGAAATGCAAAATGAAAGACAAAGAAGAAAAAGAATGAAAGAAAATGAATCTGAAAATTGATTATCGAGGGTTGATGTGTTTTCAAAATTTAAATTATCATGGAACGTTGAACGTTTGAGTATGATGTAATGTAATCGTCGCGACACGACTGCCGTGAGGAACGCAAGAGAAGCGTAGAAGAAAAGATGCCTTCCCTCTTTAGAATCGTTTAGAATCGACTCGACTCTCGACATAACGTTTGATCGTCGTTTTGGCATTGTGCGACTGTATCGAGTCGTTATCTGGCACAGAGCGTCAAGGTAAATACTCTATTTACAAGAGAACTTAGTACTTAATAGTTATTTATAGTGATTGGCGATACAGTGGCACAATAATCGTTCTCTCATCGGCGACGAATTCCACGAAATAATGGAACTCGTGGCTAATAGCGAAAGTTCGTCAAGCACTGACAAGTATAGTCACTACGATATACGTTTGAAGTCTCGTTGGAAAGATCATATTTACAAATTCACAAATCCATCTCGACGCGACAGTTCGCCGAGACGAGAGCCCGAGAGACGATTGTCCGAGAATCACGATCACGAATAAGAACTCGAGAGAGTTCTTCTCTTATTATGGCAAGATTGACACAACGGTCACACATTTTTGGTAGAGCACCAATTTCGAGCTGTCGAACGGGCCAGTGGAGAGAGAGAAAGAAAGAAAGAAAGAAAGAAAGAAAAAAAAAGAAATAATACAATAATACTAATTCCCTCGCAATCCTGATCAAACCCGTCCGTTTCGTTACTCTATCGCTCGTCACGTTTTTATGGCCTACGTAATTGGCAATTGAAGCGTATTCCATTCGCGCGCACTTTGGATTGAGCATTTTCCTCGATTTTCAAGAAAAGGGAAGAGGTTCCTTTCGAGCGATTCGGCTACTGGTTTCAAGAAAAAAGAAAAAAGAAAAAGTCCTAGCGTGTGTCTTGTTCAGACGTACTCCTCGGATGGCTTAGGTATGCTAGCTGGTAGCCTGAGCGTGCTCGGGACGCGGCTGGCACTGTCCGGTAGTTCGGCGATGTCGATGAACACCCCGACCAAACTGTCGAAGTTCAGACCCCAGTTCAACAGGTAGTCCCAGCTTAACGCGGTGGTGGTTGTCGACGGTGATCCGCTGTTGTTCGGCCTGTACAGTCCACCCATGTGCGTCGACAGGTCGTCGTCCGAGGCAACCAACGTACTGAGAGAGCCGCGGAAAGAGCTGTCGAACCCGTCGTAGTTCACGTTCGGTGGCAGCGGCGGTTTCGTCGTCTGCGACGACTCGTTGCCACGTTGATTCACCTCCTCGTCGTCTTGCTTCGCGAACGGGTTGTCCGATCGTTTGTCGCCGACCAGCGACGTGTTGTCGTACTCCGAGCAGGTGAAGCTGTCGTTGCCGCTCTCGTCGGTGGTCGACGAGTTTCTACGCTCGAGTCTCTCGACCGGCGGCGTGTGCCGTCGGTGAAGATGCAGGGGCCCGTGCGCCGGTGGCCCTCTGGCCTCGCTCGACGAACTCACCGCGTCTAGAGTGGACACGAGGCTCGAGGTTCTCGGCCTCGAGTTCAGTCGTTCGATCTCCTCCGCCGTTAATCCCATCGGGCCGGACGACACGTTGTTCACCGAGTTCTCGTTGTTCGACTGGGGCGCCTTCCGGCTGGCCGTTGACCCGGACAACTGGCTCATGATCGGCGAGTTGAGACTCCGTTCGCTGTTGGAGTTCAAAGCGTCTTTGCCTACGCCGCCGGACGAGGACGTGGTGGCGAGTAGAGCGCTTTGCAGAGGTTTGCCACTGATGTCGTGCAACGTGAGGATTCTCGGTTGCTGGGCGGATAACTCGCTGCTGGGCGATAGCCTGGCTAACGGTGTGCTTTGCAACAGTTTCTGAGTCGGGCCGGATGGTTGGTTCACGTTCGGTGGTGGCAACGCTCGCGGTGGGAACGGCCCTGTGTGCCTGTGTTGCTGGCCCGTGTGCTTGTGGTGGTTCGCGTAGTTGTTGATAGGCGGAGGAGTGGCTTTGTACTTCCGCATGCCGTCCCGATAACCTTTGTAATGATAGACGATGTCGATGTCGCTGGGCGCGATCGAGCTGGCGTTCTCGAGGTCGTAATGCTCGGGCATGTCGGGCTCCGGGTTGTGCTCGTGGGAATGGAGTGAGGTTTGAGCGGGCGGCGGAAGCGGTGGATGTTCGTCACGAATGGGCGGTGACTTGGTCACTTCTCGCTCGATGATGTCCGGCCTCTGCGGCCGATGTTCCGACGTCGCGTTGATCTCCCGTTCTTTGTACTTCTTCGAGATTAACTCCGGACCCATGTGACCCACTCCTCGCAAGTCCGACGTGTCGGAGATGTAGGTGTTCTCGTGGCGGGACATTAGGTTGTCGTTGCCCGAGCCGACCAACGGGTTGCCGGTCATTATGGCGTTGGTGTTCTTGTTCACCACCGACGGCGCGGACTTCTCCTTGTTTTGTCGCCTCAGACGGAACACGATGAAACTGACCAGTATGGCGATCAAGAGAATGACGAAGAACACGATCACCAGAGTGATCCCTATGCTGAGAGGATCGGCAGTGGCCGCCGCGCTGATTCCAATCGGCCCTCTGCAACCGGTGCTCACCTTCGCGTGATAGAGCACCTCCTTGAAGATCGAGCCGGACCCATTGAACGGCTGGACCTCGTTGTTGATGGTGAAGTTGGCCAAACAACCCTCGAAACTCCTAGCGCCAGCGCTGTGTGCGTAGTACAGGTCTTGGCTAACACCACCGATCGACAACACGGACAGATACGGGTCGAGGAAATCGTGGACACTGACCGGATCCAGCTCCTCGCCGGTTTGCACGCCGTCGACGAACAGTCTCAAGCCACGGAGGTAGGAGTGCAAGGTCAAGTTGTGCCAGCGACCGTCCGCCAAACCTCCCTCGATGCTCGCGGTCATGTTCACCGGCGAGCCGAGAAGCGACGCGTAAAATAGTTGGCCATTACGCAGCTATGAGAGCAGACATTGTATATTAATATTGTATATTATTGTATTATATAAATGATAGAAAATGTGGAAGCAAGAAACGAGAAGGTCTTTCTTTTTTATAATAATTTGAAATGGAAAAGAAGAAACCATGACAGGAGACACATCCAATAAATAGTGAGGAATGAAGGAAGGAAGGAAAGAAGTTCCTTTTTTTTTTTCTATGACAGTTTGGAACTCTTTATTGAAAGAGCTCTTCTCACTCTTATCAGCTATAACAGGAGACATATTATAAATAATAAAATAGCAAAGAAGGAAAGATTTTTTTACTTTCACTATTACATAATATTTGTATATCGTACGTAGAAAGTAAGAAATGAGGAAGGAAGGAAAGCAAATGCACCTATATCCTTTTTTCATAATAATTTATGAAAAGGTTTCTCTACTGGTTATAACAGGAAATATTAAGGCTATAACTATAACTAGTTATAACTACATCAACAGATATCCGTATGGTGACTGATAAAAAAAAAGAAGGAGAAGAAGAAACATTTTCTCTAATAATCTGAATCGCTTTTGAAAGAGCTTCTTACCTCCACCGACGTGAAATGTTTGTTGGTCGCGGCGTAAATGAGAATACCATCGGGCTTCACTGTTCTGAACATCAAACCGATCGTTTTGAAGGGGGACGGATTAGTGATGAAGCTGGTGTCCTCACTGACTGTTCGTTTCGCTCGGTTCTTCTGCCACATCGTCGAGCCTCTGTAGAGATACTCCAGTAGCTGCATCCTTCTGTGCTTCTCCGAGACCTGCGTGACAGAAAGACGCTTGACACCGGTTGTCTGAGATTAACTTCACTCTCGAGTAGTAGTATCGTGGCTCCAGTAACTTTATATTCCCTCCAATTGGCAATAAAGACCAAATCACATTGAAAATTCCAAAATCGAGCCAAACTTAAACTTTTATAGCCCACAGCTGTATTTACTCTTATCTCTGACTCTAAATGAATTCTAACTTCAATTAATTAAATAGATAATTCTAAACTTCCAGTTAATACCAAACGATCACGATTATATTCACGTGTGGAATTCGCACGTACCTTGAACTCGACGTATCCACCCTCGCTCAGTGTGATCGGTTCGAGCGCACCCTCGCAATTTGGCGCGATCACAGATCCACACCGGCATGACACCTGATGCCATTTGTCGTAACACTTGGAATTCGCGCCGCAGGTAGAGACCGAGTCCTTGCCACCCCTCAGGCAAGGGTTGCTCTTCGATCTGACGCAGGTGGATTTCACACCGCGCGATGCCAGTGGATTCGATAGATTCAGGGCTCTTCCGTTTATGGAAACCGAGTGGACGCATCCGACGAAATCGTCGGAGTGCACTTGGCCTGGCCTTTCGAGGACTGGATCGGCATTTTCCAATCCTCCCACCAGGAGTGGATTGTTGTTAAAATTCAGAGTCCTGCGGAAACAGACTTTCGATGTTGAATTGCGTGACAACTTGGCTTTTGGTTTCGTCGGAGAAATAATCAGGCTACCGAAGGTTCTTTCGTCTTGCAGTCTCTGTACCGAATTCTATAATTGGGTATATAATATTTGTCTAAGTCTGTCTAATTATAAAGTATCGGTATAGAAATTGTATATAAACGAAATTTAACAGTATCCATTTACTATTAATGGGATATTTAGTAGCAAAGTATAGTGTCTTCATTGTAACAAAATTTTTTATGATACCCTATTGTTTGTCATTTTTTGGAATTAACTGCCTCGCAACCGAGTTATCATCTTGCAACGCGATACTGCAGTTTCAGTCGTATAAAGAACACATTTTAGGTCGTTGAATTAGTTATTTTAATCGACTAAACACGCACAAAACAAAATCTAGAATGAAACTGACAAAATAGTGTACACCTTTTCTTAAAGCTCCTCTTAATACTTGAATTCAAATTGTCACTGACAATGTGTAATAATAAATAATAATTTAATAATATAATTATTATTATATAATAATTATGTAATAATAATAATAATAATAATTTTGCAACATCACGTGGCTACGAAGCGATTAAAGACAGCTAAAAAAATCTAAATCTACCGATCGTAAATTATCATTGACACAGAATTAAAAAGGAGAGTTGGGATGGAGGTTTGTTTCTTAATCACGCTGCAAAAAAAAAAGAAAAGAAGGAAAAAGGGAATTTTCAGTGACACTAACCCGGTTGGTCCGACATCGTCCGCGTAACAAGTGCCATCGCCGGGTTTGCAATCGTCGCAGATGTCGCCGTGTTCTCTGCACGTGGACACGCTGAGGGATACTACCCTTCCGTTTCTGGTTGCCGTTACCTTCCTCCATTCTCCGTCCGACACGGAGCTCTCCGTTTTTATGGTGATGGAGGTGATGGCGCTTCTTGCACCACCGTACGAGAACACCACCCTTCCGTCCACCAATTCCAGCACGACGAAGTCCGAACGTCCTCCCGCCTGTGGCGCGTAATTGTACAGCAGCAACGCGTCTGGTTTCGTAGTGGCAAATACGATAGTTATGTCGTTCGTGTTGGAGTCCAAGGCCGGGAAAGCCATGTACGACAGTTCCTCGAATCCGAAGGTGGATCGTTCGCAGTGTCTTCCGTAACGGCCCTCTGGACAACTGCACCTGTACCTAAATTCGATGTTCGATCGTCAGACGAATCTTGATATTTAATATTGATATTGTATGTAATTTGTGTGCTCGTTTGGTGCACTTAGTATTTAGTATATCTAGCATTTAGTATACTTAGTATTTTGTACATTTAGTATTTAGTATACTTAGTATTCTGTATATTTAGCATTTAGTGTACTTAGTATTTAGTATTTTGTATACCTAGTATTTAGTATTTACTATACTTAGGATTTAGTATATTTAGTATTCAGTATATCTAGTATTTTGTATACCTAGTATTTAGTATACTTAGTATTTTGTATATTTAGCATTTGGTGTACTTAGTATTTAGTATATTTAGTATTTTGTATACCTAGTATTTAGTATTTAGTATATTTAGGATTCAGTATACTTAGTATTTAGTATATCTAGTATTTTGTATACCTAGTATTTAGTATATTTAGTATTTTGTATACCCAGTATTTAGTATTTAGTATATTTAGGATTTAGTATTTAGTATATCTAGTATTTTGTATACCTAGTATTTAGTATATTTAGTATTTAGTATACTTAGTATTTAATATATTTAGCATTTAGTATTTAGTATATTTAGTACACTTAGTATTTAGTATACTTGGGTCTTGGTTCTGTAGTAAATTGGAGAATATACAGAAAAATGAGATACAGATTTATGAGATTGACAGAACGCACAAAATAATGAAAAATAACAAAAATTCAAGCGAAAGAAAATTAAAGTAAAAATTAGTGGAGGACGACTCGAATCAACAAGAGAGAAACGTTCTCTCATTGTAAAAAGTTAGAAACGTTGATATTCGTTTAATCGAATTACACCAATTGTCCAAACACTTGTGTCTGTGACTTTGGCTGTGAATTCAGCGTCGATGGAAATGGAAATTACCCAGGTTTCTCTCCCACGCATAAACCTCCGTAGAGACAAGGATTCGGCCTGCAAGAATCGGTAATCGCTTCGCAATGGTTTCCCCTGTAGCCAGCTCGGCACAAACAAAAGAAGCTGAAGCTGTCGGGACTCTTTCTGCACGATCCACCGTTTCTGCAGGGATTACTCGCGCAAGCATCGCCTCTCTCCAGCTCGCATAGCTTCCCCTCGCGATCGATCGGACAGGTACACTGGAAATCGTATCCCATTCGTCGACACTGTCCTCCCTGAAAGTCGTGAAGCAACGAAACGATCAACGATCAATCATTCGATCTTCTATATTAGAAAACCGGTTTTCTTTTTTAAAATATTGACTCCTTCGGGTTTGTCAGAGCACGAGGATGATTTCTTTTTTTTTTTAAACCTCTCAAAGGTGAGAAATACATTTAAAATGGTCTGGTAGAGACTGCAATCAAAGATCAAGCAATGACTTATCATAATGTATTGTAATAATATTACAAATTCTAAATTATATAAAATTGTAAATATTATGAATATCTCGGTTTATTGAAATTGTTTGAAATTCTACAGAATCTGCAGGATCTATACAAACTGATTGAAAACAAATTGCAAGTTGCATCAAGGATTGGTCCTTAATCCTTGAACAGATCATTGAAAACCCAGCAGTCTAATTTGATTTCGAGATCACGTGTCGATACAGTATTACGGAACCCAAAACTTTAACTATTGAACGAAAAATAAAAGAGTCCATTTGAGAGCTAATGGATTAAGATACCTATATAGGATGGGCCAGAAGTTTCTTCCCACCTGTTTTGTTTTCAAATGAAAGAAAACTAATTTTATTAATTTTAAACTGAACTCAAGTTCAAACGTGATTTTACTTTTTGTGTACTTTAATTTGTAAAAAAAAAAAAAAAAGAACAAAATGAGAAAAAGATATATACAATAAAATTATGAATTTATTTTAGCAGGAAGTGATTTTTGGCTCATCTTGTATTTGATAAGGTAAGACAAATTGGGATATTTCGTAGCTTCAGCGTGGGATATTTACCAGTAAACAGGGATTCGGTGAACAAGGATCTTGTCTTCTGTCGCATTTGTCGCCGGTAAAGCCATCCCGGCACTTGCACGTCATTTCGTGCATCATCCTCGGCGACGTGAGGATCAGCGCTTGGCTGTCGGTGATCCTGGCATCGTCGTAGATGACCAACCTGTCGCTGCAAGAGCCACCGTTCTCGCAAGGTATCTGCTTGCACGGCGAGTAGCCAACGGTGAACGTCGTTCCCTCGAGAAGCGATCGAATTTTCTCCCGATTACGGTTCAGCAATTCGGTGACCTCGTACTTGCTACGGTATCCTGCGCCACGTGAATTTCAATTAATCGAATTTCGATCGTTCGACTTCTTCGTATCTTCGAATTTATACTACACTACGCGGATGTTTATACATTTTTTTGAGGATAGTCAAAACTCTGCAATAATACGTAGTACGTATTCAAAAAATAGAATTCTCGTTGCAATAACTTTTGTCAGCGAATGAAGTAAATTTCCACTCAGATATTTTTGTCTTGGCAGAGATTAGCAATAAAATTAAATCAAACTGAAAATCCCGAAGCTAAGCAATTTCAAGCGATCTAAATTTTATTTACTCCTCCCAGTATCGAGCTATCGAGCTATCATATTAGATATTACGAAACTTTCATTTTATTTGCCAAGTAAATAAGAGCCAGATTGAGATGTAAAAATTCAAAGATCACAAGCACGGCGAATTGTACTCGTGAGATTACAGAAACGTCATCAACATTAACATTGTTTATCATTTTCAAATACCTTGAGGCGATTCTACTGCCAAGTGGATATTCAGGTCAGATTCCGTCTCTCCAAGGCTGAAGATCTTAAGTGTGTCTCCAACGTCGATCTCTTCTTGCAGAACGTCCAATAGCGCGCGATAATACTGGCTTAAAAAATCCCTGGCGTTCAACTTTGCTATCTGCAGCGTCACGCTGTTTTCGATCGTGCTGTTGGTGAAAACGAGGAACTCCACTGTGACTTTCGACACCACGTTAGGATGGCGGCCGTCGTTTCCAGACACGCTCAAAGAGTAGCCGACTCCTGTATCGAAAGATGCAGTTTCATTATTTCCAAGATTTTTCACTCTTAGAACCCGTGTGCCCGGACTATCTTTGAAAATTGAAATAAATAGTAATTTCTCTGTCTTTCAATTTCAATTTAATAAAATTTTAATTCAAGTTCAAAATTAATAATTTAATTGTTGGTCAGGTGTAGGAATTTCGTGACTGATTGCACACCGTTTGGCTAACGAACCTGGAGTTATTTTCTTCGTGTGTAAATCGCAAGCGGCGGGAATACTGAGAATTTTAGGATTCGAGCCTTGAAGTATCTTGCACGTGTAGCTACCGGTGATGTCTGGATCGTTAGGGTGTACATCGGCGATCTTTCCCAATGGTATCTGTTCGTTGAAGGAGTGCACTATCACGTGAACCGATCTCGGCGAGGATGGGCTGTCGTTTTGATCCGTCACGATCACAGTTATCGTGTGCTCGTTCCTCATTCTCGGTATACCGGAGTCCTCCACTTCGATCTGTAAATTATTTATTCGAATTGTGAGTCACACTGTGTCGAATTACGTGGAGGTGGTACGACCCAGTGGTACGACACGGATTCTTTGTGAAGGAAAAAGAAGAATAAAATCTGTTCATCCAAGACCTCGTTCCCAAATACAGTTCGAACGTGTTCGATTAAAAATCTTGGCTTGGCAAACGGTGCAATTTGATAGATTCTAAAAATTCAATTTTCCCGAAGACATCTCACGACAATAAGTGACCATACCTTCCACTTATTTTTCTAGGCAGAGATTCGTAATTTAATTAATTTAATTAATTACTAATTACTAAATCAATTAAATTTGAGCGCAATTTGATAAATCGAATCGAATTTTGATTTCGTCGAGAAACGAATGGAGAGAATTTCATTCCTTCCTCAGAATTTCACCGGATACGGCGACACTCTGGACTTTGTTCCGCAATTCGAAGAGTTCCCTCCGCTTACCACAAGGTCCAACTGTGGCATAGCCTCTCTGTCCAGGCTCCTCGTTGTTTTCAGCACGCCGGTGTGCTTGTCCAGTGTGACCATGTCGCTCTGCCTTCCGCCGACCAACTTGTACGTGAACGGCGCGCCGTTCGGCGGCAAGTCGGGATCTGTGGCGCTCAGCGTCATCACGACCGTGCCAGCTGGCTCGTTCTCATTCACGTAGCCGAGCACCTCCGGTGGATCGAAGATCGGCCCGTTGTCGTTGATGTCCAAGAGTTCGATGTGAACGGCCGCGGTGCCGGTCTGCGGCGGTGAACCGGTGTCGATCGCGCCGATCGTTAAATCGTACACGGGGATCGTCTCGCGATCCAGTTGCTTCGCAGTTTCTATGTCGCCGGTCTGCGGGTCCACCTTGAACGCCTGCCCTATATTCCCGCCGATGATCGAATACGAGAACTGATTGTTCTGCGGCTTGATGTCCTTGTCGACGGCTCGAACGGTGAGTACTCGCGTCCCGTGTGCCGCGCCCTCCGACACCGTCGCGTCGTACGCGCTCTGAAGGAACTCCGGCGGGTCGTTGCCATCCTGAATCGAGACGATCACCTGCGCCTCGTCTGTGTCGTTGCCGCGTATACCGCCGCCGTTCTTCGTCATCACCGTCAACACCACCCTGTTCTGCGTTTCACGGTCCAGCCGCCGCGAGACGCGAATTATCCCGGTCTCGGAGCCGATGGAGAAACCGCGGTCGTTGGACGAGCCGACGAACAGATAGTAGACCTTGCCGTCCTCGCCGGCGTCCTGGTCGGTTGCCTGGACCAGACCGACCGACGTGCCGACGTCGGCGCTCTCCGACACGTCCATGTGAAACACCGGCTGGATGAACTTCGGGTAGTACTCGTTCACGCCTGTCACGTGCACGAGAACGGTCGTGAAGCCAACCATTTGCGGGCTCGAGTCCGGATTGGCGGCGACGATGTCCAACGTGTACTCGTTCGCCTCCTCGTAGTCGAAACTGACGATGGATGTGATCTCGCCGGTGTCCTCGCGAATGCGAAAGTGATCCCTGCCTGTACCACCGAGGATTTTGTACTGTATCACCGCGTACTTGGGCGAATCGACGTCTCGAGCGATCACCTGCGATTACAGAGGGAGCGTTTATTGAAATTTTTGCAGATTTTATTATTATTATTATTGTAGGGTGTCAGTTTTTTTTTTCTAATATTACGAAATTTTTTCAGTATCTAGCGGGCTATATGTTCTCATACTCTCAATAAATCTCAAAAAATGCTTTTTACGTAAAAAAAGTCACAGTATAATACACTGTTGAATTCATCTCGACATCGGTAACAATCCCATCCTATGACTTTTTTACATAAAAAAGCATTTTTTGAGGTTTAAGAATATGGGAACCTGTGTAGCCCACCAGATATTAAAGAAATTTTGTTTGAGACATTTTCTAATTGCACTGCCGGAAATGTCTAAAAACTGGTGACAAAACTTGACGCGTACACCTTGTATATGATGGTATAATCGCTTGATTTATAATTAGTTTAGAATTAAATACATCCAAGTGTCGCGTAACACGAATCACTCGTAAACGTGATAAACGTGTCGGGTGATTTTTATTCGCTGCTTCGTTGAGCTTATTTATTAAACGATGAAACGTTCAGGACTTTTTGAATCCTAATGTTCAATAAAATAACGAAACTTCAGTTCTCGAGATCGTGCTGGATCTGATCGCGAGACGTTTAGATATCTTACGATTTTAATCACTACACAATTTATATGAGAATAAAATTCTCACTCGCTGCATGATGCAAAAAAAAAAAAAAAAAAAAAAAAAAGAAATAAATTCAGAATCACCAGAAGACTTTACACTTTAGAACAAAGCCGGACAAATTGTTGCACAATTTTTCTTTCTTTACCAAGTCGTCACAATTCATAATGTGATGATATTTCATCTTTGTTGATTCTATTGTGCAGTACATTCGAAATTTCAAATTTCAACTCTAATAAACGTCAACGAACGATACAAATCACAAGCAAAAGTACGTGAAGCAAGAGACAGTACCTTGTAAACGAAACTATCCGGCGGGGAGTTCTCAGGCAGGTAGGCCTCGTAAACGCTTTGGTTGAACGTCGGCGGGTTGTCGTTGATGTCAGAAACGTTCACGGTCAATATGGCGACGGCCTGCTTCGGTTCGAATCCCAGATCGGTGGCGGTGATGTTCAGCTTGTACTCCTGCACCAGGTCGTAATCGAGGGGCTCGAGTATGGTCACCGCGCCGGTGATCGAGTGCACGAAGAACTCGTTCTTCTCGTTCCCCGCCGATATTTTGTACCTTATCATGCCGTTTGGCCCGTCATCGCCGTCGGTGGCACTCACCGTCAGAATCGTAGTGTTCACCGGCTCGTTCTCCGGCACTCTGACCTGGTGGCTAACAGCGGCGAAAGTCGGCGCGTGCTTGTTCTCCCCCGATATCACCAGGGTCAACGAGACCTGGTCTCTCTGCGGTGGTACACCTCTGTCGATCGCCTGCACCTTCGACAGGAACGTCGTCCCCACTGGCACGTTGGCCAGCGAGCTTCGCACGTACACCCATCCGGACTTCTCGTCGATGGAGAAGTACTCGGTGCCGTTCACGTCCTCCAGCGAGTAGCTGACCTCGGCGTTCACGCCAAAGTCGGCGTCGTCCTTCGCTGTTAGCTGCACCACGCGTTTGCCAACCGCGTAGTTCTCCGGCACCGGATAGAGGTAGGATCTCTGCTCGAATCTCGGCGCGTTGTTGTTCGCGTCGACGACGTTCACGTGGACGACCGTCTTCGACGACAGCGGTGGCTTTCCATTGTCAGTGGCTACCACCGTCAGCGAGTAGAGATTCTCCGGCGAGGAGGGACGATGGGTGTGCTTGTACTTGAGAGTCTTCTTGCTGAAGACGTCGCCGGTGGCCGGGTCAACGGTGAACAGGTCGGACGGTTGCAGCAGGCTGTAGGATATCACGGAGTTGGGGCCTTGTTTGTCGCGATCGATCGCGGTCACTTGGCCCACGTGCGCAACAGGTGGCTGCAGCTCGGGGAAGTGGAAGTGATAGGACACCTCGTCGAATTCCGGCGGATTGTCGTTCTGATCTTGGATGGTTATTGTGAGGGCGGTCGCTGCCTGCCAGGCTCCGTCCGCTGCCACCAGCTGTAACCATTGGCTCGTTTGAAATTCTTCGGTTTTTATTTATTATCGTATGTACAGTTGATCGATAGAGAAGAAACGTGGTAATTTTACGAAGAATAGTTTAAACGTACAATATGTATAATCTGTCCTGGAATGGACTAGAGTGTCATACAGGACAGATTAAAATTGATTTTAATATTGACAGCTGGGTTGAATTTTGAAAATGAAATTCTGGAATATTTGATTTGGTAGATGAACCTGTTCAGATGACAATTGACACGCGGAAATAAAACAAATAGAATAAAGCACAATTATATTATGATCAGGTATTTAACATTCGAGTCTAATTAAACACTTGACGTCAAAAGTATCTGAAACGTGAAAGATGTAGACCAAGAATGTCTGAACAATACCTCAATATGTCAAAAATATCTGAGACATGAAAAATGTAGACCAAGAATGTCTGAACAATACCTCAATATCTCAAAAATATCTGAGATAAGAAAGATGTAGACCAAGAATATCTGAACAATATCTCAATATCTCAAAAATATCTGAAACATGAAAGATGTAGACCAAGAATATCTGAAAATACCTTAATATGTCAAAATTTCTGAGACATGAAAGATGTAGACCAAGAATGTCTGAACAATACCTCAATATGTCAAAATTTCTGAGACATGAAAGATGTAGACCAAGAATATCTGCACAATACCTCAATATCTCAAAAATATCTGAGACATGAAAGATGTAGACCAAGAATGTCTGAACAATACCTCAATATGTCAAAAATATCTGAGACATGAAAGATGTAGACCAAGAATATCTGAACAATATCTCAATATGTGAAAAATATCTGCGACATGAAAGATGTAGATCAAGAATATCTGAACAATACCTCAATATGTCAAAATTTCTGAGACATGAAAGATGTAGATCAAGAATATCTGAACAATACCTCAATATCTCAAAAATATCTGAGACATGAAAGATGTAGACCAAGAATGTCTGAAAAATACCTTAATATGTCAAAATTTCTGAGACATGAAAGATGTAGACCAAGAATGTCTGAACAATACCTCAATATGTCAAAATTTCTGAGACATGAAAGATGTAGATCAAGAATGTCTGAACAATACCTCAATATGTCAAAAATATCTGAGACATGAAAGATGTAGACCAAGAATATCTGAACAATATCTCAATATGTGAAAAATATCTACGACATGAAAGATGCAGATCAAGAATATCTGAACAATATCTCAATATATGAAAAATATCTGAGACATGAAAAATGTAGACCAAGAATGTCTGAACAATACCTCAATATGTGAAAAATATCTGAGATAAGAAAGATGTAGATTAAGAATATCTGAACAATATCTCAATATGTGAAAAATATCTGGGACATGAAAAATGTAGACCAAGAATGTCTGAACAATACCTCAATATGTGAAAAATATCTGAGATAAGAAAGATGTAGACCAAGAATATCTGAACAATACCTCAATATCTTAAAAATATCTGAGACATGAAAGATGTAGATCTAGAATATCTGAACAATATCTCAATATGTCAAAAATATCTGGACATGAAAAATGTAGACCAAGAATGTCTGAACAATACCTCAATATGTGAAAAGTATCTGAGATAAGAAAGATGTAGACCAAGAATATCTGAACAATACCTCAATATCTCAAAAATATCTGAGACGCGAAAGATTAGCAAAATTTGATAGACTGTAGACCAAGTTGGTCAAAATTTTGATGTTCAAAATATCCGGTGCTGCGTGTGAAAATTAGTCTGTCTACCTTTAAGAGATACTCGTCCTGTTCCTCTCTGTCTAAATGCCCATCCACGGTGACGTTGCCGCTCAGAGCGTCCATGGCGAACTTTTGCCCGGGATTCTCCGTGAACCTGTAGGTGACGTTGGCGTTCTGCCCGATGTCCGGGTCGCTGCTCGTGATCCTTATGACGAACGTGCCGATCTCCGCGTTCTCCGTGACGTTCACGCTGAACAGCCGCGTGAACTGCGGTGGATTGTCGTTTTTGTCCAGCACGGTGAGCAGGACGGTCGTCGTGCCTGTGAGGGAGGGCTGTCCTTGATCTCGTGCCTCCACGATCAACTCGTAGGAAGCGATCTGAAACGAAATCCACTCCGTTTCATCTCCTCCGTTCGTCATCGACAATCTCCTCTCAACACTCACCTCCTCGCGGTCCAGTTTCGCATTGGTGCTGATTTCCCCGGTGTCAGAGTCGATGATGAACGTCTCGGCGAAATCGTTGACCAGGTGGTAAGACACATGCCCGTTCTCTCCTGAATCGCGATCCTTCGCCGATACCTTGCTGACGAACAGTGGCGGATACTCGTCCTCGGGCACCGTGGCGTTGTAAATCGGTGCCTCCATTATCGGGGCATTGTCATTCGCGTCGGTGACGTTCACAAACAGTTCCACCACGCTCCTCAGTGCTGGTGTGTCGGAATCGCGTACTTCCACCCAGGCTTCGTAGTGCGGTGCGGTCTCGTAATCGAATCCAGACGCGACTAACACCTAAACGAAACGATCGATCGTTTTATCGAGCGATTTGTTAGGAAAATGGATCACCGTCATTGTTCTCGAATGTAGAATGGTAGAAAATCCAAGTTTGCACAATGTAATATATTTTATATACATGTGCTTGTATATTTACTTTTATATTTTAATTATTTACTGAATTATATTGTAAATTATATATTATAATAAACAATATATTGAATTATAATATTTATAAAAAGAACAGGCTACAAGGTTAATTATCTACAGTTCTTATTTATCTTAATATCTTGATATTAATATCGGAATGTCTGTCAGTAACAGGTGATTGTTTTATTAGTTATTATGTTAGCAGATGTTTCTGATAACATAATGTTTGGTCAGTGAGATATCCGAAAGTAAGTTTTCCTTGGATCTATATGATTCGACAGATTATATTAAGATATACGTAAGTTTCAGACATTTCGTTTTGGCAATATTTCAGTATAATATTACAATCTTTACACCATGCGTCGCGCAAGTGTAATACTAATATTAACTAGCTTCAAGTTTTAATTTCTCCTTATACATAGCCGAGTCGTGCATACAGAAATATTTCATGCAGATCGATAACTCACGGACAGATTTCTAACTTTTGTCACTCTCGAAACAGAATAACACTAATAGAAAGACTCAGTTCCTTAAATAGTTGATGAATTATCATTGAAATAAAACTAAACTGCGGATCGAGCGATGCAACGCTTATGACGAAATCAAGAGCTTGCAAGTTTTTCTCTACAGTATTCGTATAAACACCGACTCGCGAAAGAACAGTCTCCAGATATGACAGTACGATAGTCTGCGATACGAACCTCGCCAGTGTGAGGATCGATCTTGAGAGCGTCGCCGACGTTGCCGCCAGCCATCCCGTAAACGAGATTGCTCGCGGTGCCAACTTTCGGCGTGGTCGCGCTCAACTTCGTGATCACCCGTCCCTCCGGCACGTCCTCCGGCAGTGTGAACCTGGTGTTGATGGTGGAACGAAAGCTGGGGAACAGCTGCCTCTCCCACAGATGTATCACCAAATCCGCGGTGACCGATTGCGGCTTCACGCCGCAGTCGGACGCCAGTATTTGCAATTGGTAGGTGGTCTCGTCGTTGGCCAATTCCTGCGTCGTCCTTATCACGCCGCTGTTCGAATCGATCGCGAACCTCTCCGCGTCGATCCCCTGGAGACGATAGACGATCCGGGAATTCTCTCCGTCGTCGTCGTCCACCGCTTTCGCGCCGAACACGAAATCCCCTTTAAAGGAAAAGGCGAGGTTTCTGTTTCAGGTGTGTGTGTGTGTGTCCGCGCGCGTGTGCGTGTGTGTGACGTTGTTTGTCGCGTACGATGCGCTCGCTTCGCGAGGCCTTCTGTTAATCAGGTGTTACTTAACGCGTTCAGACTCGTGTTCAAGTTCTCGGGTCTTGGATTACAGCTTACAGAGTTGTCACGTTTGTCTCCTTGTGATTGTTCTCCCTCTCTTTCCCCTTTGTCACCTTTATTCGTTTATTTCGGGGGGGGGAGGGGGAGGTGGTAGTTCTTTAACAACCACCAGAATTACCAGAGTAGTCGAAATGACCGATCCACAATTTTTATTCGAAACTTTGTACAGGCAGAACAGTGTACTCTCAGAGGTTTAAGTGATTTCCCGCAAATTGTCGAAGTTTGTCCATTCTGTTGCATTACGAAACAAAGTTCTCATTACAGAGGATTAATTGTAGTATTTACTGCCGTTAAAACTCAAAAAGTAAATAAGTAAATAGTAGTGAGTAAGTAAATAATAATCGCGATCCAGCACAATTATGAACACACGAACACGTAACTTTCAAGTTACACGATGTCACAGAGTCCCAATTACGCTTATCACTCTTTTAATTCGAAGAATCAGGGAGCACCTGCTTTTCTACACGCCATTTTTCTTCCAATGTCGAAATTGTTCTCGAAACTTTCTGCTCAAAACTATATATCAACACTAGAGTCACCGAAATGGTAAAAATGACCAATTTACAATTTCTAAATTTTAAATAAAATTTCCCACTTCAAAATTTCAATTTTAAATAAAAGCCTGTGCATTCCACTGTGTCGTAAAACTTTTCTCTTTCTTTTACTTCAATGCCTATAATTCAATAATTCTAGCGTTCTTAACCCGTTGGCGCTGGCAACTGGACTTCGCGGACCATAACGAGTGACCGAAACCGTATACAATAAAATCGTCGCTTTCTTTTGCTTTGCAACTCGTCGATTTATCACTGGAATAGAAATTATTAAGGAGCAATAAACTTGTCATTCGTTTCTGCCTGGGTTACATTTAAATATACTTGAAACTGTGAAAACGTTGCAATTTCGCACAAAAAAGCTCCGACGCTGTCATTGCAAGAGGTTAAATGCCATTTATACCCCCATTGTCCGTTTCTAAGCCGTTTACCTGATTTAGTTGCGCCTGGCACGTAGGCAGTGTATCTTGGACTAGAAAATCTAGGGGCGTTGTCGTTCACATCCTTCACGAAGATGGTCAGATTGACGGCGGAGGCTTGCGGTTCCGTAGGACTCGAGTCCTGAGCGACCAGAGTTAAGTGATACACCGAGGTCTGTTCACGATCGAGCGGCACCACCGTGAACACGTCTCCAGTCTCCGGTTCCACGGTGAAACGTTCCGAATTCTCTCCCAGCAAACTGTACCTGATAGAAAAACACAGAGGAGAAGCTTACGAAAATTACGAAAATTACGAAAAGTACACTCGCGTTGCGGAAGTTACGCACCTTATCTTGGCGTTTAGGCTCTCGTCTTTGTCCGTGGCGTGAGGTTTCGTCACCCAGGTACCGGAAGCCGAGTTTTCGGTGACCGTCGCCCTGTACTCCTGCCTAGTGAATTCCGGAATGTGATCGTTGACATCGAGCACGACGATTCGAACGATACCCGACCCAGTCAAAGGCGGAGAACCTGTGGAACAGGTTCGGTAATCGTAGATTGATCGTTTTATGATTACGCGAACAGATCAATCTCGTCGAGCCCGAGACCAGTTGTCGAAACGTTTCCCTTTCGTCGAAACTTATCCCGAATATTTCTGTCCCCTCTACTCGTCAACTTTGATTCCTCCATTTTCTTTTCTTCAATCGGGAGGGCGTCAAAATTTTTGAACAAATCAAGTTGCAAACTTCGCGAACTATCCTCTTTCAATCGTTTCTGAAAATTGTTCCTCGAAACTCTCTCCGTTGAAATTGAACAGTCTCAGAATTGATACACGCGTGTTTCGATACGGTGTTCGTGCGATTCGATGCTTGAAACGTTGTAAATGAGACAAATGGAGTAGGTGCCCCTTTCTCTAAAAATTCTTCAGCAACTTGTCACCCAAAATTGAACAGTTTCAGAGCTGGCATCGTTCAGATTAAACAGATGGGTGTTTGTGCGATTGGATTGGTCGAGACGTTGAATAAGACAAATTGGGATTTTACAAAGTATCGAGCCGAGCCGGGGCACCGGCCGAGTTAATTGCGCCGCCTAAAACAGGCCATTATTCTCCGGGGGGGACCCGATTTCTCGGATTGCAGCAGGTACATTGTACGCGTTGGCGTGGCCACGCGCCTCTATAAGCGTATTATATCGTTCAATCACGCGGACCTCTCACGGTGTGGGTTGCGGGCACAACAATTGCAAAGCACAATGGTGCGGGTCCACCATAGGCGGTGTTCCCCTGGTGGGCAATCCGACAGAAATATACTGACTTACACTAGTAGCGTATGCTCCTTGTTCGTCTGCTTAATTGATGGGGCTACAGGTGCCCCTCCCTTACCCTGTCTCGGTCGTCCTCTCTTTTCACATTTCGCCTCCTCTTATTGCAGAGAGTATGTAGTTTTTGATAAAAAGAAAAAAAAAAAAAAAACTAGGAATAGATACGTATGTAGATTTCACGAACGACTTGCGTCAGTTTCGACTTATGGTATAGTGGTTCAAAAGAATATTGGTCTTCTTTGTGAAAACAAATGATAGTATAATATATTATACATTATTATATATTATTTTATATTTTATTAATATATATTGTTTTATTATATATTTATTATATTTTATATTATGTATTATTATATAGTATAATATATATTATACATTGTTATATTACGCTACATACATAGTATATAGTATAATACAGCAAAATCTTTTCACCATAAATAGTTCACTGCGAACGAACAGTGACACGGAATTTTCAATAACAGTGAGTTTCTTTATACAATTATGTAAAAAAATACGAGAGTCAGTGTATTCGTTTCGACTTCACAAAAATATTGCGTGAAAGCTGTGTTTGATACTTTCTCGATCCACTGCGCCTAATTATAATTTATCCATTCTTTTCAATTTGTCTACAATACCAATTGGGAGACTTCAAAATGTGGAATCACGTTTTAACTCCATTATTACTGTCAAGAATAATCGATGGACAAATCGGTGGAGACGTAGGCGAAATGATCAGTCAGTCTAATGAAACGGATCTCCGAAAGATCCGGAAAACGAACGAACCTATCCATCATTATTTACGCGTGTCGATGATTCTGCTTCTCGTTATGCAGTTGCGTAACGTTCGGAACGAAGAAGGATTGCGCAACGTCGCCGATCGAGAGAACGGATTTTGCTCGCCAATCGAGACGAGATTCCTGCATCGATACAACTCGCTGCTGATTCGAACCACATACCATACAGCGTAACGCGTTATCACGAGTGTCCCAAGCGTCGATGCCGACGAATGAGCCGTTTGTTTCTCGTTCGCGATCATTGATCCGCGTACGTACGAATACGTTTCGCCGTCGTTTCATTGAACGTTCTTATCTTACGGGCGCGCGTCGAATGGTCCTCCCCCCCCCCTCCTTTTTTTTTCTTTTCACCTCGGACAACACGGAACGTAACGTGGCGTAAGGTGGATCCTTATGGTTGCCCGCACGGTTCCGCAGTACCGGTTTCGGAGTGGACACGGCCGGCATAAACGCCATAGGTGGCGCGTACACGCGACAGCCATGACGTATGAATAAAATAGGAGGTATAATGCGCGTGCTCGCGCTGGATCTCGAGAGACGCGCGTTTCGCTCCGAAGAGAGGGTCCAAAGGGTCCAACGAGCGAGAAGGTGGATGGGGGCGAAGAGAACATTGAGAGAAGGTGAAGGTGGAGTGGAGAAAGAGAGAGAGAGAGAGAGAGAGAGTGAGAGAGAGTGAAGGTATGCAGGGGGGGGACAGGAGGAACGAAGGGAAAACGAAGGGGGGAGGGTGGGGAGAAAGAGAGTGCAGCGTCGAGGCAGAGGAAGGCATTTGAGAGCGATTATCATAATCGCGCGTCATAACTCTGCAGGCTTGTCTACCTCGGCGGGGACCGATTGGGCCATCGGCCCCCGCCGATGGCTGGTCGAAGGAGGGGGGCCCCTCCCCTCCCCTACCCTGGATGGGACTACTGGCTTCGTCAGAGGAACGAACGATAAAAAACGATTTCGAACGAAGAACTGCCCACCGCTTAAAGAATCTCATCGAACAACCCACAAATTTATATCCAATTTGTATATTACCGCTCATTACTTAAACCCATCCCGTACATCGTCTATTGTTTCGTCTATTCGTCGTGAAAGCACGCGGGGGAGTGGGAACCTGCGACATTTTCTCGTACGAGCAATTGTTTGTGCAATCGCCGCGCCATAATTTGGTTTGATACTTTGAGCGTTTAGTTGGCATTATTCTACGGATAATCTTGTGGTAAAATAAATAAAATAATTAGTTATGGTTATATCAGAGAGAGAGAGAGAGAGAGAGAGAGAGAGAGAGAGAGAGAGCAAATATATGGAAAAGGAATATGGAATATCCAAAATCCAAAGTCTACAAATATTTAAAGAGTTAGTCATGCTTTTTTAATAACTTTTTTGTAGTTATATCATTTACAATTGGAGGATTTGGAAATTTCTTAATTCCATTTATATTAAGTTCTCCTGACGTAGCATTTCCACGAATAAATAATATTAGATTTTGATTGCTTCCACCGTCTTTATTTATATTATTATTAAATAATTTATTTTTTCCAAATTCAGGAACTGGATGAACTATTTATCCTCCATTATCATCGTATTTATATCATCCATCTCCATCTGTTGATCTTACAATTTCTTCAATTCATAGAACTGAAATTAAGAGTAGAGCTTGGAATTTAAAGAGTTAGAACAAGAAAAGAAGACGAAAGACGATGAATATTCTTGATAATTTAAAACTATTAAAGTTCAATATTAATTGTGATTATGTAATTATATTTTCCTTGATAGGTCCTTTTTTCGAAGCGACGTAAGATTCTCCGATCCGATTAAATTATTTCCCGACTTATTAAATAACAGAGAGCTTTGGAATATTTGTTACAAAATTATTCACCCAGTATAATTTCATTTTCTCCTCCCCTGATTTGTATTCTTTCCATAGTAAGATATCGTATATTGCTATTTACACTCGTAAATTCCTTAGGATTTGTTAGAATTATAGAGCCTATATTTGCCTGTTAGATTCCAAATAAATAAACAGATATTTATGCAAGCTTAAAGCGGTTTCGCATCAATTTCAAGCATCGAGAATGATTTAAAAAGAATTCACGCGCAGGTGGGGAAAACAATTCATGCAACGGAATTGCGTCGATCGTCTCGCGAATCGGCACGCGCCGTTTCATTGACATTTGGTGACATTTCGATCGTTGCGTCGACGAAACGGTACGAGAACGATTTGTAGACGATTGTACATTTGTCAAAGCGGTGGAACGAATTTATAGCTACCTGCGCGAGCACGAGCTCGGCCGCTCTTTTCACCGTTAAAATCGCCTTTTCCCTCCCTTTCTTCTCCCTTTCTCTCGTTCCTGCTTCTCCAATTCACCGCGGCTTTTTTTTCCAGAAGATGTCAAACCCAATATAATTAAGTCCTTTGTTCGTGCTAATTCGCAACCAGTTTACACAGAACCTAAGACCGGTTACTAAGGTCGCCGGGGAAAAATATTCTCTCCCGAAGAATACTGACTACCCTTTCAATGCCGGCCTTTGTGCAGATCCTACCAGGTATATACCTATTTAGCTGTTCCCCTAAGGTACGCGCACCAAAGAATCTACTGGGAATACCTTCCAGCCCACGATTTCTTTATTTAGCCCCCCTCCTCCCCCCTCCCCCTCCCCCTTTATTCCCCACCTATCCGCCATTTACTTCTCGCGTCGTGCTTTACCTCTCGCGTCGTTTCTTTTACCTCGTTCGTCGCAATTATAAATTAGCCTTTAACGCTACGCGCCGGCGGGTGTAGGCGATATGATCGACCGAGGAACTTACCAGTGTCCATGGCCACCAGCGTCAGGGTGTATTCTGGCACCAGTTCTCTGTCGAGCGGCCGGAGCAGAAAAATGTCGCCGGTGCTCGCGTTTATCCGAAACAAGTCCGTGTCACCTTCCTTCAGGAAGTATCTCACTTGGTCGTTGTAAGGCGGTGTGTCAGCGTCGTAAGCTCTGACCTGAGGGATTCGAGCGAATTTTTCATTTTCATCCATTTTGGTACCCAAGAGAGAGAGAGAGAGAGAGAGAGAGAGAGAGAGAGAGAGAGAGAGAGAGAGAGAGAGAGAGAGAGAGTATACCGAATGTAATCGTTTCACTTTAATTACACACTTTGAATATTCCTTTGTGCATTTCAGTCTCTTGGCGAGCGATTTCTTTTTTTTTTTTTATCGAGATTCTTAGACTCTGTTTCTACGGTGATACTTTTATAGTTTTGGATGACATGTAAAAAGATCGTTAGGATAGTAAGAGAGTTAAGAAAGCAAAATTGTTGTCAAGCTTATGTCAGTTTATGTAACGATGTTGATTATTGCCAGCGAAAAGATATTTTCAATCACTTACGATTGGTTATTTTTAAATGTTCAACTTGTTAATCGAGAAATTTTCTTCATACTTTGAGGGTAACATCTTCAACTTTAATGTTTCTGAACAAGTTTCAGAGTTAAATCTCTTAGCTTTCCCATAAAAATTTTTATCTTCGGCCCCTGGCCAGTATTAATAAAAATGCCCTCTGTTAATTTGCCACGATAATAACACAGAAACTTCGCAAAAGTGTCGTAGGTGACTGAACCGCTTGCACTGGCAACTGATTGCGGACCATAACGAGTGACCAACACCGTATACAATAACCACTGGATAGAAATTATTGGAAAGCAATAAATTTATTTCGTTTCTGTTCTGCCTGCGTTATACTCAAATATACTTAGAAATACTGAGGAAACGTTGCAATTTTGATAGGAAAAAAGAATTCTCGACGTGCGTCATCGTTCCAGCGCAAGGGGTTAATTTCGTACGTAAATGGTACGTAAATGATGGCGAAATCATGATTTACCTGTATCACGAATCCACCTCCGGGTGGTACCATGTTCTCCATAACGTGCGCCAGGTAGGGCGAGTCCAAGAAAACAGGCGCGTTGTCGTTTATGTCGAGGACGGTGACGGTGACCTGAGCGGTGTCACCCCGCGGTGTTTCTCCCACTTCTGAGGCGCAGTCCTCCCCCCTTATCGTCAGGTAGTACCTGGATTTCCTCTCGAAGTTGAGATTCTTCGCCACTCGAATGACACCGCCGTCCTCCGAGATGGTGAAGTCACGGTTGTCGTCGCCCATCGCGATGCTGTATCTCACCCTTCCGTTCGCGCCCTCGTCGCGATCCATCGCCGACACCTGAAGGTCGAGAAACCACTCGAAATTCAGTCGACATCTTCGACAATCTCGCAAACGAGATAAAAGCACCGGCGTTTGAACGTTCTTCGAGACTTTGCTTCGTGCTTCGCGGTGGCCGCTCTCGTTCGCGTGATTTAATTAGCGTGACGTAACTGGACTCGCGTAATCTCGACTTTACGGCGCAACACTTGGCGGTAAAACCGCAGTTTCATTCGCGCTTTTACATGTTAAATTGCTACGAAATGATTTTTCTTTTTTTTTCTTTTGTAGAAAAATCTTCGATTCCAGCAGGCGGTTTGTAATTATGTTAAAGAAGGAGGCAGAACGTAAATTTTGGCATTTAGCAATTTTTCCATTTTCATAAATTCGAACATCGGGTTTCACATCTGTCTCCTTAGTTTTATTGTTTCTATTAACGTAATAGAATAAAAGTATCAGTAAAATCGACATTGTCGATTTAATATTATTAGATACATTTCAAAGTGGCGATTTTGTTATTAAAATCGACAACTGTGTCGAGAAAATTAAGTTTTGCACTTTAAAATTAACTCCTAACATCGTCCCCTTTTTATACAAGGGACCAAAAGCAAATCGCACACATTCAAGAATAGATCAAATACATTGGCATCATGTCTTTTTTCTACACATATCTATATCATAATCAAGAAAATTCTTACGTTAATTCTCTACACTGAAAGTACTATCTTTTTAGTTTCATAAATAGAATATTTCTCAAACTCTCTTATAAAAGAAGAGATTTCACTATTTTCTTTTTTCTACCAAAAAAAAAAAAGGGAGACACATTTCTCTACTTTGTATTATAAAACTTTTCATAAAACAAAGCTTCGTTGCCAGACAGTAACGTCCAAAGTAATCATATTGAAACATTTTGTTCTAGACAAGTACCATTCTCCGATGGGACGAAAAATTTGACGAGTTCACCAACCTGGAGTACGCTGGCGCCGATGCTGGCGTTCTCGGCGACAGTGGCTGAATATTGCCGCGGATCGAACACCGGCGAATTGTCGTTCTCGTCGAGGACCGTGACAGTGACTGTGGTCGAGGACGATCTCGGTGGTTCGCCGCGGTCTTTCGCGGTTACTTCCAAGGTGTAGTTTGACCTTAATTCGCGATCCAACGAGCCAGATACGCGCAATAGTCCATCTACGGGGCCAACGGTGAAGGGAAGCGTCGTGTCCTCGAGGGAGTACTCCACGTATCCGTTTCGTCCTTCGTCCCTGTCCACCGCCTTAATGGCCATCACCACCGTGTTGCTCGGCGCGTTCTCTATTATCGAAATCTTCGTTGGCGATATGAACTCTGGCGACATGTCGTTCACGTCCAGCAACACCACCGTCACCTGTCCATCCAATAACGTACGCGATTAACTCCACGCTACAACTTTCTTAACGCTGGAACAACCAGCCAGGCATCGACATTGATCTTCTTTGCCATTTTGAAAGATTCGATTCGGCTTTTCGTAATACGAATATATTACGAATGAATTTTCTCCCACCCCCGGTAGATTTTAATTACTTTGATGTGAATACATACAGTGGAGCCTCTAATATTCCAATACTCTAACGTTTGAACATTCTGTTAATACTCCAATATTAATTTCTCTCTCTATATAATTATTATATAATTATTAATTAATATAATTATATAATATTGATATAAAATTTCTTTGATACGAATACGTACAGCAGAGCTTCTAATATTCCAATACTCTAACGTTTGAACATTCTGTCAATACTCTAATATTAATTTCTCTCTATATATAATTATTATATAATTATTAATTAATATAATTATATAATATTGATATAAAATTTCTTTGATATGAATACGTACAGCAGAGCTTCTAATATTCCAATACTCTAACGTTTGAACATTCTGTTAATACTCCAATATTAATTTCTCTCTCTATATAATTATTAATTAATATAATTATATAATATTGATATAAAATTTCTTTGATACGAATACGTACAGCAGGGCTTCTAATATTCCAATACTCTAACGTTTGAACATTCTGTTAATACTCCAATATTAATTTCTCTCTCTATATAATTATTATATAATTATTAATTAATATAATTATATAATATTGATATAAAATTTCTTTGATACGAATACGTACAGCAGGGCTTCTAATATTCCAATACTCTAACGTTTGAACATTCTGTTAATACTCTAATATTAATTTCCCTCTCTATATAATTATTATATCTCTGTCAGAGGGACAATATAAAATACAAAGAAAAATCAAATAAATTTTCGTAATATCATTCCAAATATTATACATATGTCTACGTCTATATGTCTCTCATTTCAATATTACTCGTAGGTTAACGTAAAACTCAGTGCGGACTGTCTCCAGACTCGCAGAAATGCACGCGACGACGTGAAGAAAATATCCAAAGTACAACAGTATACTTTCTGCAACTGTTCAGACTCTCCCTTCGTCTGGGATAACAATATAAACGTATAATGGATAAAAATCCGTAGTCTGATCGCAGTGATAATAATAACAACAAGCATCGCGGTGGAATCCAGCGAGATTTCTAATTCTTGGTACAAACACGATCTAATAATCGGTGGACGAGCGTATCGTTTGTTGCAAAGAGGATGCGAGAACAAACCTGCACGGTGGAAGACAGAGGGAGGGCAGGTGGCAAAGGGCTGTCCGTGGCGCTGAGGATCAAATTGTAAAGTGGCTTTTGTTCCCTGTCGAGCAGCTTCCGAGTGAAAAGGGTGCCGTTTGGTGCCACACCGAAGTCACCGTTCTCGTCACCGCCGGCGACAGCGTAAATTACCCTGCCGTTATCTCCGGAGTCGAGGTCCTGGGCGGTCACGGATAGGATCGATGTGCTGATCGTCGTATTCTCCACGATATCCGCGGCGTGTGGCCCGGCCTCGAAGATCGGCGCGTTGTCGTTCAAGTCGACAACGTTGCAGTAGACCGTCACGGTGGAGGAAAGCGCCGGGATGCCGCCGTCTGTCGCCTGGACTACCAGAATGTAGTGCTGCACCTGTCAAGCACGACCAAGGTAAGTGTGTTTCCCTTATCTATTCGTGAGACGATTCGCCGTGCGTGAAATGAAACTGTCATCGACCTAAGCCTTCGACTAACAGCTAAACCACACCTGTTGGAAACAATTTGAGCATCGTTGATCAATTAATTTATCGCAAATTGATCTCGCACGTCTTTGCCTTGACAGATTAGGTATCTCATTCGTGTTGTTGTCGTTTCGCGGTTTCTTGACAATTTAGGACTTGGAAACGCGGCGAAGGATTTGATGGTGTTTCCGAGGAGAAATGGGGAATCAAGTTTGAAGGCTGCGCTTGGAATAGTCACTGATTAATAATAATTGTAATTAATTAGTTTCACTCAAAAAGATCACTATTGGTATATATTGGTTAAATATAGAATCTTTGATAGATACTGTAAATAGATACATAAATCTTTAACACTATATTTTCAGACTATAGACTCATTTAGTTTGTCGGCGGTGGATGCTCTATGAAACCACAAAGTTGGAATAAAAAATGATTTTACTCCAATACACTGTTGGAACAGAAACGACCTACTGTATGGTATTAATAAGATACATACTATCCCAACTGTGACAAAAAGAAAAAACCTTCACAACATGTCCTCGTTTCATTTCCCATTCGAAAGTAGATCAACAACGACCAACAGTGAAGAAATTAATCAATCCAAAAATAAAAACTCGCCATTCACATTGACAAGCCATTAGAGAATACCATTCTCGAAGCTATTAATCTATTATTATATCTCAAGAGTCTACGACTAGTTGACTTTCGTCGACATTAAGGATTAAAACGATTAAAATGATCGAAAGATGAGAATTTGTAGACGCGAGGAACGAGTGTAAAAGAAGTGGTGTGTAGCCAAAAATGGTCGTTTAACGCGAAACACTTGATTATTAAAAGAAAAAAAAAAAAAAAAAAAGGAAAGCAAAAGGTAGTTTCGGAGAACAGTTGTTTCGACCGAGGCGATGTTTTAAACGGGGGGGGGGGGGGGGGACTTTTTGTGCGCGCGTTAGACATTTTGTGCATCTGAGGCGGCGCCTAACAATTTTGTTAGGACTAATACGAGTTTCGTGGAAGTTGTTTCTGCGTTTCCAATGCGCTGCCGATCCTCCCGACACGAGAGATGCAACGCGCGATCGAACGATCCCGCCCTGTATCTGGAAGCGAATTACGGTGATGAAAGGTTCTATAAACTACCCTATCGCATCGCATCGTTCCCATTGTTTCTCATGGAAGCTCTGTGTTGGATTTCAATATTATATTAGGCGTACCAGCGAACCTGAACTTCACAAATTAATCACGACTCCACACTTTCTCCTCGACTTTACGAAAGAGATTGATTCAAGTGGAAAATACGACTTCGATATTTAGTATTATCGAGTTGTTGCAAAGAATTTTAATAATTACGGCTCCACGACTTCACGAAGGGAAATTGTCAATTGGAGAAAAACTCCAATGTTTAGTATTTGAATTACTCGACTTTATGAAAGGATGTAATTAAAAAAAAAAAAGATATAATTTATGATATTTGGCACTTGAAACTGAAAATTTTTACCCAACTTAAAACCGAAAACGGCGGAATTTATAGCTCCGTGGTATATATAAAATCGAAGGAGGTAGCTTTTCACGTTTCACACATTTTTTTGATAGATATTTACGAATATTAGTTGATTATGAATTAGCAGGTTTGATGTTTTATTGCAGCTGCCTCCTCGTTGCAGCAACCCTTTCGATTCAAACGAGCAAACACCGTCGATACTTGGCGTATAAAAGCGTGATCTGCTCTGAAATGAGACAGAAAAAGAAAGTGACGATTCCAACATGTGCCTTTCAACAGGTAGGAAAAACGAAAGTGATCGGTGACGAAAACGAACGGTTTATGCTTTGCGTCTCGGTTGTAAGTATGGCTTGTCTCCGAAGCGTAGCCATCAGACAGTTAAAAAACGTCCGTTTGATCGATCTGTCGGACTGTTAACGCTAAACCCTAAATTCTAGCGTGGGCCTTCTAGCCAAAAGCTAATATAATAGGTGCGCCCGAGCTTAAATATAGAGGCGTGCTCGTGGTTATGATCGTTGCCCCCGGGGCAGCTACGCGTTTTTATCGTCTGTGGATCTCGCGCTATCGTGTGCGAAAATGCACGACCGCGAATTCTCGATCGGTGGGTGAGAGGTGAGCTCGAACTTTCGGAAGCAAAGTTTCATCCAACCGCTTACGAAATTCGAGCATTATAATCCATCGATTCGACTCGTGAAAAAAGGAAATCTATCGCGCATTTGTAGAAAATCTTATTTTACATTATTATAAATTACATACTTATTATTACAGTATTATTATTATAAGTTACATTATTATTATTATTATTATTATTAAATTTTACATTATTATTATTATTAAATTTTACATTATTATTATTATTAAATTTTATATTATTATTATTAAATTTTACATTATTATTATTATTATTATTATAAAATTATTATTTCACATAGAGGGGTCGTTTGACTCGAGTCATGTTACAAATGATGAAAAACAGACGGTGTCGTGAAAATACAAGAGATCTAAAATTTTATCAAACAAGTCAGTATAGAAATGTGTCGAAAACTTGAAAACTATTGATCCTAAGCTCAATGTACAACTGTACGTTCACCGCAAACAGAGTCTCGTTCGTCGGTCGTTGATTGAACAATGTCGATCGAGATCGCGTACAGTAATCGAGACGAGTGATAGACGCATTCGGCGAATGTCGAACGTGAAAACGACCGATCGCGTGCGAACGATCTTCCAAAATCACTTTACACGCTTTCTAACTAGCCGTTTCTAGAGGATCGACGTGCGGATAATGTATATATATATATATACGAACCTGTTCGTAGTCAAGGCTGGCCGTCAACGTGAACACGCCGGTGCTAGGATTCAGAGAAAAGACGTCATTGGCCCAATCGGAAATCAGGGTATAGCTCAGTTGACTGTTAGGCCCGTCGGCGTCTGCGTCCGTGGCGACGACCTGACCTATTCGACTCCCTCTTGGCATGTTCTCCGGAACGTCGAACGAGTACGCGGTGCTCTGGAACGTCGGTGCATTGTCGTTCGTGTCGGTCACCTGTAACATTCGGCGAACGACCGTTTTTTTTTTTTTTGGACTTTATCGATTTGTTTCATCGGAATTCCCCGATCTACCTGCTCAACCAGTTATTCAGCTTCTCGAGCGTTTGGAATTATTAGAAAATCGACGAGCTTGACACTGAATTCATTTCTCATACTCTGTGCTCGATGGATTTGTTATTAACTCGTCGAACGATTCGGACTATTGGAGATCCAACAAGTTTAACGCAAGTCGAACGCAATCGAGGAATTCACTTTCGTACACGTTTTACGTGTATCCTCCTTGAACATTTGCCAAGTAGAGTAATTGTCGATCTTTGTTTGTACAGGCTGTTCCAATAACTTTGTCGAACATCCTGAATATCTCCGTCGTTTTTTTTGGAGATGGGAAACAATTTTCAACGAAAGTTATTCGGCGCATAGGGGACCAGTTCGTACGTAATACGAAAACTCTCGTATCGTGTGATTTTTCAACTGGGCGTAGCGACTGCGTTTTACAAGACGTCCAAGATAATTTCAAATACGATAAATAACGTCGAAGAAATGATCCACTAAATTGCATGCTCGTAGACAAAGTCCAGGCAAAGGAAACCAAACCTGTTTTAACGTTAGCTTCGACGATCGACTTCTCTTTTTAAACCTTTTCAGAGACGTCCACGATATTTTCGGATAGGAGAAGCAACACAAGCAGAGGCGATGGAAGAATAATCGATGTTATTCTTGATCGTACTCGATTCTCCCCTGTTGGCAGAGAGCTACCGGCTCGATCCAAGGGAGAGGGGAAGGTAAGACGGGTCAGGATAAACAATCCAGAATCGGAGCTAACGCTTCCTGTTCCCTTTCGATTGTACTCGACCGTCCGTTCCTGAATAAACATATTTCAATCAAAGCGCGATGCTTGTTCGCTTCACCTTTCGAACCGCGTCTCCGTCTCGACGCTTCGTTCCAAAGTTTCCTGTTGTTTTTACGGTGGCGATGAATCTCGAAACGAAGTCTCCGGGAGAAGGAATTTCAAGAATGTTTTTCCAGCGTGGGGGGAGGTGGAGAGGAGATTCTATGGAGGCTCGACTCGATTGATAGCGTGGCGTGGCGCGTTCGAACATGAACGGCTCTACGGCTCGATGCATCGAGATTCGAGTAGAATCGAATATAAACGGGGAGTTTATCACGCGCTGCGCAACTTGCAACGACTTCAACGACAGAATAGGAAACCTCCCGAGGATCATTCGTCTGCAAATCGTCTCTAACGAACGGACTGCCGATTTTTACGCGCTACGAAATGAAATTCTAAAGCGTCAGTTCACGAAGTTGCGCACGTGTGAAAGAATATGTTGCAAATACATTTCTCACGATTGTACACGGTGTTTCGTGACTTGTTGGACCCACTTCAGCAACAACATATGTTTATACGACTTTTTTTTTTTCATTATTTCTAGGCGTACAATCAGCTCGCGAAGTGGGTCACACAAGTTACGAAATACCCTGTACAGTACAATTAAGAATTAAACGAAATTGTCACAAAGTGCAGCAGACAGAATAATAATACTTTTCTAACGGGCGACGATAGGCGACGTTGCCCCTCGGAAAATGAATGCGTGAACGCGTTTCATCGCAAAACGAGCCTCCATTCATGTACAAATCTGTCGAATCGCGAGTGAAAAAACAACCAGCATACCATGGTCTACGATGTGAATTTCGTTCAAACTGTTACCGATCGAACTGGCCACTGCGGGGCCCCTTCGATCGAAGAAGGGAACGGCACGAATTTTTCACGTGAATGATTCCCTCTATAGCGGCAGCTTCGTCCATCTTGGCGGATCTATCCGAATAGGATCGGCTGGACGTCGGTCGGAAGGCTGCGAGCGAGGAACGGTGAATAGCTGTTTCCAGCGTCGAGTGGGATCGACACGCGGTGGCCGGTATAAAAGAGTCAGGCGGAGGTGGGCACGGTTTGATTAAGGAGGGTTCCAGAGACGTTTGCAAAAAGTGACGGTTGCCCCGCAGACGCGCGCTGCGAGGATGACGAGGGAGAGAGAGAGAGAGAGAGAGAAAGAGGGCTCTCGAAAGCAGAGTAGAGACACACCGCGATGACCAACTGGAAGGAACCGGAGGAAGAGGGCAAGAACAGGACGACGAGAAGAAGGGGTGAAAGGGGATTGGAATTGGAAGAAGGGGCATGAGGACGAAAGGAACGACTGGAGAAGAAGAAGAAGAAGAAGAAGAAGAAGGGAGGAGGTCGAAGGAGAGAAACTCTTGCGAGGTCGAGCAAGGAGAGGAAGGAAGAGGGGGGGGATATAAGGGGCCAGAAGGGGCAGATTCCGCAACTGTCGGCAGCGGGCCTCTTTCACGGAGCCCCAAAGAGCCGAGCTATGATCGGGGCTGGCATTCCTTTTGCCTTTAAGAGACCCGGATAGAATAGCGGACGGCGGCCAGCCAGAGAGCCTTAAAAGAATTCCAGCCATTGCACGTCATAAGGATAATTTTTGCGATTGTCTCCGAGGGATCCTTTGGCTGGCCTGTGGCCTCCCTTCTCTCGCTGCCCACCATCCTGTCCTCCACCTTCGTTAAACCATCCCGGTCGATCTTCTTTGCTTGTTTTCTTTTTTTTTTTTCATCGTTCGGGCCACCACCGATAATGAATTACAAGGCGGAACGACGTGGAAACGAGACTCGACGTTTGGAGAAAAATTGTCCCCGTTTTTCCTTTCTCTCGATCGAATCCTATTTTCGATCCCATGGACTCCGATCGATCGCCTACCTCTGAATAGCGGAAACTTTGACCGATTTCCATTGCACGGAAACAGAAATTCATCTGTACCGCCGTATATGGTAGTCTATCAACGAAAATGTCGTTTCGAATAATGGACTCTCTCTCTCTCTCTCTCTCTTTGTCTGGATCGATTTATCACGACTGATATCGATTGATTCCGCGATGATCAATAGTGGTTGAATAACGGGACGGTGGATTGTACAATGATCAAGGTAACAGTAGTATCCTCTTATAATTACAGGATAATCAGCCTCCAACGGTACTCGATACGCGATCGGTGTCCTTTCCTCGATTCGCGAGTCTTCTCCTCTCCCGTCTCTCGCTTTGTCTTTCTTCTAAAAACGAAACGGCCACGCCTCTCTCTCTCTCTCTCTCTCTCGGGGTCACTGTGCGAGAAAACGAACAGCAACGAGTAAACTTTTCGCTATCGACGCTCGACGATGCGATCGAGCATACCACGGGCAATAATCCCATCGGAAACATCCAACCCGAAGCATTCTCTAATTAGAGGCAACCGATCGCGGTTGGATAAAAAATTATGCCGAGTCAACCGAGATGATATATGAAAACGAAACGTACCTGAATGGTTAACGCGATGTCCGTGTGCTGCAATCCATCATCGGCTCGAACTTTCAGGACGTATTTCTCTCTGGCCTCTCTGTCGAGGGCCTCCGCGAGCGTCAGTTGTCCCGTGGTCGGATGAAGCCTAAACTGACACTGGGCCTCCACGTCGTCGGCGAGGCCGGCGCTGGTAACGGCACGATGATTTGGTACCAAAGTGTACGTCAACGTACCGATCGTGTCCGGATCGAACGCTTTCAGGACGGTGACGACGGTGTTGGGCGGCGCCTCCTCCGAGACTTTGAATTTCCAGCTGCCGCTGCCCCACGTCGGTGCCACGTCGTTCTTGTCCAGAACCGTCACGCGAACCTGCAATTAAAACAAATTTTCGTCAGATTCGTGTCGCGACAATATTGCGTCGTAATTGCACGCTGCGCGCCAGGCGTGGGAGTTGTACGATTGAGGGGAGTTGTACGATTTCGGGTTAAAAGTCGTTCGCTGCCATCGCACCGATCGACAATTTCTCGCCTCAAATTGCAACATTTTCTCAGCATCTAAGCATATTTAGACGTAACACAGTTTACTTCTGATCCGACACGAGTTCGAAAGAGAGAGAAAGCGACGAATTGTTGTACACGGCTCGGTCACTCGTTATGGTCCGCGAACCAGTTGCCAGCGCGACGGGTTAAAAGACTTATTGTCGAGTTATTATGCAAAAGAAAAGAAGTTATTATCATTATTATTATTGCTTCAGCGGCTTCACCCATTTATTTGTTGATTTAAATCAACTCTTGATTCCCAATCTAATTGAACTTGTACCATAAAAATGACAAATTACTGGCAGAGGGAAGAATCAATGAAATACAATGTAATTGTGTGAATTAATCGTTCCACGACAAGGCTTGTACAAATTGTATTATTATTTTAATAATATAATCGTGATTAAGATACACTTGATATCCAACAATATAAAATACAATACTGTTAGACCTGTATGAACGAAAATTGTAAAAATGATACACACCACGATGACATTCTGATATAAGGTTTTAATTGTAATACAACGTGACACGTTCATTCGTATGCTGAAAATCTAACGAAATGCTGAAACAATTGCCAACGATAACTTGTGCTTGTTGAATATAGAAGACGGTACAGTGAAAATGGTATATTCGTAAACCTAATCAGAAATCAACGAAAACATTGAAACGAACAAAATGATGTCAAAATTGCTCGCGATCGGTCTTCGATCATCGGCTGCGAGTTTCTAATTAACAGGACAGTTATCTCGCGTTAAATGAAGGAAACAGAAAAAAATAAAAGGACGGAGAGAGAGAGAGAGAGAAGACGTGTCTGAAAGTTTTGTCAGCCACCAGGATATAATTATGTGCAATCAATATAAATCTACGGGGGCCGTTGTTGCGGCGAAGTCACGGTATGCATGCGAAGAATCGTGAGAAAGTTAGTTTTTCGATCCGACTTGTGCATGTCTCATTTCATTAAATTCTCAGTCACGTCAGCGGCCAAGGTTTATGTGACTACCAGAAGCCAGTGTATCGAAACGACGCGATGCTCGAAGGAACACACAACGGCGCGGCCTGTCTATTGGAAAAGCATCGCGGCCATACAGTCGACGGCTACTGCATCTTCTCGATCGACGAACGGGGTCGCTCTCCCGCGATCGTGGAAAAATTTATCGTAGTAACCGTACCGAAACTTTATATTCCACGTGGAAGCTCCACGACGTTGCACGGAGAATCGCCGAATCTACACCGAAACGGTAGATTTCTTTCTCTCCCTCTGAATTTTTGCCAAACTCGGATAAAAAGGAAAAATTATTTCTCAATAACATTTTTCTTTTCTTTTTTTCAATAATCTCTGTTAATATCAGTTTAGAAGAATTTGTCAAAGAGTATAATAATCGTAATTGCGTCCGTATACGTTTTATATGTCATACATCATTGTACACGTACACACGCACGCGTTTATGTGCATACGTACGCATTTCATCTGAATTTGTCAGATATCCGGCAGCAGCATGTCTTTTATTAGATTTCTTCATAATCGACATGATCTCGAACGACGTCGAAGAATACCAAACATGGAGGCGCCTCTACAGTGTAGTAGACGATCTTTCAAGCTTATGTAATCCCCACCGGTGAAACGCATCGATCTTCCTGGTAATTAGTCGGAGTTGGGCCGTCATTGACAAAGTGCGTGCCATCGATTATTGCTCCTAAAAACAGCTTAGGCGTGCCGCGATGAGCCCCGTATCTCGTGAAATGACGAAACAATAGCCGGTTGACCCAAGAGCCTGAGAGCCGGTCGACCGTTCGACTTCCAGCGTGACACGCGTATGAATAAATTTGACTTTTTAATTATTCCGCCAGTGCCGGATCTTGTAACTACCTTCTTTAAGTAGCTCGGAACACGAGTACAATTAATCGTTCGCGATCGAGTCGTGAAACGACGCGGCGTGGCCGTGTTGTTCGTTTGTCATTAAAATTCAAAGGTAACGGACGACGAGCCGGCCTTCTCGTCTCGTTATTGGCAGAGATCGAAAATACCGATACACCAGCGGACTTCTGTCTATCCATTTCTGTTCTACGCGGCGACACGAAAACGTGAAAATTTATGCAAAGTCCTTCGGACATACACACGTACATACACACTATGGTTATCTAACGAGCCGCACGAGGCACCAGGAAGCTCTCTCACTGTCGTTAATTACGTTTCCAACTATCGACAGTTTGGGCTAGAGCCTGTCCTTAAAGCGTAGTTCACACGATCGGCTCGATAGGTTATCACGTACCGTGTCGAATACGCGTTAGCGTTCCGATAACACTCGGGAGAAAGGGGATCGCCGATGGGAGATTCATCGCCTGATCGTATACGATCGATGACGAAACTTGGAATAAATTCCTCATCTGAGATTCCTTCCACCTTGATTTGAATTCGACGTTTCAATCTACGATGTATTTTCTGTCGTATTGAGAAGCGTATGTTCCGACTCGTAACGACTCCGATCCGGTCGAAGTTTCCTCGGATCGAATTCTAACTGGGAATAATTAGTCGTCAGGTTAAATCAGGTTGGATTTTTTTTTTCAGCTTGGAAACGACATTTTATTTAACGTTATAATATCTAACGAGTCGCACGAAATACAGTAGAACTTCTCTATTTTTGTTGAAATGCCTCAAGAATTATGATTTTCACTCTCGGAGATCGGGAAATTTCGATTTTTTTCTAAATATTTTCAAACCTAGCCGAAATATTTCGTTCAAAAGTCTTTCATCCAATTACCTTTGCCCGTCTGCATCTATCTAAGTAGTTATTTCTGAAATAAATCGGCTGGTTGAAGAATTACTCAATAATATCGATAAAATTTTCCTATAATCGCGATAAAAGGAATCGTTCTGGAGATTTTTCTTGTCGTTTGTCGGCCAAATAAACGTTACGTTCGTGTTTCTCTTGAGGATGGGCACGCTCTTTGCCGGAGTGAACAAAATCTCTGAATTAACCTCTTGCCACGCACGTCGAGAATTTTTATATTTAAATTTTATAGTTTGTCATGTAACATTATATTTTTACATTTAAATGTAACCCAGGCAAAACAAATGATAAGTTTATCACTTCTCGATTATTCTTATCCAGCGATATTGCAACGACGAGTCCAAGAGAAAAGGAAAGCGACGAATTATTGCATATACGGTTCGGTCACTCGTTATGGTCCGCGAGCCAGTTGCTGGTGCAAGGGTAGTTAAACATCGTCCACTTGTAATATTTCTGAATCAAACATTATCTTTGGAAAATACTTCACTATGATCAGCACACGGTTGACAAGCGTACGTTTCAATTCTTTATACATAACATCGCGTTAATAAAATTATATCTATATATATAATATAATACGTATATAATACGTATTATATATATATATATATATATACGTTGTCCAAAGTTATAGCGTACGTAATTCATCGAGCTGCGAGATCGGCCTCGTTTTTTTCTTTATTTTTCTGGATCGAGGACCTAGTGTTTCCCACAATGTTCGTCAGAGAAAGAGAGAGAGAGAGAGAGGGGGGGGGGCTTATTCGACGCGAGGAAGCGGAATTGCCGATGTTCGTGGAAAGAATATTCGCGAACGGTCGCGTCATCGTCACGATCGGAGAACAAGGAGACGGAGAACGGGCAACAATAAGCAGACAAATCAGTGCGGTCATATAGCTGTCTCGGATAGAATATTCCCTCTTCTCTTTGCTGATCGCGGCCGGGACGGAGAAGACCGGCCGAGGTATATGGGCGGTAAGAAACGCCCGGAGAGCATTCGGAGTGCAAGGAAAGATGGTATCTGCGTCAGCGCGGTCGGGGATCAGCGGATCGGATCGAGTCGCTCAGCAGGGGTTTCTTTGGGTCATGCACGAAGTGAGTCCCATTCTTCTGTTGCCCCCTTCACCCCGCTCTGCCCCACGCCTCCGCTCCTCTCTTCTTTCTCTTCTTCTTCTTCTTCTTCTCCTCCTCCTCCTCTTTATTCTCTTCGTTTCTCTCTGCTTCTTCGTCTCCTTTCTTTCTTTCTTTCTTCGTTACTGGCTTCTCTCTCTCGCGTGCACACACACACACACACACACACACACACAGAGAGAGAGAGAGAGAGAGAGAGAGGCGCTCTCCCTTTCTTCTTCCTCGCGTGCTTCTGCCTTTTCTCAGGCCCCGTGCGAGCCTCTCTATCGCCCTCCTTGTTCGACTTCGAGCCGATACTGAGATGCTCGGGGCCCACCTCCCCACCCCCTCTGCCTCCGCCTCGTTGTCCCTTTTACCGAACGGGATTCTATGGGTTCTCTATGAGGGGTCGAACCACTGACATCGCCCGATTAATAACGTATCTTCGTGGGGGCCCCCATAGACCACGGACGACAACGGACGACGATGACGACGACGACGAGCGAGAAAAGGACCGAATATGGTGGGCTTTTAAACTCACGGAATTCTGTATACCCATCGAGGACAATGATATATATTTATTAATAATTCTCTCTATCCTGTTATCGTTTTATACGCTTCTCTTTTGTTTTCGCTTCTTTTTCTTTTTCGATTCGAGATATTTAGCAAATGGAGGTGCATTAGCTCGGCTAAATCGGTTCTTCCGTTTTCGCCGGTTTTCGCGTTCTCGAATTCCTCCGGCCAAACGAGCTTTTGTCGCACGATCCCCACCGGTCATCCTCTTTCTTCTTTCACTCTTTTTCTTTTTTTCTTTTTTTTTTTTCTGCAACTTCAACGTCGTAACAGCTTTTACACCGTAGGACACCGTGGGTTAGAATCCGGACGCGAGGCGAAGGAGAGGAGGAAGAAGAAGAAGACTGTGTCGGTACGGGCTGTACGTGGTTGTTTAGCGAGCCATGTCCCTGTACAAGTCGCGCTCGAGACTTCTCTCCGCTCGGTTAATAACGCTTCTTCGAATGGATTCCCATAGGGTACGTGTAAGTTAAAGGGTAGGCTGTAATTCCGTCTAGCGGCTGGAGACAATAAGATATATATCTACGGCTCTTACGACTAATAGCTTTGTTTTCTCTGGCGAGTGGCACGACACCGAACAACGGGGCCCCGTTGCCAGTCGACTGGTGCCTGACTTCAACGTAGATATGTCTACGTCAAAGCAGCCTCTCGCCGATGAATACTCGCGCTTACGTTCGAGTTAAGTTGTCTTTCGATCATTTATAACTTTCTGTCGCACCGAATGCAAACGCGCCCCCCCCCTCCCCCTTGTAGGGCACGCGGTGCCATATGAAATATGGTGGAAAAATAATCCGAGAAGAAAAAAGAGAGAGAGAGAGAGAGAGAGACTCGGCCGTGGCCGCGGTAAGCAGACGAGTAAACATAAATTAACGAGTGACGTTCCATAAATAATCGGTCAAAGAACGGGAAATATTTCAGGTGGGGAATTCTCCGCCGATCGAACGATTGGCGTTGCGAAATGAAAAGGGAAGAGAAGAAAAAGAGGTACATATATACGCTACGCTACGACCAATCGGCGAAGAATCGTCGAATTACGAAATGGCGAGGAACAAGATCGTCCTTGAATCTTCGAGTCTGATGACTTAATTAACGAGAGTCTCGGTTACTTACGAGAGAAAGAGAGAGGTTGGTTAATTATGGCTGTTCGTCATTGATTGAAAATCTGGCGATTAAGTAATTGTTATAGGCAACAGTTTAAACAGTTTTACGGTAAATGATCCCGACATTAAAATTAATAAAATTAACATCAACGTATTCAGGCTGATGGAACGTCCATTTGAATAAAAGTACGTCGTTTCATTTAAAAAAAGAAAGAAAAATACGAAGGTCGTCGTGAAATCTCGGAGGCAAGATTTGTATCCATCTTCGAAACAGAGTAAATTTTATTTGAAACATTCTTTTCCATAACGAGTAAATATCGTATATTTATTCGTTATATTTTAATATATTATTCTTATATTATTATACTATTATTATTTATACTATTTATATTATATTTATATATAGTATAGTATAGTATATATATTATATTATTATACTGTTATTATTTACTATATTATTATTATATTATTATACTATTATTATTATTTATCTATACTATTAAAGTATAAATAATAATAGTAGTATATAGTAGTGTATAGTATAGTATAGTATATATAGTATAAATAATATTACTATAGTGTAATAAATAATACTAGTATATAGTATAGTATAGTATATATAGTATAAATAATAATAGCACAATAATATAATAATAATATAGTAAATAATAGTAGTATAAATACGTACTATTATTATTATGCCATACATATTTTATTATCACACCATACATGAAATATTCTTCAAATTATCGCGCATTCAATTGTAACAGTTATCTCCGAATGAAACACCCTCTTTAATCCTCCAGGATCCCAGAAGTTGTCAGAGTTATTATTTCGTCGAACCACCGTAAGCTGCGCAGCGATGAACGGCGACAACTACGGAAAATAAAATTTTCAAAGTGTGTGCACCACCGCCAAGTGACGCCACGTTGTTGCACGGGACCACGTGGTTGTAACCCTGTTTACCGTGGCCGTCGTTATTGCGAGCCACGCGCAATAATCGTCGTCGAGAAAGCTCTCGGGAAGCACATTTGCAATTCCAATAAACGCCCTTGAATGTAATTACACGTCCGGCCCTTGATCTTCCGACTGTTAAATATCGCACGCGGGGGCTAAGACTTTTCGCTCTCTCTCTTCGTCGTAATTTTCCCGACTCTCGGTGGGATTAACCAGCCCCCCTTCTGTACCCCCTCCCCCCTTCTGTGGCCCGACCACGAGCGTAATAAAATACGGCGATCATCGGCGAACAACAACGTAACGCGTATTAATGAGCATTCTTTATGCACCGGACGGCTCCAGATCGCGCGCGGCAGCTTCTCTTATGTAACCGTCCGCGCGGCCAGTTACACGCTCGGCCCGCGTTGTAAGTATGTATCTTTATTACGAGTGATATGTTGGTCGTACGGGCGCGAGGGCGACCGCTCCGAGGAGAGAGCCTCGGCTTTTCGCATACTGCCAGCTATCATGAAAGGAATTCCACGTGAAACCTGTCTAACTGTATATACCTACGTGTATATATGTATATATACACGCGCGAGCGAATACAGGGTGTCCCGGTATTTTTCTCCCGATCGAACGTGGTCGGTCCGTTTTCTAGGTCGAAATGTCGCGCGAGTCGAGAAAGTACGCTTTTGCCATGACAGAAATTTCCATAAATAGTTCCCACACCGCGGGGACGTGCACGGTGGCAATTTTTAATGACGGATGAAGCAACGATAATACGGGTAATACTGAAATTCGGGAATCGAACTGCAGATGTGCCATGTTTCAAATATTTTAGAGACAAGTTCTTTCTTAATACTCTTCGCGCGGTATCGTTCGATGATGTTCCAGTATTTACGAAAGGATATTTTGCAATTTTTCTGACTCTCGAATTTATATTATATTATGTTAATATGTTGTAATTATAAATATAATTATAATAACAAATTATATTTAATATATTGTTATATTATTATTTTATTATTTAATTATAATTATAATATTTGTATAATTCATTATTGGAAATTACTGCTGTACACACTACTCTCATACGTAGCGAACTATTTATGGAAAATTTTTGCCAATGTTTTGCCATTTGTTCTCAGAGAGCTGTCTAGGTGCCAATGTTCCTTTTTTGACCCACTATGTATGTATACCGCGAAAGAACGGCAACGAGCGTGCTTTACTCCGATACAATGTATGAATCAGAGATTGAAATACATAGTTCTGTTCGAACTTGTTCTGTTTGACCTCGTTTAGGAAAATATCTGCCTCTGCGGAATTTTTTTCGAGAATTTATTAAGAGAAATATCACCCTCAGGCTAACTAGTTCTTTTTTTTTTTTTTTTAAAAGGTGTTCATTTTACAATCTGTATGATAAAAGTTTCGTGGAAACGGGTTGTCGAGAGACAAGATCAAACGAATGTGTCAAACTATCAGGTACTATGTTATTTAACAATATAATTTCATGTTATTAAAACTTCAAACTGAATTATACTACATATCGGGGCAATTAAATCGACGATAATGGTCAAAATGATACCTGTTACGTTGCTTCATGAATATCGTGTTTTATATTCAGTAATATTCTTAGTTGCCTAACTGTTTGCTTCGAGGGGAAACTTTGAACTATGAATGATCCATGTGCTACAAATAAATAACATGTTTAGAATACGAAATTAACAGTAACAACTATTTAATGTCGTCACTGGATTCATACATTTTACCGCTGCTAATCTTGCATCGTTAGGAATGTTGAATACTTTGAAATGGAGTTGTACAACTATTACATTTTGACTAGTATTAGGTGTAAATATTCCTGATTTATTCGCATGTAAATGATATCGTGTTAACACTACGCAACTACTTACGACATAAAATTTCCATCAAAAACATTCAAGTGAATAAGATAGTAAAGAACTGATAATAGTAAGATAGTAAATAACAAACACTATAAAATAGAGTAGAATAAATCTGTAACAATGCTCAGTCTTTAACAACGATATACATTTATTATTTATTAATTGGTTAAGTTCGACAAATTTTCTCAAAAAAGCTAATCTTCAGATGAACAAATTCTTTTCTCGCTTTCATTTTTGCAAAATGGTCCCCTTTCTGCTTATCTGCGTCATGCGCTACAGAATATACAGAATGATCCACGCAACTTGCACAATTGACGTAACTTTTAAATTATGCAGTTGATTATGAGAAATTGTTTAATATAAAAGTTGTATTTTATCACTCTACTTTACTGCATGATTTATCGAACACTTATTCACTTGTAAGATAACAACACTGACGTTTTCTTCGACAATACTACACAGTTTTCATCCTCGAGACAGATTATCGTAAATTATTTCCTTCGATATTTTCTATAAAACCATCAAGTTTAAAATCAATGTGATTTAATACTGTCTTACTTAGAATTTAACATTCTTTCGATTTATGACGAAAAAAAAAAAAAAAGAAGAATATACGGTTTCCAATTGAAAAACATAAGAAGGAATTTGGAAATTTCAAAACCTCTCAACACACACACACACACACAAAATTGATACGTCATATTTTGCGTTTCATACTTTTGTATCGAATAATTTCTCGTTAGATTAGCGTAATTGAAGAGTTATTTCAGGTATGCGAGTTTTGAATCACCCCGTATAAGATATATCGAGTTACTCTTACGATTAACAGCACGAATGGTTAAATTCTACCGCGGCACTCCCCTTCTCCTCGAAAAAACGTACTAATTTATGCTCGAGCGGGTCGACACTTACAAATAAACTTGTTAAATTAGGGAATTCAAGTAGCGCTCGTTACGCCAACGTGTACAAACACACGAATGAAAGTCGATCAACCGCCTTTTCCCTTCGCTTCCGATCTATCTTTCACTCATTCCCCCCCCTCGTATTCAGCTGAGACGATCGGCGCGAGTATCGAGTCGATCTCCTCCGCTGTCTCTCCCTAGCGAAACGTGGACGTTGTTGCTGGTCGATAGTCAAAGATCGTCGAAGAAATTATCGATCGTGGCGGAACAGTTTTCATGGGGGATCGGTTGCAATATGGAAATTGGGACTCGATCGATCGTAAAAGTGTCACGACTCGTTCCCCTCTTCGTGAGTCGATCGCTGTATGCGCCTTGCCGGATCGTGTGCATATGGGATCCCATGGGGCACTCGCCCTACACACGACGATGCAATTAAAACCAGGAAAGAAAAAATCGACAGGTAAACAAATAGGGGAAGAAAGGTAGCTAGCAAAGAGGCGAAGAGAAAAAAGCGAAGAGGATAGGGATGAAGGAGGGAATTAAAAACGAAAAAAAAAGAAGAAGAAGGGAGTCGAGTATGGAACACCATAGGAGGAGAAGCCATCCAAGTTTCTACTGCGGTCGCTGGCTTTCTGCAACAGGCTCGCTTTGTTTTTCTACCTCCTCGTCCTCTCTCGTATCGCAGACTTTCCCCGATGGGCCAAGAAGACAGGCAAAAGATATTGAATTTATACGGGGAGAACGTTTGGCCTGATGCGACGACGGTAGAGACCGCAGGTTGCGGGTTAAGTGTCCGTTACCAAGAGGAACATGTCACGGAAAATGGCCGTGAAGGAATTGGTGGTTCGTTCTTCGTTTTGTCCCCCCCCCCCTCTCATCTTTCCTTCACTCTTGACTCGTTACTTTTTGCCAAAATGTTCGAGTTCGCACTGTATCTCGCTCGTAAAGAAAATATCTTTGCATCTGTCCCAAAAGTCGAAATCGATCTTTCCAGAGCGGCACGATGAAAGCTTTGAAATTTTCGGATAGCAGAACAACTGCTTTAGCATTAAATGGCGTGTATCGAACTGATCAAAAAAAAAAAAAAAAAAAAAAAAAAATTGTCAGCGTGATTGAGATTATTGTAAATTTTTTCCACATGCATAAATAATCCTGTAGTTTCCTTCGTACCTCGAAATTTTTCTTTTCTCTGCATTTTTATTCGCTGTTTTGACTTGTCGAAAAATTATCATCACCCACAAACGTTGATCCGTAGTCTCTTCTCTGTTAAGACTGTTTTTAGTGAAACTTGCCCTTCTAACACACGCGTATAAAATAAATCAGCATGAAAGAAAGACTTCCATTACCAATCGAGCAATAAAGTATTCGGGCAAGAAAGATCTCGTCGCGGGATGTGTGTTTCTTTTTTTCAGTTGTTAAATAAAATACACACTTCCATTTTCGTAATTGCTTTTTGTTCTTTGTCCGAGAAACGTTGTAAACCTTAGCACGTGCAAAAGTAAATACTTTCACGGTATTCTGCGAGTGACACGCGATAAAAGGCCATTTCAGCGCGAGTTATTAGCGAATCGCGTTTAACCGCGACTTTCGTTGTATTACGAATGTACCGCTAGGTTCGTTAAGTTATCCGCAACTGCTTGCATTGGTAAATTTTCTTGTGCCAGAGCCACGGTGTATTCATCGATAGGATCGTCGCCGGCGGGACATTAGCAAAATATAGATTTTTAGGATATCTGGTACCGTTACACCTCGATTAGCCTTCCTCGTTTGTCTCGCCGGTCGATACACATACGTATACACGAATCGAGCAGCGAAGAAGAATTTCATCTGCGTCAACTTTTGCGAAACGAGCGATACAATGTCCCCAAAGGAAGCCAGAAAATTAAAACGATCTGAACATCTCTCGCGTTCTTGATAAATCTTCGATTTAATTCACCTACGTACATACGTACGTACGATCAATAATTTACGAGATAACAGGCAGAATTGTAAAATAGAATAATTTATAATAAATCAAGATCAACCTCACGCGCGTGATTAACGATTTCACTCAATCGCCATCGTATTTATACAACATACATATTCTGTGTTCGTTACTGTTTTACTATTAGGCGTTTATCGCACGGGCGATGGTGGATTCCTGCCCGTGACGAGCGTGAGAACCCAATGAATCTTCGCGACCAGAATATCAGTTACAAGTAACGAGTAATTAGGCGAATGCATCACTTGGAATAGATTCAGATCGTTAAGAAGGTAAAGTGCACGCGGTGTGTGTCGAGAAGGATACACGCTGTAATCGAAACAAAGGGAGGAAGTACAAATTATCAATTACTATTAATAACAAGTGTATAAGTATTTTCTTTAACCCTGCAAGTGGATAGATTGGGTTTGTGAGACCTCTGTGCGTATTTGGCTGGTCATATCAAACGCTGAAGAATGGCCACACGAAATGTCTATAGGACATGTTTAATCTCTGTAAAGATGTTACGTTACACTGAATCACAACGAGACTGTATTTTTCGTTTTATAGTATCTAGCCCATTTGTTTATATTTTAATTATTCTAATAATATATATATATATATATATTATGTAATTTTAAATATATTCTGTATTATATAATTTAATTATTTTAATATATATATATTATAATTCTAAATATATTCTATATTATATAATTTAATTATTCTAATATATATATATATTATATAATTCTAAATATATTTTACATTATATAATTTAATTATTCTAACACATATATATATTATATAATTATAAATATATTCTATATTATAATTTAATTATTGTAATATTTTATTTTAGAATAAAATATATTTAGTATTATATAATACATATGTATTAGAATAATTAAATTATATAATATAGAATATATTTAGAATTATATTATATATATATATATTATATAATTCTAAATATATTTTATTCTAAAATAAATGTATATTATCAGTGATCATCCTAGCAGTCAGCGTGTTAATAATTAGTAAAAATAATTATCAAGTTATTTCCAAGTTTCACTGAAAACACTAAGAGACGTTTGAAAACTGTAAATGGCCCTAATTTCTTTTCTCTTTTCACCAGAACGATAGTGTTCCAGAAGCGACTTTGGTTTCCGTTTATTTCGCAGGTATACATGTACATTCGAACTGTATATGTTCTCGATATATTGTCAGTGGAATAATCGAGGAATCGTCCTCTCTTTTTTTTTCTTTGAGAAATGTCCGACGTACACGCCAAATCCTAATTTAGCGACGATTATTTCCCTCCTACTCTCGGTCGCGGTGTATCTTTTGTTGGTGGCAAAGAGAGAGAGAGAGAGAGAGAGAGAGAGAGAGATGTGGAAAAAGAGAGAAACGTCGGTTAGGCAGGTGTTCTTTGTGCAAGATCCGTCAGAGCATCGTGATGGATTATCCTTTTCAAAATCCTCGGTCGATTCGTAGTTTCTTCTTTTTTCCCCTTTTTTCTTCTTCTTTCTTTTTTTGATCTTTTTCTTTTTTCTCTTATTTCGTGGCTTCGCAGAATTCGTTAAAATTATATTACAATACAGCTCAAACGAAGAGTAATGAATATCGTTGCCACGGAACGATGAATGCGCGCCACGACACGATAGAGATAGGATAAAGTGAGGAAGGAAAGGAGGAAATAAGTCAGAAGGTGAGAGGAAAAGGATTAAAAGGAGGAGATTCTCGCCTTGAGCGGGAGAGAATGACGATCACGTTTCACGAAAATATAAGGTAGAAGAGAGATTTCAAGGAGGAGAAACGCGACGAAGTAGAGAATGAATCGTGTGAATAATGCACAAGGCGAAACGTAGTTCGATTAATAATTGAAGATTGTGACTACTGATCGGTAAATAATAATACAACAGACGATCAGCGTTAATTCAAAAATCGTCGATCGTGAAATTAATACATTTCTCGTTATCCTTCATTCAGTAATTATGAGTTGTGTAATTCAGTTGTGTATATGTAGCAAGCACTTCTAGTAATTATTAAATATACTTGTTGTGTATATGTTATAACGTGCGTTGTGTATATAAATTAAATATCAAACGTGTTTAGCATGACAATTGTTATTGACCGCGCGCACGATTGGCTAATTTGCAATGAAAATGATCCATTCGAATCGTGCAACAAAGTTTGTACGTATATTCCACGTTTTCGGCGCGTTGTTATTGAAGAGCTTGTCAAATATATTTCAGTAGGTTTTTAAGAGATTTTTCGGAGATTCTCTGAACCACAAGGTGTACCGTTTCCTTTTTTAAATTAATTTTTCAATGTTGTTTATATATTGGTCCGGTTTAACGCAAAAACGATGTAAATAAAAGAAGTGATAATGCGAGGTGAAGTGAAAGTTCGTGCGACTGTTGCATGCACGTCTTTCATACGAGCCATTGTGAAATTACGCCTTTTCACGAAACAGACTGAAGATTAAGCATTCGAACGTAATGGTTCAATTGTCAGGTCGTTTGAAGCGACTCCAACGACGTTTGAATACCAGTGACACTGGACTTCATCCAGTCAGAACTGTCCGACAAAAACGTTCACGTTTACAGAGAAAGTGTCGTATCCTCGCTCTCGCGAGCCGCGACGTAAATCGCTGCGAACGTGACAAACACGTAAACACGGATTTTTGACACGTGCTTTTATTACACGTTATTACACGGTGAATTCGCGGCTTGGATTCTTCACTAGTGGGTATTACCCAGAGCGTCGAATAAACAAAGCGATCGCATGACCTTTGCCAATTTGCTCGGTGCTTTTCGTCCTGTGGGCGAGACCAACCACTCAAACCTAATCCAAACCCAAACCAAACCTACCCCAAATCTAACCCAAACCTAAATCAAACCTAAATCAAACCTAAACCAAACCTAACCCAAACCTAAATCAAACCTAAATCAAACCTAACCCAAACCTAAATCAAACCTAAACCAAACTTAACCCAAACCTAAATCAAACCTGAATCAAACCTAACCCAAACCTAACCCAAACCTAACCAAAACCTAAATCAAACCTAAACCAAACTTAACCCAAACCTAAATCAAACCTGAATCAAACTTAACCCAAACCTAAATCAAACCAAAACCAAACCTAAACCAAACCTATCTCAAACCTAAATCAAACTTAACCCAAACCTAACCCAACTTAGCAGGCTGTACTTACGAACGGTTTCTCCTTTGGCCAAATTCGAATCCCATGGAATTGAACGGAAGAAGCAACGACGAAGAGAGGACGAAGAGAAGAGACGAAGAGCGAGAAGTGGAAAAGGGGGAAGCGTGGCGTGGACGAAAGTTGGAAGAAGGAGGACGCGAAACGTAGGTAGAAGCAGGATGGAAAGAGGAACGGTGATGGGAACGAACGGTGGAAAAAAAGGTGGCGCAACGTGTAAGTGGTGTGACGTGCGTGGAAGTAGAATAACGAGAGAAAAAGGAGATAAAGGGGTGGGAGGGGGGGGGGGAGAAAAAGATGACGAGGTGGAGATTGTCTGGCGAAGGAACCTCTAACAACCTATGATCACGTTATTAATTGAAAGAGGACCGCCGATGCTACCGGTTACGCCACCGACTTTACGTGCCGTCTTATGGCCATGCGGCACCGGCACGGGCCCCCATTTTTTAACGAAAACACTCTCGTCGATACATAAAATCTCGACGAACTGCCTCGGCACCTGGCAAAGCTTCCGTAACGCCGAGATAGCCAGCTAACGACACTGCGCCGTTTTTCGGGGTGTCGCTTTTGACTTTCGTTTCCTCGCGTTTTACCTAATTGACGAGAGCCCCCCCCCCTCCCGCCCCTCCCGCCTGTTTTTTGAAAAAACCGGTAATTAGAGAGCGTCCAGTCGGCGACGCGTCGTTCCTCTCTGGGGAATTGGCAAGATCGTGTCTGAATATAGAAGAAGACACGATCTCAGGAATCTTCGGACGCCGAGTCTCGCAATCGATATTTTCTACGAAACGATTCGCACGTTGGGAAACTCTTTTTTTTTTGTTTGTTTTTCTTTTGGCGAAAAATATCGGCCAATGTAACTTGCTTGTCACTTTTTAAGTTGAGGGAATATTAATTTCTTTCTTTCTTTTTTTTTTTTTTTTTTTTTTTTTTTTTTTTTTTTTTTTTTTTTTTTTTTTTTTTTGACAAATCACAATTGAATAATTCTGATTGTCACTCAGTTTGTGTGTCACATGGATTAATTACGAAATGTAAAAGGGAACGTAAAGGGCGAAGATTAAATAATTTTGATTGTTGCATACTTTGTTTGTCGTTTAAGTCGGATGCATTAATGTAACTTTTCAACTTTTAATTTTACTTGATTAAATTTGATCGACTGCAATGTTAACTTTCGATTTTACTTAATTAAGCAGTAAAACAAGTTACTTCCACGAAGTGTAAAGGAAGTTTCTCGAAGAACCGCTCGAACAATTATTCGACTGAATAATTTTCAAACGCTTTGAGCGTAAATATATACACATCATTACGTATATATATACATCATTGAAATTCTAATTTTCGGTCGCTTGTAACTGTCGCAGATTTACTTTCCACGACGATATCGACACTTAAATAACTTATCGTCAACGAGACAGCATCATCTCGGTGTCCACCGGTTGTGAACCATTTGATTCGAGTCGACAGTCGTTACCCCCATAAACTCCCTCTCATTTTGGTTATTACAGGGTCTCCCGATCTGCCGAGCCAGGGATCTGGCCGATTTATTTTAATCGTCGCGCGACAGCGTCGTAGTAACCGTACGATTCATCTGCCGATTTTACCTCTTAATCCGGCCTCCACCGTTCGGTTTAATTTCCCCGATTTCCAATTTCGTGCCCGTCGCCGTCATCGTTGTTAACCATCGGCATAAATCGCGGCGAGAAGAGCGGCCGGGTGGGCTCGTCGATATCGTCGAGCTTCCAACTCGGAGAGAAAGTCGCGTCAATTATACGCGGCGACGTGGCTTATGGCAGTGTCTCTCTCTCTCTCTCTCTCTCTCTCTCTCGAGCGTATACGCTTCACTTACGTGTGGGATACGACACACGGTGTTTCGTGCCAACGAAAGAGAAAGGGCCATTCCCGCACAAAGGGTTGCAGCTTGTTTTCTTTTTCCACCTTATTTCCCTCCCCCTCCCCCCTCCCTCTCGTTGCTCATTTCGTCCCATTCTCTCTCTCTCTCTCTCTCTTTCTGTTTCTGTGGCTCGTTGCGCACCCTTCTTTCCACCGTGGTCCCTTTATCATTCCTCCTTTCTTTCTTGCGGGCTCGTTCTGTCGCGCGTTCTCGCGCGATCTCTCCTTGTCGCTGGGAGAGAAAAAGATAGACAGACAGACAGAGAGAGAGAGAGAGAGAGAGAGAGAGAGAGAGAGAGAGAGAGGGAGAGCGAGGTGGAGGAGAGTAAAAAGAACGCGCCCGGTCGAACAACTCTTGCAGGACAGTCACGAGTGTAGGTACGTATGCGTATATGAGCGTGCAGACGCGTAGAACACGTTCCTCTCGCACTCCCCCCCACCCTTCCCCCCTCCCTCCCCACGGAGGAGAAAGGGTAGTAGTTATTGGAAAAATGTCTGGTATGCAGGCTGTCAGTTTTTCGTCGGCGAGCGTTTCTTCCTCGAGCGAGAGCTCCCCCGTGTTCTTCCTCTCGAATCCGCGCGAACTCGCTCCATTGTTAGGCTCTCTCTCGACTTGTATCGTTGACGATCACTTGCGATCTACCGCTTTCGATTCGATCAAGTGTCATTCCATTGAGTTTTGAAATTGCTAATGAACACGTATGCCCCACGGCACTTATCGTTAGTGAAATTAATATTGAAATTAAGATACAATTGTTCACGTTCAGGAATGATGCTGACCACTCGCGACTGCTTCTTCCCTTCGGTTGTTGTGTTCCCGAATGTCAACTCTTTGAATAATTCTCTATGGTTGGTTTCGTCAGGAGTTGTGTTAGTAAACGAATATTGTTTAGGTGGACAGTGTTTTTTTTAATATGAAATTTAAATTAATATGTAATATAAATGTAATATAAATTATAATATAAATATTAATCATATATATTTATAATATTAAAATTATAATATTTATAATATTAAATACAATATTAAAATTATATATAATATAAATATTAATATATATTATTATAAATATCACTGCATTATAAACAAATTACGATATTTATAACGAATTATAAATATTACTGCATTACGAAATAAATTACAATATTTATAATGAACTGTAAATATTATTGCATTATAAATAAATTACAATATTTATAATGAAGTGTAAATGTTACTGCATTATAAATAAATTACAATATTTATAACGAACTGTAAATATTACTGCATTATAAATAAATTACGATATTTACAATGAACTGTAAATATTACTGCATTATAAATAAATTACAATATTTATAACGAATTATAAATATCACTGCATTATAAATAAATTACGATATTTATAACGAATTATAAATATCACTGCATTATAAATAAATTACGATATTTATAACGAATTCTAAATATTACTGCATTATAAATAAATTACAATGTTTATAATGATCTGTAAATATTACTGCATTATAAATAAATTACAATGTTTATAATGATCTGTAAATATTACTGCATTATAAATAAATTACAATATTTATAATGAACCGTAAATATTACTGCATTATAAATATGATATTTATAATAAATTATAAACATCACTGTGTCAATAAGTATATATATAAATATCCACGTACGTGCAACTAATTGCAAGTTCACTCTTTCCGTCTGCAAATTAAAGATCGAAGGATGGAGAGTTCGGAGAGGTCGCAGCTAAAACGGAGCCGACACTTTCATCGTGTACACTTTCGTGGAATATTTCGCCAGTCTCGTTTTCGCCGAAACCATCGTCGAAACGTGTCGATCGTGAAGCGCGCGCGATTCGTCGCGCGGTTGACGCGAGACCGGTGCGAGTCGCGTTTCTTCCGCCGTTGGCTCTTTCAATGGAACAACGGAGAGGAGCGCCAACACACACGGAAAGACGATCCGCGCGACTGCATTGTTCTCGTCGTCTAATAAGTCTCGCGGCGGTCGTGTCGCGTCTACGCTCTTTCTCGACTCGTACGTACATACAGCATGGCATGATAGCACTGTATCGGCCGCGTTTCTCGCATTCGGCCAGAGGCTGAATTGGCCGCGCGATAATGCACATTCCTCGATTTTCTGCGTCTCCAATAACGTGGGTAGCCAGCCTTATATTTGCGCCTGCGACTCCGCCACGTGTCCCGACCCTCTCCCGTGCACAGCGCGAGCTATGACCGCGCAGGCCATGCCCGTTTGCTCGCTCGCGTGCGTACAGGGCGGCATAACCGAGCTGGAGGTGAAAACGTGGAAGAAATCGGCTACAGAGGGTGTAAAGTCACTTCGTTCTCGAGGAGATCGATGATTTGGCAATGTTACACTCGAACTTCCGGCGATTCCACCGGCGGGGGCAACTCCACGTGCAAGAATAGTAAGTTGACTGTGACTTGCGCTGGCAACTGGTTTGCGGACCGTAACGAGTGGCCAAATCGTGTAATTCGTCGCTTTCTTTTTCGCGAAGTGACAAATTTATTATTTGCCTGGGTTATATACCTAAATGTATTTGTATGAAAGTGAGAAAATATTGCAATTATTGGGAGAAAAAGTTCTCTGTGTAGATTGTACAATAAATTGAAAGTTGCATAAAACAAACACGTGCATACACTTTCGCACGTGCGCGTGACAAACCACCTGTTAATTAGTCTGTTTTCGTCGCGTTTGGTTAAAAATGTCTTTGAAAATGAACGTATTACTATTAATAAAGATGAAGATAAATTATTTTTAGTAGTACGATTCTTTCTTTCTTTTTGCTCACAAAGTTTTAACAACTTTTCATTGACTATGTGAACAACTTTAACAATAAAATTTATCGTTGAGCAGGCATACTTCCACTAAAGTACAACAAATACAAAAAGAGAAAGAGAGAGAAGATAAATTAACCAGTTACAATGTTCAAACTGAAGCGCCTATCTGTAGAAAAGAAGAGTCTACAAATTGACTAATTTATCGATCTCACAGAGTCGCACATTTTTAAAAAATCCTCAATTTCTTCTTCCTACGTCTGGTACAAATTCATTCGTTCTGAACCTTCGAGCAGACGAATGATCTCTTTTAAATAGAAACGAGAGATCTGCTGTAATTCCGCGATATAGTTTTGCAACCTCCACGCGATCTATAGTTCACCCACGATTTTTCTCCATTTTTCCCTCCCGTTAATTTCGCCAGCTCGGTAGATAACTCCCTCCCCCGAGGGATAACAGTCATAAACAACGTTATCTTTCTGCGGATCGAGTGGTCCCGGTACCCGAGACAATAATCCCGATCGGTCTCGCGATTGCTCGGTTTATTCGCAAGCGCGGTTTGGCAAATCGGTGTCTGCACGGTTACGCGATACCTTCGATCAAATGTCTCTCGTCGAAAACCTAGAGGAGAGCTTTGCCTGCCTCTTATCGTCTCCCATCTCGCGCTAAAACCTTGACCATAAACCAACCACCAACTCGCAACGCATTGGGGCCAGCGAGAGTTTAAAGTCGATCGAATCGATATGCATATTATAACGGGCATAAATTGTTCTAAAAGGTTAATTGAAATTCCGGGGGGAAAGGCTAATAGCGTCGGACGTGTTCGACACGTGTTATCGTCGGCATTCGCTGCTTTTCCGTTGCGCAATCGTTCGCCTAACCACTCTCTTTAACCCGATCTCACTCTCTCTCTCTCTCACTCAGTCGGCACGCATGATAATCCTGGAATTTCTTTCTCTTTTGCACGAGCTATGTTTGGAATAGTTCTCGTTAGAACTGGACAAGAGTTTCCACGTCTCTTTGTCCGATTTTCTGCGATTTTTCAGAGTTAAATCAATTCCTCGCACTCTTTGACACTGTAGTCAAGTCCAGTTTTCAATGATTCGAAACGATATTCATTGGAATAATTCATAAGAAATTCAAATGGCAATGAGGAAATTATTTTTCTTTGGATTTAAAATGTGTATCGTCGACTCCTACATGCTATATTTATTCTGGCCTGCACGATAAAAGGAATTTCTTCCTCTTTTGCACGAGCTATATTTGGAATAGTTCTCGTTAGAACTGGACAAGAGTTTCCACGTCTCTTTGTCCGATTTTCTGCGATTTTTCAGAGTTAAATCAATTCCTCGTACTCTTTGACACTGTAGTCAAGTCCAGTTTTCAATGATTCGAAACGATATTCATTGGAATAATTCATAAGAAATTCAAATGGCAATGAGAAAATTATTTTTCTTTGGATTTAAAATGTGTATCGTCGACTCTTACATGCTATATTTATTCTGGCCCGCACGATAAAAGGAATTTCTTCCTCTTTTGCACGAGCTATGTTTGGAATAGTTCTCGTTAGAACTGGACAAGAGTTTCCACGTCTCTTTGTCCGATTTTCTGCGATTTTTCAGAGTTAAATCAATTCCTCGCACTCTTTGACACTGTAGTCAAGTCCAGTTTTCAATGATTCGAAACGATATTCATTGGAATAATTCATAAGAATTTCAAATGGCAATGAGGAAATTATTTTTCTTTGGATTTAAAATGTGTATCAATATGCTATATTTGTTCTGGCAAATTCTCAATGCGTATTGACGATTTCTTTTTTTTTTTTCTCAACGACGTCACACGTTGAAGGAAAATTTCAAATACGCCATACGTTTTCATTCGGAGCGATACTTTGTTTAATTTAATAAATTGTCAGTAGAGTGCAAATGGTCATTCGATCGTAAGTACGTACCTGTAAGAAATCATAACGCACCGCACGAGGCTTTGTAACTGTGTAACGATACGAATTTTGAAAATGCCCGAGACTCGATCTCTCTCGTTTGATTCGTGATCTAGAATCTTTTTTTTCGCCGTCGTTATTGGCCGAGGAAATCCGCCAATGTTCTCCGGGGCAATGGCGAAATCGTTGTCGCGTTGTCTGTCATTAGACTTTCACAAGTACCGTTCCAACGATATGCCTAACTAATAATTAGGAAATTTGCGTCACGAGTTCGATCGTGTCATTAATGCTACGTCCCAATGGTACTTTTTCGACCCACTCGAGTCACGAAGAGCGAGCCTCCCAGCAGACGAGACGAGCTTTCTAACGATCGAGCCCGTTGAAATCGGTAAAGAACATCGCGATCACTGTTGTAAAAATGAGTTGAACCTTGAGCTTCTCGAAATATAGAGCCGTCAAGTTCAAATCTCTAAGGGCCGATCTAAGTTTGAATCTTGAACTGTGAACTCTAGATTGATCTGTGTCGTGGAACGTCACAGTATCATGCCGATGACGTTGTTTGCTTTAACCTCGAGAACTCTGACAGCTGAGAATTTTAAAAGCTTCAGTCTTTGAATCTTCGAGCTTTGTACGACAATGGTCTTAACATCTTGCGCTGGTAACTGGTTCGCGGACCATAACGAGTGACCAAACCGTACGCAACAAACTCGTCTCCTTTGGAATTGAATTCATCGGTGTGATCACTGGATAGAAGTCACTACGAAGTAATAAACTTGTTATTTGCGTTATATACTATCTCAATACACTTAAAACTGAGGAAACATTGCAATTTTTCGGGGTGCCAAATACTTTCTCCAACAATCGTAAACCGTTTGTTCGATTTACGCGATTGCCTCCGATCGTCTGCCGTCGAATTTCTACCACTGATTGATATCGTCGTTTCCAACGTTCTCCCAAATTTTTCTCCTCGCGTCTCTTTCAGCGTATGTGTGTAAGTAGGTACACGTTGTATAGGAGAACAACGGAGAGGAAGGATGAGAGAAAGAGACAAAAGAGAAGATGAATCAAGAGTCTTCTCGGTGGTGCGTGGTCGAGGGCAGACGAGAACGACGAAGAACAAGACACAGAGAGAGAGAGAGAGAGAGAGAGAGGGAGGGAGAGCAGAGAAGGCAGAGAACAAGGATGTAAATCATAATATGTAAATCCGTGTGATTTCGTTTGACTCCGGCTAGCTCGAATGACCGGCGCTCCGAACTGATGGCCACTTGGCCGAGGAACTCGAAAAAGCATTCCGCTGAGGACTCCTCGCGTCTTCTTTCACCGGCCGCGTCTCTCCCGCCTCCTCCTCCTCGCACGATCGATATCTGCGGCTCTTTCGTCGATTTTCTTCCCTCTGCTGCCGGCTGCTGCCGTGTGCCCGTCGCGAAACCTCGAAAAACGCGTCGGGGAAACCGTGAAGCGTTGTAAATAATCTCGTTCTCGGGCTTCTTCCACCAGCTCGGTCGTTCCTTCTTTGTTTTTTTCCCTCAAAACCTCTCTCTCTCTCTCTCTCTCCCTCCCCGTATCCCTTCTTTCGTTTGGCGTTTCTCTCTTCTCTTCATCTTCTACCTCCTCGTTCCTTCCTCCTTCCTACTTGTTGTTCAGCCGGAGGGACAATGAGTACTCGCGTATCGCGAGGAGATTCTCGTTTTCGGTGGTCTGGACGGTTGATCGCGTGGCCCCGGTAATTACCGCGAGGCTGCTCTTCAAGCAGAGTCAAACGATCGTCGCGACGCTTTGCTCGTTTCAGAAGCGTGTGTTATCAGAGCCGCGTGATTAGAAATCCGCCTCGTGACGTTTTAATTTTTTCTTCGACGAACATAGAAATGTATATAATTATATTATATTATACATAATGTATAAATGATATATATATATATATATATTCTGAATTAAATTGCACATTAACGTGTGATTATACCAAGCAAACGAATACTGGTTCATCCAGTCTACTTCGACCAAATTTATACGTAAACGTTGTGCTCGTTAAACGAGAGTTGGTGTGTGGTCAATGTTATATTCATTTTTATTTCAACAGTCACGTTACACGATAATTTTACTACAACAGTCGTAATTATTATATAAATAATATAATATAATTTTATAATGTTGCACTATTAAAACTTATTATTATTAAATAATATATACTATTATAATTTTATTACGATAGTCATAATTATCATTGTGTAAAATACGGAAACTCGGGACGAAAGCAAGTCCACGAAAGCATCCAGTCTACTTCGACCAAATTTATACGTAAACGTTGTGCTCGTTAAACGAGAGTTGATGTGTGATCGATGTTATATTCATTTTTATTGCAACAGTCACGTTACACGATAATTTTACTACAACAGTCGTAATTATTATATAAATAAATATAATTTTATAATGTTGCACTATTAAAAATTATTATTATTAAATAATATATACTATTATAATTTTATTATAATAGCCACAATTATCAATTAATTTGTACAAAATACGGAAACTCGGGACGAAAGCAAGTAACACGTGACGAACGTTCGAGGGCAAATCTGGAGGAAATCTGATGACTTTTTCAAGAAAATTGGCTTCATCGATTTCGAAAAAATTGAAAGTGAAAAATCGCGGAATTGACGAGCAAGGAAGTATCGAGATTCATAGATGAGCAATGAACAGCTAGGACCAAAAGATAGGATAGAATGAGAACTGGAATTACTCGATGATTAATTCTTAAAACTATGATGATTGTTGTGAATGCAAATTTGTCGAAATGGAGGATAGTTGAACTAAGCAAAGAACTCTTGCTGGCTTAGAACGTCTGTTCTATGAATCAATAGAGAATCAATTTTATGACTAATCCAGCAAGTTTATATAAATTATTACAAAAAAAAAAAAAAGAAATAAAACAATCCACGCTCCGTGTTCGTTTACGTTCGTGCAAATTGATGTTCATTGCAAATACATAGCTGGTACACGCCTATTCGAAACGAGGTCCATTTCAACATCCTAGACGACGTTATCTCGAGTTTAGGATAGATACGTGTTCTTTCGATCCTCTTCCCTCAAGGTCAGCCGACAGGGCCAGAAAACATTATAAGTAATTTCCTGGAACCGATTACCTGAAGATAGCTAAGGGCTGGTTCGTGGAGTTGCCGCATAGAACCGCGTTTCCAAAAAAGAAAAAAAAAAAATCGCTGCTGACTTTTTATCGGCAAACGATTCTCCGGAGGATTAATAATAAAAATCGAGCGATGAAGATCAGAGTGAAGTGCGCCGGTACACGCTGGATTTCGGTCAATAGTTTTTGTAAAAACAAACGACACGTTTCGACGAGATCTGTAGCAATATAGAAAGCAAGGTGGCAGAATGGCGATTAATAACGAGTTTTACGTGACACATGCAACAATAACGCGAGTATAATATAAAAATTCGAGAATCGAAAGGTCAAAGTGCGCGTGAAACAATCACAATCGCTTAATCTACGATCATTCATTTTTCTAAAATCCTCACGATCTCGATTTCTCTCCTCTTCGCGTGATTAGAGCATTGATTAACCACATTGCGCTGGCAACTGGTTTGCGGACCGTAACGAGCGACCAAACCGTATAATTCGTCGCTTTCTTTCATCGATATCACATATATAATCACTGGATAGAAATTATTAACAAGTAATTGTTAATTGCCCGTGTATTTGGTTATACTTAAATACATTTAAACTTGGGAGGAAAAAGAAATTCTCGACGTGGTTCCAGCGCATTGGCGGTCAAACAAATAAATTTATTAACAAAGGTAGAAGACAAATTAACAGATCGCGAGGAGTAAATTGGATATATAAGTGTTGGATTCCATGTAATGGAGTCAACACGCTGATAATTTTGAAGAGTTTATTCCTTGTTCGTGTATGATGATATAGAATGATACAGAATGTTTTATACTATGCTATTCCGTGACATTCTAGTCTGTCTCTCTCTCTACTGTAAAACATGTCCTTATATATATATTTGGTTATCATCCTCAAGTGGATGATCAGTATTGAATCTTGCCCTTGTGACTCCACTTTCACGTGGACTGCTGCTATAGCTCGTTGTCAGTATTTGCACAGATCCAATATTGTCTGGTCATCCGACGTAACTACGAGCAACTGCGAATAAATGATTTGTCTTTGGTTGTTGAATGTTGAAACTATGGTTTTCACGACTTGGCCTCCGCCGAGGAAGGTCGACTGCGTTTTACGCCGCTGAAGGGCTTCGTATACTTGTACGGACTCGTACGTGGCTCATAGCCAACGCGTACCCGCGACACCCAACTGCAGCCAAGGACAACGTGGGATATGGAATCGAATTCCAGCGTAACGTCGGGGAAAAATCGTGGATAATCGATCGGATCGTGGCTCGAAATTGAAAAAAGAGTGAATCCACCGCGCCGGCTCGGTTTACACCGTGACGAAATCGAAGCGTATCTCGATAGCTCGTAGGCGGGGAACGTAGTTGTTCGTTCGTATTCCTCCGGGTGGGCAGACTCGGGGCGTCGGTGGCTGTTGCCAGCAACAATTCCGCCTCCCCCCCCCCCCACTGATAAATATGATTCGCTTTCATTCATAAGAGAGATTTAAGCGGTTCCACCGACCGCGGGCGTTGTTCCCTCACGCGGGAAACAACACACGCGATCGCGTTATTCCGCCGTGCGAAACCAGCGGAGAAAGAGGAGGAAGAGAGAAAAAAATGCACGACAGGCACGGAATGCGGCGATCGCCGCGACCTTGATCGAACGATTTCAGCCGAGTCCGAAATAAATTTCGGAGGCAGAGATGCGATATATAGAAAGAAAAAGGAAGACGAAGTATATAGTACTGTTATACTTTCATATTCTCGTGCGAAAATGTTCGATAAGCGAGGAGGAACGATAAACGGTATATTGGCGAAACACGGCGGTACCGGTGGTGTCGGTAGCTGGCAACCAAAGTTAGGGGAGTAAGAGAGAGAGAAAGAGAGAGAAAAGAAAAAGAAGAAGCGACAACCGGCGCGGAGAGGCACGGAGGAAAGATATTCACAAAGTTATAATCACCGGCGGCCGCTGGTCTAAAGAGTCACGTACGAAATGCAGCACACGAAATTCAGGCTGTCAGGCAGCAGGATGCATAATTAAATGTTGCCTCTCGAGGGTGAGGCGCGGTGAGGAAATCGCGCGAACGGGCACGGGTGCGGGCGCGAGACCCGGATAACACACATAGGGCGGAGGGGAAAAAGGTAAAGGAGCAACAAGAAGAAGAAGAAGAAGGAAAAAAGAAGACGCAGACGAAGTAGAAGAAGAAGAAGAAGAAGAAGTAGAAGAAGACGAAGTGGAAGAAGAAGGAGAGTTGTTGCACGAACTCGCGTGTCGCTCATAGCCAACGGCTCGCATAGTCAAAGGCAGTATAAAAGGTATAGAGTATAGAGTGTGGAATTCAGCCTCTCTCAGCTTGAGACCCGGGGTCCGGGGGCTTGACTTGCTTCTTCGACTCGATTCTCGAGAGTCTCTCTCTCGAGTTGATGGTGGAACGAAGCATTCTGGTTCCCCGTCATGCTAGCCGTAGGCTTCGTGCGGCTCTTTCGCTTCGCATGCCTGAAAGTTGGTTCACAAGGCGAGCGGAGCTGGTTGGGAGAGAAAACTTCGGCCCGGCCTGTGGCCAGGACAGGAGGCATATCTCTCTCTCTCTCTCTTGGGTCCATTTTAAATTGATCGACGACCCACCGTCCACCGTATCGTCAAAAATATCGAGAGATTTAAAGTGGACGAATAGATTACGATGGAATGTCTCGCGCACCACGATCCTTCAAAGAATCTCAACCATTTCTTTCTTTATTTCTCTCTCTCTCTCTCTCTCTCTTTCTTTCTGTCTTTCCTCTCTCATCTCCTCCTTCTTTTCCTTTTCTGTTTCTGTCGACCGTCTCTCTTCCCTTCGCCGATATCGACGACGTCTATCTGCTCCTCGTGTCCGATCGCCACGGACACGTTTAATTCCCCAGGCTCGCCCCGGGCTTGTTCCTTTATTTTCCATCCATCTGGCAGAATTTGATGTTTCTGTTTCGTTTCGTTTTATCGCCGCAGCTGTTAAGCGAAGCCCCGTTTGTTCGCGGAATTTATGGAAATGCGAGAACGCGACCGATTGCCGATTCCGCCTGTGCGACGACCGCCTCGCTAAATTATCCCCCTTATCCCGCCAGATAACGCCGCGGCCAACGAAATTCCGAGAGATGTCCGCGGCCGAAACCCACCGATTCGCGTTCTTTGCTCGCTCGAGTAAAGTTGTCCGAATGAAGCGGAATGGAAATGCAGACGGAGATGGAAAACGCGGTTGTTACAGTGAACACTGGAACTACTGACGGTATCAAAGGTATAAAAATGATGTCACAGAAAGGAATTTATAACGTGACAAAGGGCACGAAGCTTTATTTCTATAGTTTGCAAAAAAAGTTCATTGAAATCTGTAAAAATGCGACGTTACGATTCTGAAAAAGTTACAGAACTACTAAACTGGTCATTTTGGCCAGTTTGTCAGTTCTGCGCGTTGAAAGCCGGAACCAGGCGGAAATATGGCGGCTTTTCCGTGGCGCCACTTTCTAAACCGCGGCTACGCATATTTAGACGATTTATTACAGAGCGTGGTGGGGATATTAGAAAGGAATGATAATCGAAGGTCAAGTACTGAACCGATACCGGTCGATACCGCGCAACTCGCAGCCTGCACTTCTTTACGCGTCCCTTTCTACGCGCAGAAGACAGACCGAAGACAAGAAGGATTAGTGGCGATGAACGAAGTTATCGAATCGATTCTCCATTTCTCGAAACTTCTCCATTTCAGAGTAAAACTGTCGCGAGTTTGCTCTCGAGGATGGATACTGCTTCTGAGAGTTACGAGAGCATCGCTCAACTGTTTGAGAGAAAAAAAAAAAAATATGGAGGGTACTCTCAAATGAAGAAGTTACCTGACGTGCATCGATCCGGATGCAAGTGAAAACGTATCGCGTCCGAGAAGAACATGGGCCGCGTGAGGGAAATCATATGGAGGAAAATAGAAAAGTTGTTCCGTACCAGAGTTCCAAAAAAACGAAATTTTCCGACCACGGTGTTAGTATCCCTTTACGAATACTAACTAGTTCAGTGTTACCGTCTTGTCTTAGGAGGATTCCCCCTTTATTTCACACTATTACACTATTGTCTATATTATTATATTTCCTTTATTATGTGTTAGATTTGTGCATTAATTGTGTGACGTTGTTGTCTCGATTGACTCCCTTTTTCGACTGACTGTCTCGAATCTTCCAAACGCTGTCGACTGTCTTTTTTCTTGAAGTGTGTGTTAGTGTGCGTGCGTGTGTGTGAGATGTAAGCGAGGCGAGTGTAGTAGTGAATCGTGGATGATGGTGTGTCATAGTGCGTGAGACGTTATATTATATTATATTATATATAATTATGTTAATTATATAATACTTCTCCTATTTTATATATATAAAAAATAAAATATTATATAAACTATATATATAAAATATAAGTAACAACTATTTAAACCAATATCTAATATAAAATAATTTATATATACATTATATCCTAATTATTTTTAATATCTAAAATAAATATATATATACATATATATTTATATATATATTATACATATATATTATATATAATTATGTTAATTATATAATACTTCTCCTATTTTATATATATATATAAAATATAAGTAACAACTATTTAAACCAATATCTAATATAAAATAATTTATATATATACATTATATTATTTTTAATATTTAAAAATAAATATATATATATATATTATTATATGTATAATCATACATGAGACAAAAGTATAGGGACAAAATTTAATTCGATCGTTTCGACGTACAATAATAACGACGTGCGACACGAGGGAAAGAAGGAACGTGGCGAAACACCAAAAATGGTTTTCGACGTGGAACGAACGATTCGAAACAAGTCTGTTGCACTCGCGTGTTAATTAACTGGGTAATCTACGGGCAAATCGATAAGAGGGATAAACGTTATTATGACCTGACGTTGTCAGGATGAAATCCAACGCGACGAAAGGAATGTTAATCGCTGGGTTAAAGTTACAGGCGACGTTAATCGCGAGAATTCCACGCAGGGGATTCGCATACGTTTCGCAAAGGCAACGAATGAACGATGCACGACGATTATTTAGTCAGTTGTCAGATTTTCAGTTGGATTGAATGAATGTAATCAACGCTCTGTAAATCGAGTTTCGTTTATTCACGTAGGTGGAGGAGCTTGTCAATTAATTGTAGCGATTTTTCCGTGGGGAATATGGAGGATATGCTTCGCCACGTAGACAAATGCTACTAAAATCACGTGTCATGTATAAATAGTATATACATAGTACGATAAAAACTGTACCAAAAGACACGCACGATATGGAAAAAGACGTGCGTAATATTTAACATAATGTGTAATTACGTACTCGTACGATGGAGAGCGTGTTTCGTCAAATCAACAAAGACTGTATCATACTGAAAGTCTGTCTGTGAAATTTCTCTAGATTAAAAGACATATACACATGGATATATTAAGAACTACATTAAAAGACGATATGCAAATAAGTAACATCGACTCGTACAAGTCAAATGAAATTAGGCTAAACTAAAAGATGCCTAATATGCGATATAAAGTTATTTGCTCGTACAACGAAGGGCATACTTCGTCAAGTCACTAAAATCTGTGTCATCTGGCGACCATCGCCTACGTTCAGCGGTTTCCCTGAATTAAAGACACTGCCCTACAACGACGAGTATAATAAGCGGCGTGTAATGCAAGAGGTACGCGGTACAGATATTAAAGATACAGATCCTTAATCCTTCGGTACACGTTTCACGTGCCATATATGCATTGGTGCACGCCTGTTTCGCTACACGTTTTTCATTCGCACGGATTCACACGTATCCTCCGACGCTCAGTATATAAATTACGCGCAAGGTAATGAATTGCTAGCGTAAAATATGTAAAATACCCGGCCAACCATCTGACCTGCCACGATTGCCAAAGTATCGACAGTTTCTACTGGAGTGGATGTACCTTCTGGCCGACACTACTCTCCCCTTTCCTCTTTTTCTTCGCCCCCAATTTCCTTGCCTCGAATCGTGCTTTTCCAGTTTGCTTCGCGCAGCTGAACGTTGTGTCATACGTATTGTCGTAGCCTTACGACACCCACTCGTTCGATGAAAATCGCTGGCCAATCGGTCAATAACACGCTACGTGAATGGCTAATTAAGTGGAATTGGTCGCCAAGTAGGTACGAAGGTTCCGTCAACTTTTGCGTCTATCTTTTCTACTTTGTTCTCGAGGCAGCGATCAGAGGAGAGGATCCCCCGTCGATGATCCGACCGAAGATATTCCACAAATTGACTGTTTCGATTGGAATATTGATTTCATTTGTCAATCAGTTGTAATCATTGATCAATGACATTTTGGATCACTCGTGACGATTAATTTACAGTTGTTTGTCGCGACCGTGTGATCGTTGAAAAAATTCTTCGTAATCTGCTTTGTATCCCATTTGACTGCCTTTTGTGAAATTATGATATTCTAAAATGCGTAATATTTGTATTGAAATACATTCATACGCGGTCAAAAATTGAGAGTATTTTACAATAACTGTGCAATATATATATATATAAAATATAAATAATACATATTAATATATAATAATATACAATAAATATTAAATATAATATATATATGATATATAAATACAAATAATATATTAAATATAATATTATATATATGTGTATATGTATAGAATAACAATATAATATATAAAAATTATATATACATAAAATATAAATAATATATTAAATATTAAATATAATATATATATATGTATATGTATGGAATAACAATATTATATATAAAAATTATATATATATATAAAATATAAATAATATATTAAATATTAAATATAATATTATATATATAATATATAAATATAAATAATATATATATGTATAGAATAACAGTATAATATATAAAAATAATATATATATAATATAAATAACATATTAAATATTAAATATAATATTATATATGATATATAAATATAAATAATATATATGTATATGTATAGAATAACAGTATAATATACAAAAATCATATAAAAATTCACAGTTTAATCCTTAGTGGAACTCGGTCCTTGGTCAAATTACGTCTTGCTCAAACACGGCTCGCATTCGAGCCGAGAAAACGACACTCGATACACCGCGACGCTGATTATTTCAACGAACGAATTAGTCCACGTTTTGTAAGTGGCCGTACTATAATATAAGGGAATTTCTTTTCTTTTCTAACGTACCCGGACGAGCAGTCCATTCTTTCTTTTTTTCTGTTTCTTTTTTTTTTCTTTCATGGTTCGAAAGTCTCGGGCCGGCACAATGGCCACCGGAGTACCATTGTACCGATTGCACATTTACCGAGAGCTTTTTGTCTCGCGGTGCTCTAATTCATGCCTGGACAAAAGTTCGCCTCGCGTCCACGCTGACGATGACCTTCAAAATGGAGCCTTTATTAATGAGGGTATTCTCCAGTGCCAAACCCTTTCTCCCTTAACCGTCTTTTGCTGGCTGACACTCTTTTTTAGCCCGTCTCGCCCTCCCCCGCGCGATCAGCACGCTCTGTTCTCCCTCTTCTTATTACGAGATCTTATTTCCCTTTCGGGCATTCCGTCGACGAGCAATCGTGTTCCACGACCAGTTTTATCGAAATCGCGAGCGTTCGAACCACATTTGGCGTAACCAACGACAAGAAGATTAATTAACTCGATGACTCGACAAGGGAGATTAGCTTCGTCTCGTGCGATGATTAATTGGGCTGAAATTGATTTCATACAAATGAAATCGAGACGAGACAAATGTTATATTTACAGTCCTTTGTGAAATTGTGCAGCTAGAAACAGACGCTCAAATCTCACGTTTAAAGTCATTCAGGCATCGAGATAAATTTTCATTTATCTTCAACGTCGTTTACTATCATTTACCTTTTGGTCGACATCTTGGTGGACATTTTTTTTAGAACCTGCGATCGAAGTGTTAAATATGTCTGTGATGAGTATGAGATGAGTCTCATTTGAGGTATATTTTGTATATTTATTGTAATTGTACTAATGACAATGAAAACTGAAGTAACGTCGACTTCGTAGAGAAAGATCATGTAACGATCATGATGACAGTCGCGAGTTCCTCTTTTCTTGTTTTTTCGAACGTGATTTTACATCTTGTAGCGGGTGAGAAAGTAAAAATATTTTCTCCTCGAAAATCGTAGAGATTCAAACGTCCCCAGAAACGGTAAAAAATTTTTTCACAACGAAATCTATTGTCATTTTGAAGAACGAAGTCTTCCCTTTAAAACTTGGTACACGATGTTTTCGTCAACGTTTTATCGAACTCTGAATGCTAGGATTAAACAACAATTGAAGGAATCCTACCATTTCGTCTAAGTTTAGTGAAATGTAGCTCAAAAAAGAAAAAAAAAAAAATGGTACATCATGTTTCAAGTGGTCGTTGTAAAGCACTTCGAACGAGAAAAACCATCGACGAACCTAGTTTTCCAAAGACGTTCGAGTTAGATGACGAAAAAAGAAAAATGCTACAACTTCGATCTTCGAAACGATTTTCGACACGAAGGGGGAAGAAAAAGGAAAGAAGAGGAATCGTTCAATGTTACCCAATCACGAAAAAAGTAGAAAGCAAAATGAACGATTCCAAACTTTGACGCGTCTTTACCGCTAAATGGCGAACGTGTTTCCACTCGAGAAAGAGGAAGAGAGAGAGAGATGTCCCAGTTAGATTCGGCAAAACGGCTCGTTCGAAAATTCTGTCGCAAGCCGCGAAACGGTGACGAATAAGATAATCGGTGCCGCGTCAGGCATCGGGGGCACCGTTCTCCAAGGCCTCCCCCGTCTGCCTGTTCCCCGCGAGGTCAGCCACGCAGTCGAGTGGCTCCGTGCCTCTTTCAGTTCTGAAAGGACGTTCGCAACAATGCCCGCGAAAAAGAGGTGCGCGCCTACGTAGGCTGTTGCTGCAAGAGGACCCGCCGTATCCGACTTGCCTCCATATCCGAGTTTCTTTCGTTCCCCCATATGCTTTTCCCTTTCTTCTCGCCATTGGGTGTACCGGGTGTGAAAGTACCTTTTTTTTTTTTTTTTGCGGCCTTTCATGGTATTTCTTTCGCTCGTATCGTATCGAAAATTTGGGAAAAATTCGCTGTGTTTGGAGAGAGATAGGATTTGGGGATCAGGTATGGTGTTGATATGATAAAGTGCAAGAGAAAGAGAGAAAGAGACAGGAGGGGGGTAACGAAATATACGTGCGTCATTTCTTCGAAAGTACCAGAGAAATTTACACTCTTCTCCGCCAGCCTTTCGGAAATATCCAGCACCTCTTTTCAAACGTCGCAAAGGTAGATCTCATTTCGCATTTCAAAATGGGAACCTGTGAAAAAATTCGCGGACGAGTCGAAAATCGGAAGGACACGTGCCCCCCTTTGAATAAATTCGCTTTTTCTTAGTAGGGTTCCGGGGCTGGAGGAGGAAAAAGGTGGATTCATACAAAACGAAACGAAGGAAGGGTGATTTAGAGTTCGAACTCCGGTATAAACTTTCGGTTTACAGCCGAGCGCGCGGTGGGCCGTAAAGTCGTCCTTAAACTAAAAGTAACGCGCGATCTTTTATATCGTTGGGGGACGAACCAACGATTCTCAGCTCCCTGTCGTATTCCTCGCGTCTAGTATCGTCGTCGTCGTCGTCGTCGTCGTCGTCCCCGGCGAGGCAGCCGGAACGTTCTCCGAACAGAGGATCCCCGGTACACCTACATGACCGGCTATTACCCGTCCGCAGAACAATGCTCACGCTCCACGGTCCGGGCTAAAAACAGGAATAATAATGAACGTGATTGCCGGCCGACGTAAGAACACTTCGTATATAACAATTACGCGCGCGCGTCTCGACCGACGCGGCTTGAAAGCAAAACGAGCGTCGCCGGAAGACCAGGGTCGTCGTTCGGCCTCCGTGTCCTTGGACACCGCGGAACCGTTTCACTCTCGTCGAAAGTCTCTCTTCTTTTCTTCCTTCTTCTTTTTTCCACCGATCGATTTCCCGCAAAACGCGCGACGACCTCTCTGAGGTCCGTCTAGGTTGAATTAACACGCGAGTTGAACGAATCGACGATTTTCGGAGCAAAAACTCGGTTTTAAGTTGTAATTTGCTGGTGTTTGTATGTATCAAGAGGAAAAAATATATTTTAATAAATAATATATGTAATTATTAGAGGTGTGCGAGAACCCGAAATTTTTTCAGAATCGGGACGAGTACCCGAAAATTTCTCGAATTTATCGGGATTCTTGAAAGAATTGGGATTTGGAAAAGAATTGGGAAACAAGCTTAAATAATTCGTTAAAGTCCACGTCTTTAACTGTTTCGAAAGGTCGCAGATCTAGAACCATCATTCGAGCAATTCCTTCTGTCATATCTTTTCGTTTAACAGTCTTTCGCGTATCATTTTGTACATGCGACGAATTTTGTATCGATTCAATTACTTTCCTAGTACATATACTTATGTTTGGACGCGTATGCTTCAAACGGCGTAATAAACCAGTAGTATATGCGTACTTAGTTTTAAATTCACGGTGACAATGGGTGCATTCCGCCTTTGTATCATCATCTTCTTGAAAATGTTGCCAAACAGAGCTTCTCTTTACCTTCTTCCTTTGCACGATATCTTCTGCACTACTTTCTGCTACCACAACTTTACTCTCACTATCACTCGACACTTTTTTAAAAGATTTTTGATCTTTATTAAACTCACGCGGATTTCGAAATATACGTCTGAACTTGCCGAGTTTCTCAGCGATACTGCTCAACAGCGTACATAATGCCCAAGTACTAAGCACACAGTCACACGTTCGTTTACATCAGGTCACACGATTCTTAGAATCCGTGTTTCCAATAACATCACTGGCACAAGAAATTGAACTGTGTATTTATATATTTTATAGACAGCTATATAACATTGTACAGTAGCTGGAGAAACGGTAGCTGGGTTCTCGAAATTTTTGGGACTCTCGACTTTTTCGGGAAACCCGATTCTTTCGGGAATCTCGAAATTTTTGGGAACCCGACTCGTCCAGACAATCCGGGTTCCCGATATTTTCGGGTTCTCGCACACCCCTAATAATTACAATAAATTATAATACAATTTTAATGAATTATAATAAATATATAATTATAATAAATTGTAATATAATTTTAATAAATAATTTAAATATTAAAGTCTATGATATTCTGAAATGAAACGTCGCGGTTCCTTCACTCGCGAGACTCTCAATTGTCAATTCGACGCGCATTCACAATTCGACAATGTCTAACTCGTAGTCGCAGAGTTTTGATCCAAGTTCAGGCCGAAGTTGGAAAATAAAAATAAAAATGAAATAAAAATTTGCTTCGAAGAAATTTCGCTGAAGGAGAAAAGTATCTAAGTGACTTTAAGTTAAATTTCTCGTGCGTAAAGGGTTGATGTACTTTTCAACTCTTCTCAAAGTGACTACAAAAAAAAAAAGAAAAAAAAAAGGGAGCGACAACTATGATAGAAACAGAAAACGAGGTGGGAAGAAAGTTTGGCAGACGAAGAGAGACGACAGAAAAATTTACACGTGTTTACACGATGTTCGACACGATCGAATAGCTATGTTTGTGAGACAATTAAAAGAAGTGGAAGGAAAAAAGGAAAAAGGAAGGAAAGAGGCGAGAGGAACGAGCCGAGTGACCGAGCGAGCTCCGCCCTCCACCTTCCATGTCCTTTCGAACCTCGCAGCCTTTCAAATAAACTGTAATCAAGGAATCGTAACTATTACAGCGGGTGAGAAAAAAGTATTGGCGCATCTAGTCTTTCAGTGACATTTTTTACGAGAAGGAATGATGTATTAACAAAATTTGTTATAGCATAAAAGTATGTACAAAAATAATATAAAAATATACAATAAATTTTATAGCAAGTATAAAATGTCGATTTAACACTTTCTCGGGCTTTTTTTTTTCTTTTTGTATAGTGAAGACCACGCGTAGAATATTACAAAGTTACATTCATTCGTGAAACTTTTTAGTAAACAGTATCCAGTTTTTTTTCTTTTTTTTTTAATGTATGTTGTAGAACAGATGATGTGGCATGATTCAAGTCGTTCGCGGATACAGATATCGTCATCGAGGGAACGGCTCGTACTTGTCGCGTGAAACGTGTAATCGCCGAGTGAAACTTTCACGCGACCTCGGTTTCGCCGATTTAAATCGTTACCGATACCGAACTCATTTCGGTAAGTAACTGTAAAACTCGTAGTTCGCGGGATTCGAGACTGACGGCGTGATCGTTGCGCCATTCAATACCTATCTCTACTCGATAATTGAAGACGCAACGTCTGCGTCACTGACTGCATCATTTTGGAAATCGAAAGAAATCATTCCATTAGTAAAAGTCAATTATACAATTGTACAACATAACTGAAGCAATCAGACAATTTGGATCGATTGGACACGTGTTCTTCGATTATTCAAATGGAAAAGAAGAACAGTTTAGTGAAAAGGAAATGCTATGCTAATGGAGTACAAGGAGACACAAACTACGTTTGTAATATCTGTGAAAAGAAGGTAGGATCATGTTGAAACAAATGTTTCATATCTTAAAAATTCCAAATACGGCCGGACTTATTGTTAGATAAGTGGTTTACAATAATTGCAGTTCGTAATAAATACCTAAATCGAGACGACAATTATTAATAATTAAAATAAAAATGTGTTACGTAGGATGACAATTATTTTCTCAACTAAAATGTCTCTGATTATATAGATGACCGAAAATTTCTTTCGTTGCCACCGCACTGACGAGGGAAATCTTATTTTTGGTTACTAAAACGATTATCAGCGAGGGATACTTATTTCCATGCTTGTTTCTTGATAACAAAAACGTACAAAATGATACTTTACGCTGTTATAAGTGATCGAAATAGAATTAATTAATGATTATCGACAATGAAAGAAAAAAAAAAAAGAATTTTCAATCACTCGTAATTATCATGTACGAGCAAAACGTTTGAAAACCCAAATTTTTCAATCATGCAGGTCTTTTTCTTCGTATTTTGCAAATAAACAAGTTTCTGTTACCAATTTTTCTCAACATTTTACAATTATTCAGATAATTGTTACTTTTGGCCACTGATAACTAAACTATTTGCCCCTCGACGTAGTTCGTTCGTGGTTCTTCTCCTTATTTCCCCTCGAGTTGTATTGTCTATCGATCAAACTGAAGAGGAATCTCTGTTGTAACAAAGTGCACGCTGTTTTGCTAAACTGCGCTCGCAGCGAGAAAAAAAGCGAAGACGGGAGGAGGCTGGAGAGCGTTTATTCCGAAAGAACAAAGCGTATAAAGATGGTCGTATTTATTTTTTTCTTTTTCTTTGTTTCTGACGACGATCGTGCCGGCTTCAGACGATTGCTAAAAGAAAAGCACGACTCGAGAGATGACTAAGGTGAATTTTCGAGAGAGAAACGCGTCGCGTCGCGCGCCACCTTCGCTCGACCATTTAGTCTCCTCTCCTCTCCTCGACGCTCGAGCTTGCTCTTCGATCATTTCCTTTTCAGTCCGCAACGACCACACGCACAACAATTATCTTCCGAGCACTCTTTTCATTCCACTTTCTCCCACTTTTCGTATCCCATGATGACAGAGAAGTGCCACGCGAAATTTAGATAATCGCTCGAAACGATCGAGAACTTAAAAGTCCTGTTGTATTTTAAAATTGATCAGATTCCTGTGTAAGACGTTCTCTGAGGCAGTGGTTCCCGATATTTTTTTTTTTTTCTGGCCATGTCCCACCTAAGCACCTTTAAAGTCCCCATATTGTGCCTCTGTGATTGACATAATTGTTATTATTCGAAGAGCGAATATTTGACGGGAAGGAAGCCATTAATTTGGCCTCCAAAGAGCATGACATCCATGAAAGAACAAAATTAGAGTTAAAATAATATTAGAATATTATATGTAACATTTATATATTATTATAATATTATACATAGTATTAATATTCTAATATATTATTAAATATATTAGAATATCAATACAATTACTAAAATATAAGATTACTAAAGTAATACTAAATATGATTGTTAAAATTTAAAGTTATTTGATACGGAGAGGAAGCTTAAAAAGGAAGCCATTAATTTGGCCTCCAAAGAGCATGACATCCATGAAAGAACAAAATTAGAGTTAAAATAATATTAGAATATTAGACGTAATATTATAATATTATATATAACATTTATATATTTATATATCATTATAATATTACACATAGTATTAATATTCTAATATATTATAAAATATATAAGATTACTAAAGTAATACTAAATATGATTGTTAAATTTTATAGTTATTTGATACGGAGAGGAAGCTTAAAAAGGAAGCCATTAATTTGGCCTCCAAAGAGCATGACATCCATGAAAGAACAAAATTAGAGTTAAAATAATATTAGAATATTAGACGTAATATTATAATATTATATATAACATTTATATATTTATATATCATTATAATATTACACATAGTATTAATATTCTAATATATTATAAAATATATAAGATTACTAAAGTAATACTAAATATGATTGTTAAATTTTATAGTTATTTGATACGGAGAGGAAGCTTAAAAAGGAAGCCATTAATTTGGCCTCCAAAGAGCATGACATCCATGAAAGAACAAAATTAGAGTTAAAATAATATTAGAATATTAGACGTAATATTATAATATTATATATAACATTTATATATTTATATATCATTATAATATTACACATAGTATTAATATTCTAATATATTATAAAATATATAAGATTACTAAAGTAATACTAAATATGATTGTTAAAATTTAAAGTTATTTGATACGGGGAGGAAGCTTAAAAAGGAAGCCATTAATTTGGCCTTCAAAGAGCATGACATCCATGAAAGAACAAAATTAGAGTTAAAATAATATTAGAATATTAGACGTAATATTATAATATTATATATAACATTTATATATTTATATATCATTATAATATTACACATAGTATTAATATTCTAATATATTATAAAATATATAAGATTACTAAAATAATACTAAATACGATTATTAAAATTTAAAGTTAAACTTTCATTTAAAGGGACCACGGCTCTAGAATATCTGAAATGTCTCGAGTAGAACAAAATACAATACTATCATAGACACGTAGACACGTGTGCATGACCCATTGACAAAAGCCGAAGAGCGGAGAAGCAAATATTCCATCTCTCGACGAAACTTAAACTCCAATGTCGTACGCCTCAGCTGCGAAACTTAAAGGAACTCGAGTTAATCGTACTCTGTCAGCCGAGTTTACCTTCCACGAGCGAGCATTTTGCCACGCAGATTTACGTGGACAATCGTGAACACGCGACGCGATCTTTTTTTTCGTACTTGGGTGCGTCTTTTCCGACACCCACCACGGCACACCTTCCGAATCGCGATCCCAAGTCTCGATCGCCAATGACAAATCAAGGACCGATCGGAACAACGACCGAACCGGTGCTTCCTCGGCGAGACGAGAGGAAGGCGACGCGGGGAGAAAAGTGGAAGACGTGCACGCGGGTCGCGGAGTTATTGGCGAGCAAGTGGAAATCGATTAAATCGCGGTGGACTCGTTCCAGGAATTTTTGCCCCGGCCGTATCGGCCGCTTCACTCTACTCGCTCGATAGCGCTATTAATTAATTCAACCGGGCCGATTTTTTCCCTCGGCGAATTCTTCTCTCTCTCTCTCTCTCTCTCTCTGCGAGCGGGTTGTTGCTGCGCGACGCTGCTGCCGTTGCTGCGCTCCCTGTCTCGAGGCTTCTCTCGCGCGCGAGTACACACGCGTTGCTGCTGCGTCTCGCGCGATTTTCTCCTTTTCTTTTTTCTCTCTTTCTTTCTTTCTTCTTCCTTCCTTCTTTCGTTTTCTCTCGCCGCGCGCACGGGCACGTTACACACACGTGGACAACGCACGGCTATACACGCATTTTTGCGGCACGGAGGCCAGAGAGAACAGAGAGTACGTACGGCTTGGCGCGGCTTTACGTATGCCACGTGTGAGGATGGGCTCTAAATCCGCCGTTCGTGTGTGAGCATCGAGCGTGCGCGCGTGTGCGTGTAACACGTAGGCAAGAGTTCCCGCGGGGCTCAATCGTTATCGCCGGGGCCTTATCTCGTCTTAAGACTTCTTTGCAAGAGCAACGCGAAGGGGCCCCTTCTGCAATTATCCCCCTGTCCTCTCTCCGCCGCTCCGTGCTCCACACTTTTGCCTCTCTCTCTCTCTGCCCTGTCTATCGTTGTTTCTCTCTCTTTGTTCCTCCCCCCCCCCTCCTCCCCGGTCTCTCGAAACGCTTTTGCACCATGTTCCTCCAGCTCCTTTCTCCACCATGCCACCCCAAGGCGGTGCGTCCCTCTTGCTCCGTCTCTCGATCGGAGAATTTGATTTTTCCGCGAGCGGCGTACGCGATACGTCGATGCCAGAGGAAGACGTCCTCGTCGGTATTTGTTTCATTTCCAAACCTTCCACCCTTTCGTTCGTTCCCGACACTTCGGCGAACGCGAGCGCCAATTTCGCGAAGAGGACTCGCGCGCCGATAACAAGACGCGTCTCCTCGTCGTGAGTTCGTTTTTCCAGAAAGGATCTGGCCACGAGATTCCCTTCGCGACGATAACCAACGCGATAAACGTTCAACCTTCGCAACCGAATTCCAGCGTAGGAAGGTTAGGATCGTGCTGGCTATGTCTGTTCACTGTTCGGTGGCGCGTTCATTGACGGAACTACGGAAAATAGGATAGCGGCGGAATAGACGATTCGATGATACAGCGACGTTCCAGACGAGAGTGTTTTTTTTGTGCAGTGAGTATAACTTTGTACGTAGTATAAGTTTATACACAGTGAGTATAATTTTATACTTTGTATCTATATATATATATACTCAAAGAGTATAAAATTGTATAACATATATATAACACATCATTCAATAAGTCTTTGATTTTATATATATATATATATATATATATATACACTCTTATATTATATTCTTTGCGTATATATATATATATATATATATATATATATATACATAGTGAGTATAATTTTATACTCTTTGTATCTATATATATATATATATATATATATATATATATACTCAAAGAGTATAAAATTGTATAATATATATATATAACACATCATTCAATAAGTCTTTGATTATATATATATATACATAGTGAGTATAATTTTATACTCTTTGTATCTATATATATATATATATATACTCAGAGTATAAAATTGTATAATATATATATATATATATATCACATCATAAGTCTTTGATTTTATATATATATATATATATACTATTATATTATACTCTTTGAGTATATATATACATAGTAAGTATAATTTTATACTCTTTGCATCTATATATATATATGTATACTCAAAGAGTATAAAATTGTATAATATATATAACATATATTATATATATGTATACTCAGAGTATAAAATTATATTATATATAATACATACGCGCTGAAAAAAATAAGATCGTCATGGCCTGTAGTTCATAATACTCCTCAACACTTTTTACGGCGAATATACTTGAGTTATAGTCACAACTTGGTCGATTACCGAAAATATTGTTGTGATGTAAAATTGTGATATGAAATATTGAAATTCGTGGAGCGAAATAAAAGAATAAAATCGATATCTACACCTGACACTGTAATATACTATAAAATGCGCGTATAATGTGTAAAATAGACGCGTGTGACATTATACAAAAAGAAACCTTAAAGATTATGATATTACATAAAAAGAAAACATTGAAACATTAATATATACGTGTATAAGGAACGAGGATTTGATACACAAAAATGTAGCTTCTACTTTGAATCTCTCTCTAGCGAAATACTAATCGCACGAGTAGCAAAATAATCAACAATCCGCTGAAATAAAAGAAACTATCTGATTTTTCTCTACCAATGGTTACCAGCCGTGAAATCGATTATTTTCTCAGTATATAAATAAATATAAATTTATTTTTTACGTAATATTAATAGGTAGATATAAATAAATAAAATTTTATAATAAATATTTAAATATTACAGTAATAATTTAGAAATTAATAAAATCATTTATAATTTAAGTAATGAAAATGAATTTTTTTTTTTAAATTATGAATAAAATATAATTTGTACCTTTTCTATCAAGATTAATTAATTAATTTTAACAATTTAATTATCTCGAAAATAAATGATCTAAATATATATGAATATATTATTATTCTTGTCAAATAAAACAAATTAATTTACATTTAGAAATTAAATGTTTCCCGTTATTTATTGATATCTCTCGCCCCTATCCATGCTAATTCCATTCAACAAAGCGCGCCATTCCAACCGAAATTGCAACGAATCGCCAAGAAGTAGAAACAGATTTTCGATAGGAAATCCCACACTAGGATCGAGCGATTCTTTTTTCAGACAGAGACGGATCTCTGAAACGTGTCGAACGTTTCTCTCTTTTTTTCTTTGCGTAGAAACCACCGGCGGGTGAAAAGAATTTTTCGACACGGGCGAAATCGGGGGAAAAACCGCGGCAAAGAGAAAAAGAAAGAAGAACCTAGCGTTTGTTCCACCTTATGGCGAACCAGACGAATCGACGCACGCGCGACATAATAATTCGAATAACTCGCGACCGCGTCTCGGAATGCGGCTCGATCGTGGAATCGCCATGGAGTTTCCATGTGGAAAGAGGGAGGGAAAGAGAGAGAGAGAGGGAGCGCGCGCACAGCAACAATACGTATCGTCGGTATGGGTTGTAGAACGCCAACGGGTTACAGAGTCCGGGAACCGAGTCGTGGGCCCAGGATGCAAGAGAGAACCAGGCCCAGGCCTCGGCTGCCACTGCTATTATGGCCAATAATTCATTGAGTGACTGTCAGGCCCTCCGCCGACCAGGCCCAGAACTGCCGCACCCCTCGTGTGCATTGCGCATACACGGGGTGCCACAGAAATACGGATTCCGGCCGATAATAAATCCAGATCGCCTTAACACTACCACCGGGGGGGAGGGGAAAAACTGCCTGCACTGGCCCCGACAGTAGGGAGAGACTCGCGCGTGGGTGTGAATTTCGCCAGGAGTAGTCGAGTCCTCTGCCAGTTCGACCGGAGTGGCGTGAGTCTGAAACGCGGCCAAGTGAAACGAGGAGATCGGTCGCCAACGTGCTCAGACGGTCAAAGAAACTCGAGTGACCCGAGTTGACGTGGAATTTCCTATAAGCGGCATGCGTTCTCGACATCATTCACGAATAGGGAGGGCGTTTGCGTCGACAATTAGGAAAAGTGAATTTGAGAAATATTCGAGAGTTCTCGTCGTACTCTTCGGAGACCTATGGGTATTTATAATTCATTGGAAGTACGAATGAAATTTCTACCAGACAGGAGAACTTTACGGTGTTGTATAATAAATTATGTTGTATTTTAAAGTATTTAACTGTATAATAAATTATACAAACCTATGGTATTTATAATTTGTTGAAATTATGAATGAGTATGAAATTTCTATCAGACAGGAGAACTTTACGGTGTTGTATAATAAATTATGTTGTATTTTAAAGTATTTAACTGTATAATAAATTATACAAACCTATGGTATTTATAATTTGTTGAAATTATGAATGAGTATGAAATTTCTATCAGACAGGAGAACTTTACGGTGTTGTATAATAAATTATGTTGTATTTTAAAGTATTTAACTGTATAATAAATTATACAAACCTATGGTATTTATAATTTGTTGAAATTATGAATGAGTATGAAATTTCTATCAGACAGGAGAACTTTACGGTGTTGTATAATAAATTATGTTGTATTTTAAATTATTTAATTGTATAGTAAATTATACAACCCAAACCTAATCCAAATCTATGGTATTTATAATTCGTTGAAATTACGAATGAGTACGAAATTTCTATCAGACAGGAGAACTTTACGGTGTTGCATAATAAATTATGTTGTATTTTAAATTATTTAACTGTATAATAAATTATACAACCTAAACCTATGGTATTTATAATTCGTTGAAAGTACGGATGAGTATGAAATTTCTATCAGACAGGAGAACTTTACAGTGTTGTATAATAAATTACGTTGTGTTTTAAATTATTTTACTGTATAATAAATTATACAATCCAAACCTAATCCATACCTATGGTATTTGTAATTCGTTGAAATTACGAATGAGTATGAAATTTCTATCAGACAGGAGAACTTTACGGTGTTGTATAATAAATTACGTTGTGTTTTAAATTATTTTACTGTATAATAAATTATACAATCCAAACCTAATCCATACCTATGGTATTTGTAATTCGTTGAAATTACGAATGAGTACGAAATTTCTATCAGACAGGAGAACTTTACGGTGTTGTATAATAAATTATGTTGTATTTTAAATTATTTAACTGTATAGTAAATTATGCAACCCAAACCTATAATATTTATAATTCGTTGAAAGTACGAATGAGTATGAAATTTCTATCGGACAAAAATTACGCAAGCTTTTATTTTTGCATATTTCGTGAAAAATCGCTCGAGTTTCCAAAGATACACTGTGCGTTCGTATATCTATAAAATATCTAACAAAAATTGGCAGATCTCTGGTGTTAACAATAGAATCACCAAGGCAGTTGAAACGATCAGTTTGTAAAAATTTATAGAAATTTCATGGGTTCGGACGATTGTTCTTGTAAATTGTAAACAAGTGAAAGTAAAAGTTCTCGATTGTATCATATCGTGCATTATCTCTTATTGCTTGCTTTAATTTCTTTGACGCAAGAAGTCAGATAAAACATACGATTTCTTTCCGTCAGGGAAATCAAATGGTTCTAGTCCTCTAGACGAGTTCTAAAATCACAAATTCAAAACGAAGAGGAGCGGCACAATAAACGCATACACCTTCAGAAAGATTCCAACTTTCTCGCGTTGGAGGAAAAAAAAATCTCGAAAACGTTCCCCTCTGACACCGACTGATCCCTTAATCGGCGATCAACGCGCGTGTGACGTCGACGGAATCATAGGTCGTAGATAACGTAATTAACGTTACGATGCTTGCTATCGTTATCTATTATTATCATTATTATTTTATCATCGGCACTGCTTCGCTCGAGTGTCGACGAAGGGTAGTGACGGGCGGTGGTGCTCGACCTGAGAGCGAAGGACGAGGTGAGGTGGTTCGTGAAGTGGAAGAAGAAGAAGAAGAAGAAGAAGAAGAAGATGATGATGATGATGATGATGATGATGAAGAGGAAAAAGAGACGAGAGGAGGAGAGAAGGAAAGAACGTTCGCGGAGAGAAGCGAAAGAGAAGTGAGAGCAAGAGAGAAAAGCAGCGTGTAAGGTGAGAGAGAGAGAGAGAGAGAAGCAAAGCAGGCAAAGGGAAAGGGAAGCAGAGAGAGTGGGGGGAGAGAGAGAGAGAGAGAGGGGAAAGGGTACCTACGCATTGCAGCAGACATTATGCTAATCTGCGAGCGAGGATGTATGCCCGATAAGCCGGCTGTGCCTTGGTATATAAGTCCCCTTCTGCCAGCAGTGAAGCCCAGGGGCCCCACGCCCTCGATCTCACGTACGTGTACATTTATCGGGGGCCGGTGTGAGTGCGTGCGTGCCTTACATCGCGTTACCTTGCCGTTTCGTACCCCGGCGTTATCTTCTTTTAACGAAAATCTGGAAGAGCGTTTGGTTGTCTCTCGGCGGCTCCAGAGATGCGGCGGAGCCGTCCTCGTGCGTCACTACGCTACGGGGACTGGGGATTGGATCTTTGTCCTCTTCTTCCTATTTCTGTCTTTCTCTCGCGCTTCTGTACCCCGTCGTTGTTCGCTCGCTCGCTCGCTCGATCGCCAGTTGGCTAGAATTAGCCAGCGTACCTCGGATCGGTTCACGTTGGGCGAAGGAGAAAGAGTTTTGCCTCACTCAGCCACGTTTCTACGTACGCATCGCGGGATTCGTAAATAACGGGTGATTACGCTCGCTCGCTCGCCGCGGAATCGCGCGTGTTCCGTTCGAGCAGCTCCGACACACACACACACACACACATATATATATAACAGCCAGCCACCGTGTCTTGGTCGGGTGTCGCTTAATTTGCCAAAGATAGCTCGTTAGATATCGTTCCGGGAGGTCGGCTCCTTCCGGAGAAGTTACAAGCTGCCTGGTACTCGGCACAGCCACAGAAGTTATACGTTCGGGAAGCGAGCCAGCGAGAACGCGGACGGCTGGAGGAACACGGAGAACGCGGAGAACTTCCACGAAACGTTTTCGAATATTTCAATACAATGGTCCATTTGCTGGAAATTAAGCGGCGCGGCCTCGATTCTCCTTTCTCTCTCTCTCTCTCTCTCTCTCTCTCTCTGCACCACCCTCTCGTCGATTGCCAAGCGTCGTCGGCCTGGAGCCGAGCTAACAACGGGGAAACGGTACACCCGGACGCCACCTTCGTCCAGCCAGCCTATTAGAAGATCTCCCCGCTCTTCCCGGGTTATTCTATCTGTCTATTCCGTGTTATTTTTCACCCGGATGCTCGAGCAGGAAGCACGACCGTGCTTTCGAAATCACGGGATCGGTAGCCGCCGGTCGAGAAGGATGCGACAAAGGATCAGATCGACCGAACATCCTACCTTTTTTTTTCTTCTTTTCTTTTTTTTTTTTGTTCGAGCAGCCACGGATTATTTTACCGCTCGCGCGAGTTTATAAGTTTTATAAACTTGGTTGGGAAGAGATACGAATTTTACGTAATTTATAATATTCTACACGTTTCTTTATTGTACACGTTTCTAATTTAGAGGATGTTGGTCGTGATACGGAGATTCGGTGAAACTTGGCTCTCGTTACAGCTTCGTTGTGCGAATTTATGTGTGATTTACCTGAGTCTGTTGTTTAATCGAGATCGATACAAAGTTGTTCACGTTCGACGTGATTGTATTTATATTTAAGTTTCTGAACGCTTGGTGGAATTCGATGCTTCGTCTCTCGTTTCTCTAAATGATTTGCTAAACTGTTCAAATTCGGTTTGTCTGTAACGAGTACCTGATACTCCATGACATTTATGGAGCAAAATATATAATGTATATATACGTTATTTATAATTTGACCTAATACATTACATCAAAGAGAAGATATATTCATTCGAACACTTCATTCGCGGATCTTAAGAGAAATTTATAGCAAGTTATCTATATAATATTGTATAACTAAGATATTGAAACATTATACATTACATGATAGTAGTATGATGCATGATATATACATTAACGTATTATTATATTATTATCTTATTATATTATTAACGTACTATTATATTATTATATTATTATATACATTATTTACAACCTATCCTGACACGTTATATTGAAGAAAAAGACACGTTCATTATACTGTGTCCAAAATAATATCAGAGACGAAAATTAGATCAAAGATTTGAAGTACTATAATATAATAGTAATATTTGAAGTACCATACATTATTTACAACCTACCCTGACACATTGTATCAAAGAAAAGACACGTTCGTTATACTGTGTCCAAAATGAGATCAGAGACGAAAGTTAGATCAAAAATTTGAAGTACTATAATATAATATAATAGTAATATTTGAAGTACCATACATTATTTACAACCTACCCTGACACGTTATATTGAAGAAAAAGACACGTTCGTTATACTGTGTCCAAAATAATATCAGAGACGAAAATTAGATCAAAGATTTGAAGTACTATAATATAATAGTAATATTTGAAGTACCATACATTATTTACAACCTACCCTGACACATTGTATCAAAGAAAAGACACGTTCGTTATACTGTGTCCAAAATGAGATCAGAGACGAAAGTTAGATCAAATATTTGAAGCACTATGCTATAATATAATAGTAATATTTGGAGTATTCTATTTGAAGTACTATCTTCAATATCTATACACTCTATTTTATAAAATATATTCAAAGTGTGTATCTGTCATACATGAACGTAACACCCATAAGTAGAAATACTTGGGCCATGTCCCTGTATCAAAAATTGCACGGATCGAGATCCGCATTTTTTTGTTTCGCGTGGCACGGGGCTTTCCTAACTCGAGCTCGTGTATTTTATTCTTCGAACGAAAGGCCGAGTCGGGGATAAATTAAGGACAAATTAAGCCCGAGAGAGAGAGAGAGAGAAAGAGAGACGACGACACTGGGGGCACTCGTTAACTGCGTTATTATACGCGTCGTGCCCGAGCACACCGGGGCCGACACTCGGAGATTACCGTGGACCGAGGCGTTATCTGGTTTTAACGAATTTCTGGAAAGAAATGTTCGGTCGTCCGGCCTTAAAACGTTTTCGCGGCATTTCGTGTGTGTCTGTGCATCGCTGATTGTGCCGGCGTCGTTATCTTTACGTGCACAATGTCCACGGCTCTCCACGATTCAAAGCATCCCCTGACAATTGTTCGACAGCGTACGATACAACAGACAGACAGAGATAAAGAGAGAGAGAGAGAGAAACGAACGTCGACACGCATTCCACGGATATTTTTCATAATTCCCAAGCGCGGCGTGATGCATTCGTAAATCCAATGTAATTCCTCCGCGACAGCGAATTAAACTCGCCGCCGCCGCGCAGATGATTCAGACACTCTGGATCTCCCTCCACTCCTCTCCCTGTTTCTTCCTGTTCTCCTCTTCTCCGGTCGCCTGGCGAACCTTGGAAACCCGGCCGCGTCTCTGACTGACGATCCTTCTCTATCGGCGCGGATTACGGTTGTACCGACACCATCGGGAAGAGGGGGGGCATCTTGGGTGGTAACCGATAAATTTTCATAGGCTCTGCCCGAAATCGTACCGCGATTGTGACGTACGGTGCGGTCGCGCGGTCGAGTCCAAGCCTCATTTGAATACAATGCGATTCAAATATCCATCTTCGCGCGTTCTCTCAGCCGCGAAATTCCGTGTCTTTTCGCGTTCCACGGGGGGGAGGGAGGACGTCGATGCCCCCGGAAATCTCGCGAGGCGCCGACGCTCCAATTCGAAACGAGGCGGCACAGCGATTCGAGAGATCGATCACGTTGTTCTTTGAACGTTGAGACAGTTAAAATGAAAATGGAATTTATACAGAATTTATACTAACTCGAGAGGAAAGTTGATTGATTTTTGTTGAAGCTGATTTGCTAAAACTATTGGAATCACTTGACAGTATTTATGTAGAACACAGTCTTCGCTTCGTATTTTTAATATTCAGTATTTGAATGGTAGATTAATATTTCAGTATTTATCGTAAATGGTAGAAGTTTTGAAACAGACATATGTCAGCTTCTGTATGTAGAAAGTGCGTTCTATTGAAACAAAGTTTTAATTCGGAAAGAACCAATACCGTGTCTCATTTACAATCCTTCTCGATCAATTTCTTTTATCGAATTCTAATTATTGATCATTAGGACGATGAGAAAGAAATATCAAAGATTAACACAGTGGGATATCCTTGTTGAATTTTCTTATTAAATCACGTCGAGAAAACATATAATTTACACTGTATATTATATCACGTATTGTATTATCATATCGCATCGCAATAAATGTAAATTTACAACACACGTGTGTATAACACGTATGAAGTTAGAATTATTACACGTACGTGATGTAACGTTACAACGAATTGATTCATTATAAAATACCTCATTGTGTTTTTCACAATCGTAATTAATGAAATTAATGAAGTCCCAAGAAATTCATGTATTCGTGATATCACGATTAAACGTTATGAACGTCGTAATATCACGATTATCAAATCATTGCCTGACAATTAACCAATTAATGCTCCTTGAGTCGTCTGAACGTGCACTCCTCACACACGAACGAAGGTTCGCTGATAGTGAAAAAAAAAGTTGCACGTTACAAAAATTATTATCTCCCCGACGAGGTTCGTATTCCTCGTGATCCGAACGTTTCTGGGGAAAATTCCTCCTTCTCGCTTCGAATCTCCGTACGCTCGCGGAGTTGAAGCGTTTGAAAAGCTCGGAGTTACGTGCGTGGAGAGGAGAGGAGAGGAGAGGAGGAGGGGATCACTCGAGGAATCGTGGCTCGCAGCCAAGAGAACGAAAGAGGAGACAGAGAGAAGAGAGAGGCCGTCACGCGCGCGGTGAGAGGAGGAGGAGGAGGAGGAGGGGGGGGCCCAAATAATATTTCAAAATTAATGTCATGCGGGATCTTCCAAAGGGGTCCGGTGGGTTCCTCACCACCTTTCTGCATAAGATAAGGACCCCGTTGGCCACCGCGCCAGAGAGAAAGAGCAGCCTTGCCGAGGGAACGAGCCAACATGCCGAGTGGGGATGGATATATGTCTATGGAGTGAACGAGCGAGCGAGTTGAACGCGAGAGAGGAAGAAACGAAGCGAAAAGGGGAAGAGGAAGACGACGACGACGGCGACGACGGCGACGACGACGTCGACGATGAAGAAGAAGAAGAAAAAAAGGGAAATAAAGTAATAGCAGAGAGAGAGAGAGAGAGAGAGAGAGAGTAAACCAAGCAGAATGAACGGAGAAAGGAGCGCCAAGGGGACAGGGTGTAAAAGTGGAAGAGAGGTGGGAGGGAGAGGTGTGAGGACAGCAGAAAGAGACGGCAAGAATGCGTGAGGAAGAATGCACGAAGCAAGAGCCAACGGTGCCCAGCGCGAGAGGAAGGGAGAGAGAGGGAGAGAGAGCAGCACGGCGTGTATAAAATGAAGAGAGAGAGAGAGACAGAGAGAGGGAGATGGTGCGAGGTGGTGAGGGCATATGCGAGAGGGCAGACTGGTGCGCGAGAGATGAAGAGGACGAGAGGAGCAGGAAGAGACCGCGGAGCGTGTAAGATGGAGAATAACAGTCGAGCGAGCCGTGCATCGGAAGGATCGAAGAGGAAACGCAACGTGTTGGCGACGACGAAGACGACGAGGACCGACGAGAAGGACGTTGAAGAGGACGACGACGACAGGGACGAAGAGCGGCACACCAGTGGAGAAGAGCGTGGTATTCTCCGCGTGCAAGGTAGACTAATACCGTAGACGTAGCAAAGTCTGCCCGCGAGAGTAAGAGGAGGAAAGAGGAAGAGGATACGGACTCGACGGCGGTGGGAAGGGAGGAAGAGGCTCGACCCCGCCGGAGAAGAAGAAGAGGCTCGAACGAAGGAGACAAACGAGACTCCTCCGGAGAGTCCTCGGAGAGAATCTAAACTCTCGGGGTTAACGCGTCTCTTCGCCTGTCTCCCTATTTTTCTTTTCCTGTGCCCTCTTCTGCCGGCTCCTCTCCTTCTCTCGTTCTACCCATCGCCTTATATATTTCCGTGTCTCTCCCTCTTTCGTTCTCTCTTCACTCGCGTTATTTCTTCCGTTTCTCTCGCGCATTTCGTTCGCTCGCCCTCTTTCTTTCCTCGTCTCTCTTCTCCAAACATTCTTCCCTCCCCCTCGTTCTCACGATTCTTCTCCTTCGTTATCCTGTTAATTAAAGCGTAACAGAGAGAAGTCGGGGTCGATCGCTGAGAAAAATTCGATTTTCCCTCCCTTTCTCTCTCTCTTTCTAACAGCTTTATTACATTAATAAATAAAAATTACCTATAATTATAAAATAAATTTTATATATAAATATTATTATTATTATTATTATTTATATATTATATATTTATTTACTTATACATATAATATCATTATACAATAACTATTTCTTTCTCTCCTACCTCAGTTCTTTCTCTCTTCTTCGCATCCATAGTTGCACAGTTACATTCTTGGCGTGCATCTCACGAGGCGCGAACGACAAGAAGGCGCGCGCGTCTCCTTTTTCCGCTCCCCCTTTTCTCTGGTAGCGTTTTCCAACTCCGATCCTACGTATTGACGTATCCTTACCAGCGGACAAACGAACGATTCGATCGCGCGAACGAAAGCGAAGCGAAAACTCCTCCTTTCTGGTATTATATCGTCTTTCTGTCTCTCTCTCTCTCTCTTTCTCGCTCTCCGAATCGCCGACCGAGTCTCGGTAATCGCGCGCGCGCGTAATTAACCTTTCATTAACAGTCGCGGCTCCGTTTCGCGGTGATTATCTCGATTGATCTGCTGTCTAATTATTTTTTTTTTTTCAACGATCCCTTCGTTTCGTCGAATAATATATACCGCGGTATTATTCTCTCTTATTTATTAAACCACGATTCAATGAGACAATACGCGTAGAACAGTAGGAGACGTGACAGTCTACTAATTGCGTTCGCGGGAGGGAACAGAGGAGAGATATTAATCATTTCACTTAGTTTTCACTCGAGCGAGAGAGAACATTGGGACAGTTTGTTCGCGTAGAGTATTTTTCTCTTTACATTTTTGAGTCATTGTTAAAAAAAAAAGAAAAAGATCGTTAGCTAAAAAGATTCTTTAATCATTTTATTTATTTTACTACTTTATTCGTCTCTTTTTTTTATTTTTCTCTTTTGCTTGATTGCACCTCAAAATAATCACCTTATTACTTAATGATAATCATCGTCGAAATTATTAATTTAATGTAACTTAATTAAAAATCGCGAATGGAACGTGTTGAGAAATTTTTATTTATAACTTCCACTTGAATATTAAATGTTAAGCATTCAATTGATTCTCTTCTAAAGAACAAAAGTTGAAAATAACTCTCGTACTAGGAAAGTGCGCAGTTACCAGAAATTATGTTCACGTGTAACCACGGCCATGAACTTGTAATATTCGTTCTGGACTAAAAGGCTTACGCCGATTATAATATTTTCAAACCCCGCAGTGAACATTCGTTTTATTAAATTGCCTTGGCACGCGTGTACTTGATAAATTCTCCATTTACTCAATTTTTTTCTCTCGCAAAAAAATTCTGTTCCACACACACATTCTTGACTAATTCCCTCACGCAGAAAATGTTGGTTATACTCTTCTCTGTCGCGTTTCAGAATCAGCCAGGTTCAAGTGTACTTGGTTTCAAACTCGATTCGAGGAACAAATCTCATTTTCTCAACTTTCGACTTGTTCTTTCTTTTCTTTTTTTCTTTTTCTTCGTACGCGACGAACCTGATTTCGATTTAAAAATCTTGGTGTCTAACCGATGATCGTTCCTATGATGATAATTCGTAGAACTCGAAAGAAAGAGCGTCGCTCGTTCAAGGAAGGGGGTTTGACAGTTGAAATTGCTTGGAAGCCCGGTAGACGTGTAGAGATTCGTGTTCCTTGTTCCGAGTGTTTGTCTAGGGGTCCTAAATAAATGTAAATCAAGCGCGGTAATCTCAAGGAGAAGCTTCACGGCGGGGCCACGGGGCGACCGAATATTCCGATGCCTATACATCATTCGATTTTACGTTTAGGCAACGCGTGTTCTTGCAGGCCACTCCACCGTGGACTTTCAACCTTCTGCTGACTACCTGCTCCTCTTAAACAGAGTCTTTTACCAACCGAAGCCTTTCCCAGTCGTATTTTTCTTCTCCAACCAAAAGTTACAAGCGAAGAGCGTGACTGTGCCAACGACAATGTAAAATTCAAGCTGACATAACTTTGTAAGAAAAAGATCATACGTATTCACCGATCTACCTGAATCATTTCGCAGCGTGAAACTTCCACTTTGACAATTATGAGTTTGCTTTTTTTTTCTCTCTCTTTCGACGAGTATTGTTCAATAAAATATTGTTCACAAAATTTTTTCCATCATTAATTAATACTAAAGTCACACAATTTAAAAAGTTAATATTTTATAATACAAATAAATTTGTAGTTTTATGCCATAAATATATAATAATATAAATATTATATACAGTAATGTATAATAGATAAATATTAATGTATAATAATATAAATATTATAAAGTTTGGGATAAAATATTCTCGCGGGAAACGTTCAGCAGGGCAAAAGGTCGAAACACAGACAAAGTTCTTACAAATGTTCCGAGTATTTTCGTGAACGATTATTTGTCATTTTTACACGATAAAATACCGATATTCGATGTGAAACGTTTCGCTCTCGTTTCCCTCTCGGCAATCATGGCGCGATAAACACAGACAACACAGTTGCGCTGACAAATAAAGCTGAACCGCGAACAGGAACCAACCAATCGCGGCTCTTCGAGTCAACATTTTTCGCCGCGGCCGATGAATAATCGAGGATCAGAGACTGACGAACGCGTGTCACGCCTGTAAATGCTCGTTTTGTTCTCCTTTACGGCCGATTAAAAAGTTGGTCCGGATAATGGGCAAGTCTGTGGCGCAATGTGCCACGTGTTTACGTTTCAGCCGGTGCCGGGAGTTTCTGAGTCACGATGACGGCGAGAATTTTCGGACGACATCGTTGAAAGAATACATTGTTTGCGACCAAACGTATTAAAACAATGTGGCCCCCGATGGAGTGGGGGGAGACGTGATCGTCGAGGACTTTAGGAGGAGCGATAAAAAGAAATGGTTAACGGATAAGTGAAAGATACAAAAGGCGAAAGGAAGGGGGGAGAACGCAAAAAGAAGAGAACGAGAGGAAATTGCCGGCCGGTGTAGTTTAATTCGAACCTCCGATGGTCGAAGGTGTGTTTGTCCGGTTGTCTTTCGTTCCTCTATAAACTGAATTACCTCTCCCGTACGATGGAATTCGTATAAATTTATATGACCTTACAATTAAACACGAATCTAATGATTCTGCAAATTAATATTAATAAATATTATACGACATGTAATAAAATAATTATTATATTTTATTGTACTAATATTATCGTCATAATTACGTATTTATTGTTTATAAATTATATTCTACACAACAACACTGTATATAAATTTTTTTCGCGAATAATATAATGATATATTTAACATTACAGTATAATAATACTATAATCACCTTTGTGTGAAAAAAATGTCAAACCCGAATACGAAGGGAATTTAAACGTAAAAAAAGGGTATTAGGGTATTTTAAACGTAAAAAAAAAAAAAAAGCGAACATCGATCAAGTATAATAATACTTTGTAGTACGGTATTTATTGTTTATAAATTATATTCTACACAACAACACTGTATATAAATTTTTTTCGCGAATAATATAATGATATATTTAACATTACAGTATAATAATACTATAATCACCTTTGTGTGAAAAAAATGTCAAACCCGAATACGAAGGGAATTTAAACGTAAAAAAAAGGGTATTAGGGTATTTTAAACGTAAAAGAAAAAAAAAAAAGCGAACATCGATCAAGTATAATAATACTTTGTAGTACGGTATTTATTGTTTATAAATTATATTCTACACAACAACACTGTATATAAATTTTTTTCGCGAATAATATAATGATATATTTAACATTACAGTATAATAATACTATAATCACCTTTGTGTGAAAAAAATGTCAAACCCGAATACGATGGGAATTTAAACGTAAAAAAAGGGTATTAGGGTATTTTAAACGTAAAAAAAAAAAAAAAGTGAACATCGATCAAGTATAATAATACTTTGTAGTACGGTATTTATTGTTTATAAATTATATTCTACACAACAACACTGTATATAAATTTTTTTCGCGAATAATATAATGATATATTTAACATTACAGTATAATAATACTATAATCACCTTTGTGTGAAAAAAATGTCAAACCCGAATACGAAGGGAATTTAAACGTAAAAAAAGGGTATTAGGGTATTTTAAACGTAAAAAAAAAAAAAAGCGAACATCGATCAAGTATAATAATACTTTGTAGTACGGTGAAGTCTGAAGAATATTCGGAAATACTGTCTCGCGTGTAAAAATTCACAGTCCAAAGCGTTCTTGTTCACCGTTAGAGAGAAACGTACGAATTAGGCTGAAAAAGCAGAGAGATAGATAGAGAGAGAGTTTCTAAGTTCTGAGACAGGCTCGAACGCAGAAGCTCTGTATATTAGCAGCAACGGTTGAAGTAGCGGCGCAGGGTTCTTCCCGCGGCGTGAGTTTCGGGCCCCCCTTTACGTGGGGTGAAGAGAAAACGTGAGTCGAGCCGAAAACGCTCGTCGGGCCGTATCTGACGGTCATTAGCGAGCGCGCGCTTCCGAACCGCAAGATAAAAACCAAAGAGGACCAACCAAGTGGTATATTTTACCGTGGACATAGTTCCCAGGAATGATCACTATGCGAAGGTCAACCGATTATGAAAAGATACAGTGTTCGTGGAATCGTTCTCCGACCTACCGCCCCCCCCTCTCCTCCCCCGGTCTTCTCCACCTCACTCTCCGTCCCATTTTCACTCGAATCCCCTCGACGATTTATACTTTCGCACGCGAAACGTTGATCAATTCCTTTTTCAATCGTCCCGTTCCTTCGTAGGGAACGTTAACGAATATCTAATCGTTGCGCGAGACAATTTCGATACGTCGTTGGTTGGCTTGGTCGATTTGCGTTGGTTAGAGTTGGACAAGACGTAATATAGTTAAACGATTAACGACTGATGCGAAGGCAAGTTATTAATCGTGGTTATCAGAGCTGTGCGAGAATCCGAAATATCGGGACACGAAATTTTTTCTGGATTGAGACGGGCATTTTCGGGATTCTTGAAAGAATTGGGATTTGGAAAAGAATTGGGAAACAAGCTTAAATAATTCGTTAAAGTCCACGTCTTTAACTGTATCGAAAGGTCGCAAATCTAGAACCATCATTCGAGCAATTCCTTCTGTCATATCTTTTCGTTTAATAGTCTTTCGCGTATCATTTTGTACATGCGACGAATTTTCGATTCAATTACTTTCCTAGTACATATACTTATGTTTGGACGCGTATGCTTCAAACGGCGTAATAAACCAGTAGTATATGCGTACTTAGTTTTAAATTCACGGTGACAATGCGTGCATTCCGCCTTTGTATCATCATCTTCTTGAAAATGTTGCCAAACAGAGCTTCTCTTTACCTTCTTCCTTTGCACGATATCTTCTGCACTACTTTCTGCTACCACAACTTTACTCTCACTATCACTCGACATTTTTTTAAAAGATTTTTGATCTTTATTAAACTCACGCGGATTTCGAAATATACGTCTGAACTTGCCGAGTTTCTCAGCGATACTGCTCAACAGCGTACATAATGCCCAAGTACTAAGCACGCAGTCACACGTTCGTTTACATCAGGTCACACGATTCTTAGAATCCGTGTTTCCAATAACATCACTGGCACAAGAAATTGAACTGTGTACTTACATATTTTGTAGGCTGCTATATAACTATATTGTACAGTAGTTGGAGAAACGATAAGTGGGTTCTCAAAATTTTTGGGACTCTCGACTTTTTCAGGAAACCCGATTCCTTCGGGAATCTCGAAACTTTTGGGAATATGACTCGTCCCGACAATCACACCCCTAGTGATTACTAATTGTTAAATAATGTTGTATATTTATGTACTGACAATATATTGTAATACTATAGTATCATATATTGTTATAATAAATATATAATAAATGTATCATTATTATAATATATAATATATTTTATTATAATATTATAATAAATATATGTAATTGTAATACGTAACATAAACAGTTTTTTTATAAAAAATAAAAAACAAATATTCATGAATCGTTGGTTAATGAATATACGTGTTTCATTACATTCGCCTATGAAAGCATTTTGAAGTGTACAAATTACAGTGATTTTTGCTACAATCTCCTTTTAAAAATTATACATTTCTCGATCAGAGAAGAGGTATGTATAATTCTATTAGACTACTTGGAGAGATTAAAATATGAATGCACGTTTACAGCGAATGTTATTTATTGACGATCGGAAATCGCAAAACTTATTCGTCCCAACAACAGATTAATCAGTTCGACGATTACGATTACGATCGGCAGTTAATTACAGTTTGCGTGAGTCGGAAGGCCGAGTCCCAAAACGAAACGACGATCGTCAAGAAAATACTATGGGAATAATTATGGAATACGAGCCAATCCGAGCGGACAGTAAATTGAACGAATATTTCCTTATCGCGGCGAATATGGCAATAAGTGATAATTCCTTTTTTCCATAATGGCAATACATTGAAACTTTTAAAACAGCATAAAAGCTGTTTACACCCCGATCGTCAAGACGCGCAATTCCATTTGCCATCACTTGCGCGTTTTATAAGTTCGCATTATACGGTTTTAATGGTAAATTTTTACGTTAATTACCGTGCGAAGGTAATTAACTTCCCGCCGAATTTTGTATGTGCACAGCGAAACAGCTGTCCAACAATTCAATTTATACAATGTTGAACGGTTTTCTAATATATCGATTAACCAACAAATAGATTCTCGTAACTTTATCACGCTGTTTCGTAATTTTATTATCATACTGTCATTTGTAATCGTACAGTAACTCGATGTAATGGAAAAACGTATAATCTATTAAAGGTTCGCTAAATTTTTTGGTGTTGTAACAGTTCTCTTCCTTTTTATTATTTTACGAACGTTTGTAAATTCGTATAAAATGCAATCTTTACTATTTTTGTACAAAGGATTATATATATTTATGCAATAAAATTTGCCGCAAAAGCATAGTATCACGGTAATATCTAATATCAAGAGAGTGAACTTTTGCCACGATATTCTTTAAATTCGTACAACTGTCACTGTCGTTTTAACACTTTTGCCAAAGAAATCTAACCCTTCGTGCATCCAGTATTGCATAAAATTTTATTAATTATGTTACACCAATGTATCCTAAAATAATTGATAAAAGTACGACGATAGTGACAAATAAAATTCCAACAGTAATGATAAATAATAAATGACCATATTGCAATGGCCATTACCGTCAGAGATTCCATTTAAAGATGGACGGATTCTTTGCTCGCAATTTAGTGTTAAACTTTCAGAGTTGAACACCGGCAGTTTCAAGCACTCGACAATTTAAACACGCCAGATGGTAATTTTTAAAATTTTTCCAAGAGGGAATTCATTTTCATATGTATCCCTGAACCGCCGAATATCTTGATTTCAGGGCACCGCGCGAGTCCAAGGTGGAGAGAGTTACGGAACGCGTTATACTGGCGAACGTGTTTACTCGAGTGGCGAAAGAAGAACAGAAGCGGGGGGCAGAACGTCCGGCAAAACGTCCCGAACTGCGCAACAAGCCCTTAATGATGTCATAATTGAATAATGCCCATAATCTTCCGTGGATCTGGCTTTTTGCCGTTTTCTTGCCGCCGCTTTTCGCCGATCCGTCGTTTCGCCAAACCGGCGCAGTTACACACGTAAAGTACGGCCGGCGGCGAAAAAACCGCCGCTGGCCGTGCCGCGTAAAAACGCTGGACGATAGTAACGAGTATTAATTTGTAACACGAGCCCGCAAATTGATCGATTCTCTCCGCACCGTGGCTACTCTCACGCCGTCGTTCGCCCGTTTTTACAAAAACCTGCCTAGAATTTTTGTCAATCCTCGCGACGCCGGACGTCTATCAGCTTGTAATGACCATGTAACTCGGCTCTAACTGGGCGGTGAGTGTATCGGAAACACCAATCAAAAGCAAGAAAGGAGAGAAGTGAAAAAAATCAAAAGCAAAGGGATGGGAGCGAGAAGAGACACGAAGAGAGAGAGAGAGAGAAAGAGTACGAAAATAAAAGAGGAATTAGAGGAAACATTAAGACCGTGGACGTTGATAGGAGGTCAGGTAAGCGAGGAGGGATAAAAGAGAGGCTCGTTAAGCCTCTCTCGGTAGATAAATCCGAAATCGTCGATCGGAATCCATAAAGCATGAAAAACGAGAAAGAATCGAAGCAAAAAAGGAGAAAAACGAAAGTGATTGAGAAAGAGAGAGAGAGAGGGAGGTTACAGCGTGAAACACGACGAGGAAATTACATGGCCTGCAGGAAGAGATATCTGGTTTTCGAGTGTCAAATGTCTCCAGGACGTTGGGAAAGCAGAAGGCAGAGATTAGGAGGAGCAACAATGCGCGCGCCCGTGCGTTTGAGGGGCAAACCGAGTGGCAGAAGGGGCGAAGTCCCATAAGTCCTTTAAAGGATGCAGCAGCCACACGCTGGTAGAAAAGAGCGAGTATATTGAAGATGACAAGGGGGGGGGGGAGACAGGACGGGGACGCAGAGAAAGAGAGAGAGAAAGATCGGAGGAGATATCCCCGCGGGGCAACACGGCACGATCATCCACGGGGATAAACGGTATGCGGTTCTGGAATTTTTCGTCCTTTCTTTTTCTTTTTGTGTGACCGGGTGATTTCAATAGACGAATCTCGGCATTGGTCCCCGCTGCGCGATATTTTCTACGGTACGGCGACATTTTCAGGTAGAATTTAACAAGAGTAATATTTCAATGGGGGGCGGGGGGAGGTTTCTCCGTTTGGCCTGCACGCAGCAAGCGACGGTAACATAATTGACTCTCGACCGCGTTGAATTTTACCTACGCGCGTTTCTTTCCTAGGGGATATGTAGATATATAGTATAGGATATTTAGATATGTAGTATATATAGTATAGGATATATAGTATACATAGTATAGGATATATAGATATATAGTATATATAGTATAGGATATATGGATATATAGATATATAGCATATATAGTATAGGATATATAATTTTACCTAGCGTCTCTTTCCTAGGGGATATGTAGATATATAGTATAGGATATTTAGATATATAGTATAGGATATTTAGATATATAGTATATATAGTATAGGATATATAGATATATAGTTTATATAGTATAGGATATATAGATATATAGTATATATAGTATAGGATATATAATCTTACCTAGGCGTGTCTCTTTGCTAGGGGATATATAGATATATAGTATAGGATATTTAGATATACAGATATAGTATATATAGTTTATATAGTATAGGATATATAGATATATAGTATAGTACATATAGATATATAGTATAGGATATATAGATATATAGTATAGGACATATAGATATATAGTATAGGATATATAATCTTACCCAAGCATGTCTCTTTCCTAGAGGATATGTAGATATATAGTATAGGATATTCAGATATATGGTATAGGGTGTACAGATATATAGTTTATATAGTATAGGATATATAGATATATAGTATATATAGTATAGGATATATAGATATATAGTATATATAGTATAGGATATATAGATATATAGTTTATATAGTATAGGATATATAGATATATAGTATATATAGTATAGGATATATAATCGATGTTAAAGAAGCTCGACACGAGAACTACCGGCGCAATTAAAACGTAGATGTTAAAAATAAATAGAAAAATACAGTATACTTTATAGTACAATGAAGTACACGTACATCTTACGAAAAGTCATTTAAATCTCTGAAAGATACACTGTTTCACACCTGTGAAATATCCGACGAAAATAATAAATTGGTCATTTTGACCATTTTGATAGTTCTGACATTGGTGTTGAACTGTCTTCTATATAGACACCGAGGAAAGATAAAATCCTTTATGCGTGGCTCCCACTACGTTTCTTTCTTTTACTTTCCTCCTCTTCTTTTTCTTCTTTCTTTTTTGTCTTAATCGATCTAAAGCTCGTCCTCGGCAACTTTGGATAATTCTTTCTCCTCGTCTCTGTATGTATGTGTGTGTGTACGAGGATCGATACGCCGACTTTCGTCCGAATGTGCAAGCTCATCCAGTATCATACCTCTTGAAATATCGTTCGACGTGGTAGAAACGCGCGTGCGGAACGAAGCTTAAACCTCCCTCGTTGAGTAACGCTCTCGTTCCCTTTCTCTTTCCCTTTCCCTCCTCCGATTGTTCCTTTTTCCCTTCCATTCTCTCTCTCTCTCTCTCTCTCTCTCTCCTCGTTCGTATACCTCGTACACACGACCGTCCGCCTTTAAATTGTCTCGTTTCTGTTACGATTAATTTTTCTCCTTCTTCTTCCTTCTTTCCTGTTCCCTCCCTCTCCGTTCTTTTTTATTCTTAATTTCTACGAGGTCCCTAATCACCTTGAGACGAATACTTAGATATTTGTTTCGAAGCTGGAAATATTAAACGACAGAGTGAAACGATTCGTACGGAACTCTGTTCATTTGAATGGAGCCAAGTTCTCCAATCAGTGCCCGATTAAACGTGCTCTCGCTGGTTATATCCACTTACTCGAACCTCGACTTCCATTACGTGAACGGGAAATCACTGACAAAGGGGAGGACCAGTGAATTCCAACAGGTTCGTGCAACCTATTGTTCGCGTAATAGGAGTCTACCTATTTCCCCTCGCCATCGATGATTTTTCGTTCAGTTAATTGGAGTAATTAGAGCGTAAGCGTTCGTACAAGCGGATTGACGAACAACGGTAGTTCATATAATAGGATTAGAGTTCAGCCGGAGTAAAGTTCAGGTAATCGAGCGTTTACTATAAATTTTCGCTCACACGGACGGACTTGTTTGCAATTATTGCACACGCTTGGAAATTTTACTAGCTGCTGGTAAATATCGATTGTTGCAGTTAAAAAATATCCTACGTGAACGTGACGTTTGTGTCGATCACCGCCAGAAACAGAGAATCTTTTATCTCAATTTCCTACAAGTGTCAAGCTTATTTATGCTTATCGAAGTACATATATTCTTGGTTCTTTTTTATATACGAATAGAATTTGAAAATTGCTTCGTTCAGTTAAAAATCTCTAAATTGGCAAATTTGAACGTATTACGGCATCTGGATTGCAAAATTTTTGGACTGAACGTGTCTTCTCGTGGGTAGTTTAGATCGATAAATCTGGAGAACGAAAATTATTTTCAATAGGAATGAACGATTTTAACATTCTATAAGTAACCTAAGTCACGTGAATTCAAGAAAAGTAATTTTTTACTTAAAAATTTTAGTTTTGTCTAACATCATGATCGTTTGTTTTGGACTATTAAGTTACAATTAAGCCATGCATCTTCGAGTACACTGAATGCATGATTATGTATATAATAATAATTGGAGGGAAATATTCTGTCAAGGGACTCGAAAACGAATATTATTTGCAAATCTGGCAGAGCGTATTTCGTTGTTAAAAGGGTCGAAAATGTCATTTATTCTACGAGAAGAATTTTCTTAAGATACAGCAATAAAAAACGAAAAAACATAGTAACACACGAATGAATATAAATAATCAAATTACTAATATCTAAGGAAAAATTGATTATTTCGATGCTTACGATCTACACTGAAATAGAAGATCATATTGAGTCAAAGTTATTTATCAACTGCTGCAGAGCCCGAGGAGACGTTCAGAGAGAGAAATATCATTTTCAACAGAATACTGCAATAGAGTCTGCAAATTGGATCCAACTGTTCAAGCCTGGATACATTTTAGAAAATATCGAAAACACAAATATGTTACATACGTTCGAAATATAATTGCAACAATGATACGATACAATATTTCCAAGAGAAATTGCATCAAATTGACACGAGGGACGAACGAATGGTTCGATAAAAATAAATGTGTTCTTGTTCTGGTCAAATATTTTTGCAATCCGTGACAATATTACGGGATCATTTTCATCTCGTCTTTGTCTTCCTTCGGTAATTCTCGAAATTAAAAAACTCTCCTCTCCATTAGGAGAGGCAACGGTGGCGGCGGGGAGAGCCGCGGTAGAAAATGATTTACAAGGGCGCATTTATAAAGTTCGTCGCGTTCATTCCGGCCGGTGGGATCTTCACGGGGCACGAAATAAAGGAAATCGGGATGGCACCTTTAATGCTACGCTAATCTTCTACTTGCTCATCATCATCATCATCATCTTCCCTCTCGTTCCGTTCCCGCTGTTGTCCGTCCCCGCGTAATCACAATCGTCATCCTGTTCATTTTTCAACGTCTTCTTTAGAAGGCGTAGCGCGAAGAAGAATCGGAACGAAACGACGTTGGAAGGGAGGAATCAAATCTGTGGGCGTGAGGAATTGCGAACACGAAAGCTCTAAAATCGTTTCTCTGTCGTGTCTCCGTCTCCTTCGCTGATAAAATTCATCCTGACTTTCTTTTTTCTCTCTCTCCCCCTCCCCCTCACTCTCGTTTACTCTGCACCACGATACTCTGTACCCAGACGATTCTGCGAAAACAATCGAACGCTTGCGATCGGTGCATTCTGTGAAACGATTTTCCGCGCGAAACAACGATTTCGTTGATAAATCGAATGATAAAAGTTGTTGTTGCGAGAAAAGAAAATTAAAAAGCTTCGATCTTGTCAAAGTTCGCAGGAACTCGTATTATGTTGAAATTTTAGAATCTAACGAAAAAGCTTCCATCTCTTGTCGAAAGTCACAACCTCGGAATTCGTGTTATGTCAAATTCGCTGTGGAAATTTTAGAATATATATATATTATAAATATATTAATAATATAATATAATATTAAATATATTAATAATATATTAATTATATATATAATTTAATTAATTTATATATATATATATGAATACAATATATAAATTAAATAGAACTTTATTTAATTTTTAAATATAATAATAAGATAATATAATTGTGGTTAAATTGTTAATTAAATTAATATTTTATATATAATTCATTGATATTAAGTATAAAAATTTTATAAATAAAAAAATTAATAAAAAAATTCTTCATTATAAAATTAACGAAAATTAAATTAGGGAATTAAAATTAACAATTGTAAATTAAAGTGCCAGCAATAGCGGTTAAACTTATAAGTCAATAATTAACAAATTTTATTAATATAAAACAATTTTGTATAAAAGTTAATAATTATAGGTGAAATTCAAATTATTAATATATTATAAGTTTATATAGGAAAAAATAAGAAAATTAAGTATTAAACAATAAAGAGCTTTTCGTAAGAATTCACGGGAATTCGTGTTACTAAATTCGCGAAATTCACCTGATCGGGGTTGATGGTTCGCCCCAAGTGTGGGGAAGGGAAACACCAGTGGAATGATCGCGTGGTACCGTTGTTAACCACGGAATGCACGGCGAGGCGCAACGTTCGATCGGTGGTGTTTCATGTAGCGGACGTTTTTCGCAACGCTGTTGGCTAGACTTTGTTGCAACGGTACAGGCGAGGCGAAGAGAAGAAGAAGAAGAAGAAGAAGAAGGAAAAAAAAACGCGGAGAAAATAATGATGATGAGCGAGCAGGGTATTAACGTGGACCTTTCCCCTTTGGAGCAGCTTTCCCGTAAATTGTTACAAGGGGTTAAAAATCCTCAGCTGCGACTTAAATGGATAGTATATCGTGTCACGACAGTTTCACCGCGACAAGCGAATGTAAACGACGAATGGGAAATTAATCGCAGGAAGAGAATCGTAGGGTTTCGTATCTGTCTGTATTACAAGCTAAGCTTGGCAAAAAGTTCTCGATTAAACGCGACTATTTGATTTCGAGAACAGCGAAGTCCTCCGTGTCCTTCGTTGAATTAAATTGAAATTTCGTTTCCCCGTGTACTTCGAACAAATGTAAATACGCAATGTTTCAAACGTTATATTATATTCGTATCTCGTGGGTACTGCAACGGTGGGAATGATTATAATAATATTTTGTACTTTACAACGACTTGACGTTACGTTTAAGGTTTGGTAATAACTTGAATGTTGCAATGATCTCAAATATTTTTTCAATGTTAACAGCTAACAGTTATCATAATTGTTTTGAATGTTAACAGAGAATTTTTTCAGGGATGATCAGAGAATATATTTAAGCTTCTCGATCGATAAATGATTTAAATCCAGAATTATGAAAAATTGCGTTTATCGTAGTATTGAGAACAATTGTTTCATTTTTCAATTTAACTTGCATATATATATATATATATTTTTTTTTTTTTTAAATAACTGGCACTTGATCACTCTTTACCATTACTTCGAAAAGAAATGTAATTCCTCTTCTTTCAAGCTAGCTTTCGCATTACCACTTCTTTCTTCCAATAAAATTACATTCACTTCTTAATTCGTCACAAATCGTCGCACGACGAGGAATTTAATTTATTCGTTCGTTTACTAAGAGGCTCATCCAATGACAACACGTCCCCGAACGATCGTTGCAGCGCCCACAAATTTCGGATCAAATCGCAATGAAATTCCAAGAGATTCGGCGCTACGTACGTAACATACCTGTAGCAGCCTATAGCGCCTCGAGTACGAGTCTCGAACACCGACTCGTACAAGCCGCAAGTGGCTGTGCGCCTAGCGTCGAAGTCTAGCGATATTCGACGTTAAGCAAACAGAGTGCGGAACACCGCTAGGATGGGTGACCGTCCAGCCTAGCGAGTAGTTATGACAACAAGCGTCTGGGGTAAGGGGTTGCTGCCATCAGCCCCCACTTGATGAGTCTAGGCAGCGACTCTGAGACGAAACGCCCATAACCTTTCCTTACCTTACCCAAATCCTCGCCATAATAACAAATAAATAAAAATGTCTAGGTACAATATAGTTTATACTCCTAAAACCCTTCATACCTGAGTATCCATTTATCGCGTGAATGCTCAAAACACTCTTCCAAAGACTCGCGCCGATTTATCATACACGGCCTTCCACGTCGGATATCGATAAACCAATCATATAACTCATAGTAGAAGAGAGACAGACGAATCTAATCGCGGCCTTCATCTCTCCTTTGTGCAAATTAATTCGAACGGTACCGATCTATCTGACGAAGATGGCGAGATAGTCGAGATCGGTGGAACGGTCGCGTATTCCGCGATGTTCGATCGGCACGGATAGCCGGATGCGGTGATTTCTTGGAAGAAGGGGGAGGAAGAGGAGGGAGAGCCCTCCCGATCCGACGACCGCGGTGTGTAACGGACCATCGGACGAGGTTCGCGAATGATCACCGATGAAATATTAAATACCGAAAGGGTTCCCCCCCGCCCCCGAAAGGAGGGAGGAAAAAAGTGGCTGGCGGTTCGGCCACTCCAAATCCTTAATACGGCAATAACGATTTAACTGCCTCTGTGTGTGTGTGTGTGTGTGTGTGTTTGCTGTTTACACGCACCGTATATATTTCCGAAAGGACGAAAAAATCGGCGGTAGTTAATTGACGGTTTATCGCGGTTAAACGAACGCTATTAATCGGACACCGGCGTAATTATCATCGACTATTATTAAATTCACCGCCGATCGGTATGCTACGCGCGAGCGCGCGCGCATTACTCCAGATATATTTATCTAACGTGGCGAAGAGAAGGAGAAAGCAGAAAAAACAAGAAAGAGAGAAGAAAAGGGGGAAAGAAGAAGAAGAAGAGAAAAAGGACGAAGGAAACATTACGCCTACATTTCGCACGAGCTCTCCCGGACCCACCCATTGGCGCGCGAACGTGTGTGGGTTTGCCGTTCCGTGGCTCGCGCGCGCCCATACATCAAGATCACGTTAAAGCCACTTTCTTAAATCAAACGGCGTGCTACTTGCTTTATTTGTACGTGTTCCCGCGCGTTTTGTCGCCCGGGGATTATCGTATTTTCCCGTTTGCCAACTCGCGAGAGGAAGTTTGGTAACTGGGGTGGAAACTTCGGTAATCGAAAGAATTTCGACTCGTTTTTCTGTGCTGAGAAACGGTCCTAAGGGTGAAAATATTCCTCCAAAAGGGATCTTAATATCGATAAGTTCCCATTTACGTTCGTGAACGCCACAAGATATATTCGTGTCTTAAACATGGACATACCTTGAAATTACAAATATACATCAAACAATATATGTATATATGCTTACAATATATATAGTGTATATATATTGTTTTTTACAATATATGTACGCTTTTAAGGAATTCAGAATAAATTTGGATAATCAGAAGATAGAACAAATTTAAATATAATCAAGAAGACGATTTAGAAATAAAATATGAAATAAAAAAGACAGTGGAAACAGTGAAAGACAGAGATCGTAACGATGGGTATACGTATTCCGAACGAACGTAAAAGCAAAAATCTCTCTCTGAGCGTGTACGCAGCGAATGTGGAGATTTAAAAAAGTCGCCTACAGAGAAGCAGAAACATACGTAACTTCTCCACTGTATCGATATAAATTCAAACTTGCGCTTGAGATTCCAGCTCGAAACGCAGAATGAGAATTGAATTAAATTCTCGCCGAGTTTTTATCAATCGACGCCCCTGTCTCTCTGAACGATCAGTTTCGCTCGTCGCCCGACGACTCTATCCACGACGTGCCGGCTATTAAACTCGCTGCTATTATTATCCGCTCGAAACTTTCTAATATTAGATACGAACGATATATCACGTAGGACGAATGGCTGAAGTTGAAAGTTTCGATTAACGAGCCGATCGTGGCACGCTCGCTTGTCCAAAGATTTAAAGGGTACGAGGAGATCGGAGATGGACGATAAATTTCGAGGGAGTATCAAATCGAAAATTTATACATCCAGCGGCTGGACGACGGTGGAAACTATGTCGTGGGACGGCTGGCTCCCGACACGAGGGCAACTCACCCTCGTATATCAACTCAACGTTAACTGTTTTCGTATCGTTAAACAGAAGCGAACGTAATTATTACGTTAATAACGCCGTAATTAACGAACACAACTTACCGGAGGTATGTTTAATATCGGCAATCAAGTCAAGTTTAACACGGCGCTCCTAACCGAGAAAATTGAAAAACACTCACGCTCTTGCGGCCGCGTCGACCATCGATTCGGCAACCCTCTTAACCTCCTCCCTTCCACCTTTTCGTTCCCTCTCTCTCGTTCTTCTTTCACCTTGTGGCACTTGGTACACGCTAATGAAATCCGTCAACGAGACGGGACGAGTGCGAATCGTTGAACGACGTGTCACTGTCAACGACCAAACCAAACACAGTCTCCAACGACGAACGGAGAGTAGAGAAGAGGAAAGAGGGATCGTTCTGTTGAGTTTTCCCGGGGGAAAATTGTAAAAGGGGGCGAGGGACGGCCAACGATGCAAATACAATTACCCCCCTGGTCGAAGAATGTTCTGATTGACCGGTTGCGCGGTGAGGTTTGACAAAAATGCCGGGCGATCCGGAGAGACGACATTCGGCCGCGAATGTGTGTGTGTGTGTGTGTCTCACCCCCCTCACTTTCATCCCCCGTTTCGTGCCCCCGTTGCAAAAAGCCGATGATACGAAGTCGATGGCCGAACCGAAGAAGAAAAAGAACCGCCGGGGCCGTTGGTTGCAAAGGTTGGTTGCAAAAGGCGGTTGCGCGCTGAGAAACGGGCAGGCGGAGAGGAGAGAAACCAACAGTGAAACGGAGGAACGAGCGAAAGGGTGGAGGAAGAGGGAGGGGGGAGTCGAAAGATGGAGAGAGACGAGAGACGGGCGAAAAGACGAAAGGACGAAAGGACGAAAGGAAGGAAGAAAGAAAGGGGAGAAGCGAACAACGAGAGGGAGGAGCGGGGCTGAAGAGAAGAGAAGAGAAGAGAAGAGAAGAGAGAACAAAAGTCGGGTCTGGAACAAAAACGTCCAAACTGCAGTCGGTTGCCGAAGAATCACAGATCCCACAGCGAGCGATAAAGGCAGGGTCAAACGAAACGACGAAGACGGGGACAGGCGAAAGAAACGAAAGATAGGAAGAAGCACGCGGGCCGAAACTGGGTGCACGCTCCCCTCTTCGGGGGAGGAGGGCCAAGGGAGAGGCCAGGGTGGGAGAGAATCTTCAGAAATGAAGCAGCAGCAACAACCAGCAGCAGCAGCAAGCAGTCGCACCGGGGGTAAAGATGGACCGACTTTTACCTACGTCCGGCTGTTTGTATGCGTTCACCCGAGATCAAGTTTTTCTCGAGTTCTGAACCTCCGGCAGCGAGAGCCAGCCAGCTAGCCAGCCAACAGCACCAGCAGCACTCCGACTCGAATCCAACTTGATTTCCTGGCACGCGGTTCATCTTGTCGTTTATTCTCTCCCACTCTCTTCGGGCCGCGCGCGTCTTTCTAGCTCTCGCCTCCCGTCCTCGTTCCTCTTCTCGTCCTTTCGCTTTTGCTGGAGCGCTACGGATCGTCTATGTGCGTGACCGCGCGTGTGCGTTACACAGATGCGTGTACGTACGCAGATACACGTATCCATGCGCTGCACGGATACCGCGGTACGATGGCAGACTGGAGGAACGAGGTAGTGCTGGAACGAGGGATGGTTCCCGCGCTAGGAACACGTGCCCTTTTCCAAAACGGACAGCCTATCTCGTTCACCTGATCGTCCACTGAGTATCCTCTGGCACGAGGATATTATGCACGGTGACGCGCGACCATTGCCAGAAATTCTACAGGCAATCGGAGGACGACGATCCATCCACACTCTGTCAGGTCTGTTGGGAGTCGTTCCACTCGGAATTCCTTTCAGGATGCTCCGTAAAGCATCGTTATTGTATAATTTCGATATCTGTGTCGGTGTAAGCACGCGGCCACTTGGTGGGATTTTTCTTTCTCCCTTTCCTTCGCGAACGCGTCACGTTTTTTTGCACGTGAAAAATATTACATTTCTTTGGCAAGGTATAGAACAGAACAACAGCGATCTCGATTGGGTAACTCGATATAATTATCGACGATTCTGAGCTTGCTGGGAATGCTTTTACCAACTGCTTGGTGACTGATGATCAAATATTATTTTCATTCGACGTGACATCGTACCGATTCGCGTGGTCAGAATTATATCAGAATTGCACCACGATATACCAAGTCCCTGGCTTCTGCGTGGATTACAGGGATGATATAATTGAAAAATGATGTGCACAGTATCGCGCGTAATGTCGGTATTTTACGATTCTCTTTTTAACGATCGCGCCGTTTCGTTTTTCCACGCTCGCGTATTCGCTAACAGCCCGAGGGAAGAGCGCGCGCGATATCGATTTCTCCTACCATCTCGCGATTAATCCGATCTGTACTCTCGGCCTGCTATTATTACGGGCATCCTCCCCCCCTCCCCCCTCCCCCCTTTCCCTTACCAACCCAACGTATTGTTCCCGACGTATTGCTCTCGTCTCCCAGATTCTTCGCCACCGACTCTCTATCGTTGACCCTAATTACGTTAAGATCATTCCCCCTTACGTAACGCTTCTTCTCAAGCGGGCGAATCGCGTCGTGTCTATCGCATCGTAAGACGAGAAGCCTGTACTTAACGTGTAACGTGTATAAATCCATACGGTCACGTTTAGCCGGTGATAAACGAGCCACTGATGATAAACAAGACGGGCCGATCGTTGGCCCCGATTGGTGCCGATTCCATCCGCGTGTTCGTCGCGATTATCTCTTACTTTCGTCTTTCTTTCTCGGCCGTTTCCTACCACGAGACGCGGGATACTTTCGAGTCAAAGTGTATACGTGCATTTCTCGTCGTTCATTCCACGACGCTGAAATCCTTCTTTCCCTCGGGGGAAAAGGGAAATTTCCAGAGTCTATCCTTTCTTTTGTGTTCGAGCGTTTCGAGTTGGCAGGTTAAAATTATACAGGGTGTTTCGTAACTTGTGGGACGCACTTCGGGAGCTGATTGTACGCGTAAAAATGAAAGTGGAAAAAAGTCATGTAAACGTATGTCCTATCTGTCTCCGAATGAACTTTAATTACTTTTAGAAAAGAAATGACGACCACCTTGCATTTGAAGACAAGCCTTGTCATCGATCTGGTTACTCTATCATTCCTGGTGTTTCTCGAATTTGTCGGAAGCCTTGCTCTATTCTATTTCGTAGTATTTCAGCATATCCAATCGATGTTGCTTATACAATAAATTTTCTTTCGTGTAACTATTTGAAGATTCAGCAAATTTCGCAATACTCTCCAAATCAGTTCTAGTTCTTACTAATAATCACAATACATGTCGTGTAAGATCGCGTTTGAAGTGATAACGAAGCGAATATTACGATTATTAGTATATTATTATTACTATTATTATTGTTATTATTATTGTATTACGATTATTAGTAAGAATTGAACTGATTTAAAGAGTATTGCGAAATCTTCAAATAGTCAGACGAAAGAAAATCTATTGTACACGCAACATCGATTGAACATGCTGAAATACTATATAAATAGAATAGAGCAAGGCTTCCGACAAATTTGAGAAACACCAGGAATGATAGAGAGATTAACCAGATCGATGACAAGGCTTGCCTTCAAATGCAAGGTGGTCATCGTTTCGAGCATCTTTTGTAAAAGTAATTAAAACAGAAAGTTCATTATATCTCATAAACGAAGACAGATTTATATGACTTTTTTTCATTATTTTTAGGCGTACAATCAGCTCCCGACATGGGGTCCCACAAGTTACGAAACACCCTGTATATATTGGGTGTTACCATCGGGCAGGTGATGATTCTACGTGCGAAAATTAGTCGAAAAAAAAGGAGTAACATTTTTTGGTTTGAAGCTCCGTTTACGAGAAAATCGAGTTTGAATGTGTACACAGGTAATACGTATGTTATTAGTTACATTACATTGAGTGAACTGTTGAAAGTGTCGACCTTGCTGACGGCATAACCTCGCTCTTCTTATCGGCGAATCATGGACTGATGCCACATCGTTTCGTCGCTTTACTCGATCGAAAGCATTTATCATTCTTTCCTTCAGCTGTGAAAGATTCTCACTAGTTTCAGCGTACACTACTTTCTTCAACAAGCTTCTAACGCTTTCACCACGTCGACGTATTCACGATTACTGTAGCGAGACATTGTTACAAAACGACTGATACGGACTGACAATAAGAGTAGCCGGTAGCCGTATGACAGAATATAAACATTACAGAAGACAACGAACGTGAACGTGCGGGCATGCAACAACATTCAAACTCGATTTTCTCGTAAACAAAGCTTCAAACCAAAAAATGTTATTCCTTTTTCTCTCACGTAGAATCATCACCTGCCTGATGGTAACACCCTCGATGAAAATTTTCAGCAATACTTTCGGATCGAGACTCTAAACTATGTATCTTTCTCCCAGGGAAGGAATTTCCCCCCCTCCCTCTCTTTTTGTGTACTTGATTAGAATGTCAAACTATATACTTCTGTTATTATCGGTGAAAATTTCCAGAATTTCTCTCTCTCTCTCTCTCTCTTTCATCGTTTTGCCTCTAAACAGAAAGTTCCCCGAGCGAATACCACGATTTTTAGCTTTCAGTGTGAGCTGCGCGTGGAAAAGGACGAAGCTAGAGTCAGGGTCGAGGTTCGCTCCCAGGAGAAAGAGAGAGAGAAAGCTTAGTTACGAGGGAGAGGACGGAAATCTGGTCGACAAAAAGCGGCGAATGACTTTCAGAACGCAGCGTATCATTAATATCTGCTTGGATGATCAATCAAAGACGTGAACTTACTTTGGTGGACGTCGTACTGGGCCTGGTACCGCCAACACCGATGGCGTACAGCTCCACCTCGTACCACTGGATTCCTGTTTCCCTGTCCAGCGCGGCAGCCGTCGACAATATACCTGTCTTCGCGTCGACGTCGAACAATCTGTCGACCTGTGGTCCACCGCTACCAGCGGTCACGTTCGTCACGTAGTATTCCAGATCGATGTTCGATCTACGACTACGGGCACCCACTCTCAAAATGCTGGTGCCGATCGGCTCGTTCTCGTACACGCTCCCCTCGATCTGTCCACGATGCTCCCATATTGGCTGATCGTCCCCGTCCTCGCCGGGCACTATCAGGGTCAAATAGGTCTCCGTGGATCTTCGTTCGGCCTGAACGGCTTCGTCCGTCGCGCGGATCCCCACCTGGTACTTGGACACGCGCTCGAAATTGTTCTTCAACGAGCGTGGCAGCCGCATCGTCAACTGGCCCGTGTTCCGGTGAATTCGAAACATGTCCGGATAGTTGACGCTCGATCTGAGCAGCTCGTAGGTGACCAAACCGTTCGTACTCGAGTCCAGGTCTCTGGCAACCAATTGCGTCACCGTGCTCTCCTTCTGGTACTGATAGTTTCCCTTCACTGGCAGGACCACGGCGGACATGCTGACGAAGATCGGCGCGTTGTCGTTGATATCCTCGACGATGACGATCACCAACTTCTCGGCCGACAGCCTGGCGCTCGGTGGCTGAGCGCTGTCGGTCGCCACGACCACCAACTTGTACGTGTCCACCTCCTCGCGATCGATGGGCAACAAAGTGTGTATCACGCCTGTCGACGGATTTATACCGAATCTTCTCACCTGATCCTCCGGGTCTTGACTGGCGATGGAGTATGTGACCACGCCGTTCTCGTTCGAGTCGGGATCCTCCGCCGTGATGGTCACTATCGGCGTGTGCACCAAGATCCCCTCTCGAATCTGTCTGGCTATCGCCGTGTTCGGGAACACCGGCGGATTGTCGTTGGCATCGATGACCTCGACGATCAACGTGGTGACGGAGCTCAACCTCGGGTGACCACCGTCGCTGCAGGTGACGTTCAACGTGTACTTCTCCAGCTCCTCGTAATCCAGGGGCTTTCTCAGGTACAGCGTGCCTGTGAGAGGATCGATGTAGAACGTGTCCCTCCTGTTGCCGGCAGATATCGCGAACGTTAGCTCGCTGTTCGGTCCTAGATCGTCGTCGGTGGCTCTGAACCGAAGCAACTCGGTGTTGGTCGGCGTCGTTTCGAGAACGGATATGCTCGATTTGTCGTCGACGAACAGCGGCACGTTGTCGTTCTCGTCGAGCACCTCGATGCGCACGGTCGTGCTCGACGACAAACGAACCTCGAGACCAGCGTCGTGCGCCACCACCGTCAACACGTACGTGTCGGTCGTCTCGCGATCTAGCTCCTTCGTCAGCGAGATTTGCCCAGTCGCCTCGTCTATGGCGAATCGGCCGTGCTGGTTACCATCCTCCAGTGAGTAGAACACGTCGCCGTTCAGTCCCTCGTCAACGTCCGTCGTGTACACTCGCAACAGCTGCGTGCCGATCGCGGCGCCCTCGTTCACCTGCACTCTGTACGGCAGACGCTGAAACTGCGGGATATTGTCGTTGACGTCGGTGACGTAGATGACGACTTTGACTCGATCGCGGAGCCGGTTCACACCGTTGTCGGTGACGGTGGCCTCCAAGGTGACGTAGCTGCTACCGGTATTGGTGACAAGTAACTCTCGGTCGAACACGCGGAGGGACTTGATGAAACCGTTCCTGGGGTCGACGGTGAAGTCCTGTTGGCTGGTCGGCAGGGAGAAGACGAGATCGGCGTTGCGACCCACGTCCCGATCGGTGGCCAATAATTTCCCGACGAACGTGTCCGGTGGCTCGTTCTCGCGTAGGTGGAGGACGAAGCTCGAGTTGGTGAATTCCGGCGCGTTGTCATTCTCGTCGATTACGTGCACGACCACCGGCACTACCGAACTTCTCGACGGGCTACCCTGATCGGTAGCTGTTACCTCGAGCGCGTAATAGTCCAGCTCCTCCCGATCCAGAACGTTCTTCACGTACAGCTGACCGTCCGGAAATATACCGAACCGATCCTCCGTGTTGCCGTCGGTTATGCTGTACAGCACACGGCCGTTGCCACCGAGATCCACATCGACGGCCGTTAAGGAGAAGAATCGGTCGTTCACCGGCGTCGATTCCAGCAGAGAGGTCTCGTAGCTGGTCAGCTTGAACACCGGCGTGTGATCGTTCACGTCTTCGATCGTTACCCTGACTTGGTGCTGAGCGGACAGCGGTTGATTCCCGGAATCGGTGGCGGTCACCTCCAAGTGCAGCACTGTACCCGGCGCTGCTCGTATCGGCTTGTCCAGGTAGATGATCCCGGAATTCTCCGCTACCCTGAACTGTCCTCCGGGATTGTGTGTCAACGAGTAGACGATCCTGGCGTTCGCGCTGGCATCACGATCCCTCGCGCGAGCCAGGCACACCTCCTGCCCAACCGCTGCGTTCTCCCTCAGCGACACCTCGTCGCCGATCTCGCCCTTGGGAAATCTCGGCGGGTTGTCGTTCACATCCAGCACCGTCACATTCACGGACGTTTGCCCGTAAGCGAGCCCGGCTCTGGCCGATAATTGCAGACTGTAGTAGGCCACCTGTTCCCGATCTAAACATCCGGACGTGCTGATCGTGCCGGTGCTCTCGTCTATCTTGAAGCTACCCTTCGCATCGCCGTACACGATCGCGTACGAGATCTTGGCGTTGCCGTACTGCGCGACCTGCACGCCACCCACCTCACGCGCGAACACGTTCGACATCGTGCCACATTCGCCCCTGTCCTCCGCTATCCTGAACTCGTACCCGTTATACGCGTCGAACTCCAAGTGTTCCAAGTCCTCCTCGCGGATGATCTCGACCAGAGCGTTCCGACCGGCAGTTCTGTCGCCGGTGTCCTTCGCCGATATGTTCAGCTCGTACAAGGTCTTGTGAGCCGCCCTGAGTGAGCCTTGAAGGGTGATCTCGCCGGTTCTTTCATCGACAGTGAATAACCCTTCGCCACCGGATTCCAGCGAGTATCTCACCTGAGCGTTTTCTCGCGCGTCGGCGTCGGTCGCCATCACCTTACCCACCGATGTTCCTGGCGGTGCGTCCTCCGGTATGGGCATCAGATATCGCCACGGGTAGAACACCGGAGAGTTGTCGTTCACGTCCTCCAATATTAACATCACCGTCGCCGTGGACGATTGCGGCGGTGTCCCTTGATCCTTGGCAATCACTAGAATCCGATATTCGGCGATGGTCTCGCGATCCAAGTTCACTTTCGTCGTCAACTGTCCGGTCAGCCCGTCCAAGGCGAACGTTTTCGGATAATCTCTGGACACGCTCGAGTGAAAACTGTAGGCGACGCTGCCGTTCGTTCCTTGATCGTTGTCGACCGCCGTCAGCGTGGCGACCAGGCTCTGCGACGGCGTGTTCTCCGACAGCGTGACTCGGACGACGTTCTGCGAGAATCGGGGCGCCTCGTCGTTCTCGTCGAGGATCGTGACCTTGAGGTGAGTGGACGCGTACTTTGGATTCGGGCCACCGTCCCTGGCGGACACGTGCAGCTCGATGCTTCCCTGCACCTCTCTGTCGAGAGTGGCGACGGTGGTGACCAGGCCGGTGTCCTGATCGATCGCGAACCAACCTTGCTCGTTGCCCGAGTCGAAGTCGTAATAAATTCTCGCGTTCAGCCCGGAATCGGCGTCCGTGGCGGAGATGCTGGCGACGAAGCTGCCGGTCGGCGATAGCTCCGACAGCACGGCCGAGTACTCGCTCTGTTGGAACACCGGCTCGTGGTCGTTAACGTCGTTCACGTGGATCACGAGGTAGGCAGTTGCTGAACGCGGCGGCGTCCCTTTATCGGTCGCCACCACCGTCAAATTGTACTTGGGTATCTCCTCGCGATCCAGACGGCCGTTCACGCGAACTATGTCGAAGCTGGGTGTGTTGTCGAGGCGAAAGTGGCCCAATTCGTTGCCAGCACGAATTTCCACGGTGGTCTCGCCATTCAGGCCCTCGTCGTTGTCGATGACAGCGACCGCGGCCACGATCGAGTCCTTGGCGGCGTTCTCGTCGACGGTGGCGAATCCCGGCGTGGACGGGAAATAGCTGAACTTTATTTCAGGATCGTGGTCGTTCGCGTCCAATAGATTCACCGTTACGTAGGTCCGGCCATCCTGCCTCGGCGAGCCGTGATCTCGAGCGAACACCGTTATGACGCAGCTCTTTGGGCAACCGTCGCCTAGACGCGCAGCGATCGTGCAGCTTTGCTGCGGACAGTCCAGAGGCTCGACTGTCGTTATCGTTCCCGTTTCCGGGTCGATCGTGAACTGCCTTTCGCTGTCCGGCAGGTAATACGTCAGCTTGGAATTGTCCTCGGAATCCTTGTCCATGGCGTGAACGGTCAACACTCGGGTGCCTACCGGCGCGCTCTCGTTCAGAGCGACCACGTAGTCGCTCTGTTGGAATATCGGTGGATTGTCGTTGACGTCCAACACGGTCACGTTCACCAGAAGGTAGCCCAACCTCGGTGGTCGGCCTCTGTCCCTTGCGCACACGTTCAACGAGTAAAATTCTACCTGTTCGCGATCCAGTTTCCCCGTCGTTTCCAAATGGAGGTAAGACGTTTCACCGGCCGGATTTCCCGTCACCTCCAAACGAAACTTCCCGTCGGTGTTCCCATCCACGATGTAGTAATCGTCCACCACGCCGTTCTCCAACGTGTCCTTGTCCGTGGCAGCGTCCAGCAACAATTTCGTCCCGACCACCGCCGACTCCGAGAAACTCACGGCTATGCTCGACTCCGGGAATTCCGGATCGTTGTCGTTGATGTCCAACACGAGGATCCTCACCTCGATCGGATACGTCGGCTGGCTGGACAACACGACCAGGTCGAACCTGTCGCTGCTCAACGCCTCCCTGTCCAGCACCTTGGCCGTTCTGATCTTGCCAGTTTCCGGATCGAGCACGAATTCCTGCGGCGGCTCGTTGAATCTGTAAGTGAAGCCAGGCTTGACGGGTATCAGGCCGACCAGCGTCCCCTTTGGCTCGCCCTCTCTGACCTCCAGTTGAACTCTCGTGTCGACAGCCCTGCTTTGCATCGCCAGGCCCATCGCCGCGCTGTCCTGCGGCAACATCGGCGATCGTCGTGGCACTAATCGAGTCACTCTCTCGGACGACAGACCCTTGCGAGAGAAGTAGTCGGACGCGCGAGTCTCCTGGTCGTTCGGCTGGCCGCCATTTTGGTCCACCGACAACAGTCCCAGGACCAGGGCTAGGACCATCGATCCTCGAATGATCATCTCTTCTGTCCCTTCGAACTCGCCCCCTTCCTTACCTAAATCCCTCTCCCGTCCGACCACATAAAAGTATCGCTGCTCCTTTGATACTACCTCTCGTTCTTCTTCCTCATCGTCGGTCGCACGTTCATCTTTCTCGTGGTACGTGGCTCTTTACGTACGCGCTGCTCGCGCGCTCGACATATTCGTGCCAAACCGAACCTCGAGGAGTCAACGAGCGGCCGACCAGTTGTCCCGATCGCTAACGGGTTCCATGCTTCCCGATCTTTCTCTGTTTTCTCGATTTCTCTCCCGCCTCTCTTTTCGATCGGCTCTCCTTGGCGAACTTCTCGCTCGAGATCGGATTAACGATGCCCTTGAGGAAGGTGTGGGCGTTTTCCTTTTTTTATTCGCTGCTTTTTGCTCGTCGCCGCGGAAAGTCAAGTGAACACGAGAGGCTCGAGCCGACAGAGGGGGCACTGACCCACAGAGCCGCGCCTCGCGAGAACGCGTCTGCGGATGCTGCTCGCCTCCGATCCTCCGATACTTTTCCACCTTCGACCGATCACCACCACCACCACCAACAACAACAACAACAACAACAACACCACCACCACCACCACCACCACTGCTGTTGCTGTCACCACTACGACCACCTTTTTCTATCCTCTACGAAATCTCGACGATCCACCCTGCACGTATAGCTAGGATCAAGGGTACGATGATGCTCGGTCGTCGGATCGAGATTTCTCTCGCGACGATTTCCGATTCGCGTGTCGCTTCAAAACCACTCGTCCGTGTTATTACGCGCGATCCTCTCGCTTTTCTATCCCCCCTTGTCCAGTGCCAGGTCTTTTCTCGCGCGATACTTCCTCAGAGTTCTCGTGACACGTCGGGGCAGCAGACAGAACCACTCTCCGATATCGTGCTTCACCGCGGAATATTCAAAGTTCACGCGCAAACGACATCTCCGTTTAAGAGATGCACGAAGTAAATACGTAGCGATGTGCGAACGACAAAGAAATTCGTGAGCGTCGATGTTCCATCGATGGCACGGGATTCCTGCCGTGATGTAACAAGATGGTTCTTCAGAGGTTAGATCGAGGAACTAAGTTGACCGAATCGAGACGATCGGCGGATACTACGGATCGTGGAAACGCTCGGTCGTCGTCGAATCGTCGATGTCGTAGTTGGCTTCTCTCGCGCTCTCACTTACCACCGAAACGTTCGTTTCACGAGGGGGGTGGTGAAGATGGAGGGATGGACAGCAGAGACGCGAGAACCAGAGATGAAAAGACGCGGCACAGCCACGAAACGAGACGTACGCGCCGAGACAGATAACCGACGAATCGTAGACGAGAAACGAAACGAAAGGGAGGAAAAAAGGGAGGCACGCGCACGCACACGTATATACGCGAAAGGAGGGAAAAGAAGGAGTAACGTGGGCCGTAAACGCGACGACGTAAGGCCCCGTGAACGTACGACGACGAAGAATATCACCTTCCCGAGGACTGACCTGGCTCGACTGAACCGAGACGGTCCCAGAGTTGCCACTGCCGGGAGAAGCATTCTTCGGGCTGGCTGACGCCGTCCCTCTCCGATCCATCGGGCCCGATGTATGCTTCCGTTTCTCTCGCTCTTCCCTCATTCCTCTCTCTCTCTCTTTCTTTCTCTCCCCCTTCTTGCTTCTTCTTTCTTCGTCTCTCCTCTCGCTTGCCGTTTACTCCCCGCTCTTTTGCCGCGCGCTCGCACACCTTCCATCGATATCTATTTTTCTCTTTCTTCGAAGAAACCTTCGACTTTCTCTTTCCTTCCTTCTTTTGTCGTCGTCGTCGTCGTCGTCGTCTCTCTCTCTCCGTTCCGTGCGTCTCCACGCTCTCCGCCAGCATTACTTTCTCGTTTCCACTCGCTTTGCAACCCTTTTATCAATATCTCTCCTCCCGTTTTGACTTTGCACGAGCTTCTTCGATCTTTCGTCTTGTTCCTTCCTTCTCTCTCTCTCTCTCTCCTTTCATTCCGTTCCCCCGTCGTCGCCCTTAGATCCATCTTTCTTCTCGAACGTATTTAGAAAAGCCTCTCCGGGCCCGCATGCTCATTCTTTCCTCTCTAATTTTCTCAGGCGACCTATCGACATCGCTTTTCCCCTCTTTCGTCTCTCTTTCTCTCTTCTTTCCCCCGCCCCTCTCTCTATCTTTCTCTTTTCAAGCACCGATCGGTGTCGCTTTTCCTCCTCGTCTAGCGAAGCATCCGCGAACTCTCCTTTTCCGAGACACCGATTTCTATCCTTGTCCCTCTGAAACTCCCCCCCCCCCTCTCTCTCACCCCCTCTCTCTTTCTCTTCTTGCTCTACTCTCCCGATCGAGTCGAAGGATTCGACCGTCTCGCTTCAACCAAGTATCGATGGCGTTTACTCCATCCTCGTCTAGAGAAACATTCGCGGATCTCCTGCTCTCGGCCCTTCTAGCTCTATCCTGCTCCATCTGGGCCCCATGGGTTCGCTCCATCTTCGTTCGTTCCGCTAGTGTCTTACGTTGCTCCTCCTTCGTCTGGCCAGAGGATCGACGGTCGAGCTGTCCTTCTCCGCTCGGTACATGCTAGTCAAACCACGTCGGCACGGCGGCGATATAGGTTTCCCCTCCGTGGGCCCTACGTGTCTCTTGCTCGCCTCTCCTCCCTCCTGCGGAAGGTGGCCGGGCCCCTCATAGCGCCCTCATTCCCCGTCTCCGTCCCCGCGGCCGTTATCCTCCCACCTTCGACTCTATCCTCGCGCATCCCGGCGTCGTCTCGCGCTGAGATATTCTCCCTTTTGCCCTCGAGGAACGAGCAATGCGGAGGCTCAGGTATGCAAGATGGCCGCCGCTGAGAAGCGCTCGCAACGAGGACCGCTTACGGGCGAATCGGAGAAAGAGACCGGCTGCTCCAGTGGAACGGAGTCGGCGTTAGCTAGAGGAACGAGGACGGGACGTTCACGTCAGGCTGGAGGGACGAGGAGAGAACGATCGGGATGAATAATACGCGGGGGAGGAGGGGTGACGAGAGAACGAAGAGGAGAGAGGGCAAGAGAGAGAAGGAAGTTGGAAGTTGACAGGGGTGTGGGGCGGTGAGGAAGAGAGGCGGAGGAACGAGGAGGTCTAGAGCCACGATATGCCGTAGATATACACATATCCGCAGCCCTGCAACCACTTTTATAACTAATCCGTTACCACGATCGAACGCTTCGGCCCTAACTTTCCACCTCTCTTCCCTCTCGGGCCTCTCTTCCGTTTTCTTTCCTTGTATATTTTTTTTTTTCTTTTTTCTCTCCACCCGATCGAGAGCACGGCCGCGCGACTAGATTCTCTTCGCTGTTTTCCTTTAATCTAGTTTACTGGGTACCAACTAGTATATGGGTACCACCGGCCCCGCCTCTCTCTATCCACTCTATGTGCCGATTACCGTATCGATAGCTAACCCGATTTACGCCCACCACCGCTTCCTTCTTTCCTTCCTTCCTTCCTTCCTTTCTTCCTTCCTTCTTCTTTTTTCTTGTTCTTCGTCTCTCTCGCTGTAAACGTAACCGAAGATTTTGAACGGAGCGCGGATGAGATAAGACGAGCGTAGGCACGGCGCGAGAAACGTTTGGGAAATCGTTATCTAGGAAAAAACGGAAAGCATCTACCACGCGCACGATGTGGAATGCCATAGGAAATTAGCGGTCTCGAAGCTCTGACACGTAACAGCACAAACACTTTAAACATCATTGTATCTAAATAGATCTGGTCGAGACGTTTCGAACAGAGACTATCCGCATTGGAAATTGATTTTTTTTTACTTGCGACGCCACCTTCTGGTAACATGTCGAGGGTTGCAATATCAAATTTTTGATCGCGCAAGGGTTAACGCCGAATATTTGTCACGGGAGAAGGTGCGGCAGGATACCGGCGTGTTTGACATCCGACGTTCAACGATACGACAACATGCACATGCATGTGCTATTTCTTAGCCTCAGATATTCGAAAGGTTACGATCCGATAGACGACAAAAGATCCTGACATTTATTCAGACGATACTATCCGATACGATACGATACGATACGACGCGAGGTCTGTAATACGGTTTACAACCTCGCCTGGGTCGCCGTTGCGGGATAGTGTGAGAAGAACTGCCGCGTTAAAAGTGATTTTCTCGAATGCAACTGTGATTAATTGGACGCGAGATATGAATGGGAGTGTGTGACGTGGTAAACAAGTAGTAATAACCGTGAAAAGTCAGCCGAGATGACTCGCGGTAGGAATAACTAATCTCCGAACAAAAGGTGATTTATTTGCGACACGCACGTCCCGCAAATGAACGTGATAAATTTAATGGAAAGCAAGATAATCACCGTTATTCTTAAATCTTCCGTCCGACGTTAAATCATCCGCAGCCCTCAACAAACATTATATATTATGTGTCTTTATCTTGCAAGTATCTCGATTTGATACCGTTTTCCAAACACGCGTACAGTACTTTCCTGCAAATCGATTTACCAATGTAATTATACAAGACGAATCGGGCATGTGATTGAATTGGGCTGTAACATATATTCGTCAAAGCATACTTTGTAAATCTTATCTTGGTAAATCCGCAATGGTGCACGATGAACCGCAGTCCGTCGAGAAAGCTACAATTTAACCAGAAATACGATCGTTTCCCGTGTAGGTAAGCGTAACGATCGCCAACGCGACTCTTACTGAATCCTTTACTGAATCGTGATATCCCGGCCGAATGTGAAAGCAACTTCTTAACAACTTATTTTGCGATCTGCGGCCATATAAATTTGTCGGGGGTCGTTCCTCACTTGAAACGGGCTTTTGCGCCCACTTGTCTAACATTATTCCACGTTCCCACCATATACGGGGCAGCATCATTCACATAAAACAGTAAAATTCTATCGAGTTGCGGTGTTGCTACGTGGGCGTTACATGCAACAGCTTCATTGTTTCACCGAACAATAACTGTAACACATTCTCTTCTGTTTATCTTCGCCAGCACAAAACGTATCGGTTGTCAGTCGCTTCTGGATTATCTCCGAAAGAAAGAGGGATGAAATTTCTTTTGTAACATATCGATTAGCAAAATACAAAATTAACCTGCATATTTTATTTTATAATTTTATAGGTTTTATTGTGTGTGTGTGTGTGTGTGTGTGTGTGTGTGTGTGTATATAAATAAATGTGTACAATAAAAAATTCTAGTATTAAAGGTGTGATTATTTTTTAGGTGCTCCGTACGCATCTGGCATTCTCTCTATGGTATACCTATGCTGAGAAACATACATTATAGGTACACCAGGTATTTTTCGTATTCTCCTCTTTAAATCTTTGTCATTGGTTGCTACAATGTAGCATTTGTGCTAAAAGATTATAGTACTGTAAATTTTGTTAAGCAGACTTTTAGTTTTGGAATGAATTATACTCACTTGAGTCACCCTATTGACGATACAGTCATCTGCATAAGTGCCTTTGTGCATGCAGTTTAACCTTTCGAATCTAGGATCTTTCATAATCTTTAGAGCTATTTTATACTTTTGGCCTAATTTCTCCATTTCGCCCATCACGCAATCCGTTATGTATGGAGTGCACTTAGCATAGAGACACTCCATCATATTTTCTATGATGTCCAATTTGTTTCTGATTGAGAAATTTACAAAATTTGTGTCTATCAAAACATGGTAAGGAGGTCCCAATTGTGTATTATATTGGAAAAATAATGCAGAGGATTGCTGAGGTCTGTAACGATATATATTAATGATAATATTTTGTAATTTGCATAAAAATATTAAGACACGTTCAACAATATTTACGCTTCTGTTATTTTAAGTTCAGTTGGATCTTCTTTTTTGACTTTCTTTGGTGGTGCACGAAGCTCTGGTTTTCTACAAATAGAAAATTTAGAAATAGTTTCCATGTAATTATAGTATTTGTTTATTTTATAATAATAAGACCAACTTACATTCTTGCATCTCTCGGGCTGATCATTTTTTTCATTTGTGCAAACCTTTGCATGACAACCCTTCGCGTTCTTTTATTCTTTCCCTGTGAGTTACAAATAAGTCAGAAGATCATTTTATGTCTGGTATAAGTTCAACAAAATTACTACATCAAACTATAAAAACATAACCTAAAATACGCATTTGACATTTCTTATACTAAGTACATTATTTCACAAACAAAATATTATTTACCATTTTTATTTAATATTCGATACTCTATTATATTTGTAGTAAAAAAAATACAAGGAGTATTTCAATTATCAAACTTTAATTATCAAATCCGATTCAAAACAAAGCAAACCACGTGAGAATATGTTCCAGTACTATCGCAGACAAGGTGTATGAATAGACCAAGCATCTTATGGGATTTCTTGGCCCATAACCTAAAATACCGACATAGTAAAACATTACATTTAAAGAACGATGAGTTGTGGAATTATATCAAATAAAACGATCGAAATTGATCACATAATGAATGCGCTAGAAATATGATTTTTGAAACCTATTACAATGATATCAGACCATCACGAAGTCTTCTTTGATCGATTCTATAATTTATACTTGAAATAAATCTAAGAAACTGAAAAAGATTGGTAAAATCTGTAAAATATAACTATTATATACTTGAATGAAACATCATTTTGTTGTAACAATTTTTTCCACTTAGTCAATTTCTTTGATTCATATTCCATCATTCCAAACCTTTAGTATATATATCTCTGTATTTTTCCTGTACCTAATACCTTTCGTAAATTAATACATCTGAAACAAACTTATGTATTAGATTAATATTGTAATTTAAATAACAAAGATCACAATGAAAACATATTACACACACAAAAAAAGAAAATCAGTTTGTTGTGAAGATATTACTTCATCATATCATACTTTATTAATTAAATTAAATTATGTAAATTAAAAGCATTCTAGTAGCTGGATTCAGATTAGACTGAATAAATCAAAAATTGAAAATTTGTCTTTGATACAAAAAGATAAAAGATGACTCGATTAAAATCATATTTTAATTTGTCTTTCAGCTTTTATTTACCCATTATATAGTACAAAGAATAGAAAGAATTGCGTTCTAGAATTGCTGTTTTGTTAAATTTTGATATAAAATTATAAATAACTTTTAGTATAGTATATTCTGTTTAAATGTTTAAACGTTATTATTTCTTTAATTGTTAAAAATTATATGTAATAATTATTTAGTTAAATCTTACCTTGAGTTGAAGCCAAAAATACACGTTTTTAAAAAATTCACAATACAAACACAAATCCAACAATTGTTGATTTAAATGTTTATCTGAGAACATTTGGATGATACTTCTTTCTGAGTGATTCTTCTGGATAATATTTTCTTTGTTACAGATGTGGTGTACTTCTTTCCGCCATTCTTCCCGTTTAAAAATCGATTTTGAGAAATATCGATTATATTGGAGAATCGTAAGAGGGGTGTTCTATACTTCACCGTTGGCGCTGTAATTGTGCGTCTCGCACGATATGATAACTTGGAATAACAATAAAAAACTCTGGTCTAAATGAAATACACAAAATTGACGACATATTCTTAAAAAAGTATGAAAATATTCATACACTAGATAAAAAATTGTCAATACTTTAAACTGTTATAATTTCGTGGGAAAAGATTGTAGAACAATTAACCTGATTTTATTTTGCAAATGTGACAACACTGTCCATATTTTTTGATTTTAATCATTAGCAGTGCTGCAGTGCCTAAATCAGTACAACAGTCCTAGGATCCTGAAATCGTAGGACAAAAAAATACATCGTATACGAGGTCTATTCGTATACCTTGTCTATGGTACTACCAATAGTAAATTTTCTGTTACCTTTTCCACTACTCGTACCAACATAAAATACTCGCACCAAGTTGGAATACTATGTGAAATACTTAAAATGTATTATATATATAGCGAATTAAATAATTGTAAATTCAAAATTAATTGTAAAGATAAAATTAATTAACGATCTTTTATTTTTCTAATATACAGGGTGAGTCATTTATTTACATACAAAAATGTTTCAAACAATTATTCGTATAAAAGAAAATTTAGCTCAATTATTTATATTAAGGTGAAAACTCAAGGTCACTTTCACAGCTCAATTAAAAAAAAAAATATCAAAAAACTAATTATTACAATTTACGTCTTGTTTCAGTTGACATCGAGCAACTTTCGTTTCGTACATTGTTACAAATAGTTTAAAGTAAATTTAAGTGGTATAATTAAACAACTCATTCTGTATACGTATACTTTTATATTGTCAAATTATTTGCCATATGACTATCTTACAATTTATAATTATAATTTAAAAAGATACATAATATTCCTAAATTTAAATGTTGCACTTTCGTGCGCTCTTTTTCTCCGTTCGAAAATAAAACAAAGCATCTTCTACGATTCACCCGCCATCTTCTCTATGATTTATGGGGGAGGAAAAAGGCTTTGTGCGTGACGTGTAATAAAACGCGAATTTTTTTTTTATAAAAAAAACGGGTCAAGTACGAAGAAAAATACGTACAAGGTATTTTTACCGCCTTGCCATTATCATTCTGAACGTTTTATCATTGCTGCTAGTATCAATTTGCGTGCATGAGAAGAACATTCACGTTCTAACCTATAAAGTCGTGCAATGATCGTTACACTTCATTCTCTTGCAAGATCTATCGTGTAATTTGAGAAAAATGCCAAAGAAACCGAGTAAACCGTTACGCGGCGGCCGTGGTGGAAGATCTGGGAATTTCGAAGATAAACACTATTTTGGTATATCTCTTTGCCATTACTCAAATGAAATCGTTAATTCGGACTGAAATTAAATCATTCATTCATTGATTTCCTGTTTTTTGCACACAGGTCATGATTATCGTGTAGCTAGAAACGATGGCAATTCATATCATACCCATAACAGACCCAGAGTATCATTCAAAACACAAGCAAGACCAGCAAGAGATGTACCTAGGAGTCTGGCACTAGCATGCTTAGATGAAGATGTACAAATGGCAACAAGTTCGAATAATAATAGTAGACAAGTTATAATAACAGGGAGAAATAGGGGCACGCAACGTGGAAGAAATAGTCCAGTCCCCAATAGGAGATTTAGAATGGGTTTGGTACCTAGACTCAAACGACTTCCTCTTGGAGAACCTAGTTGGTATAAAATTACTGTAAGTATACAAGAACATATTATTATATAATATTGTATCAGTATTATTATATTATATTTAAACATATATTGTAAATATAATATATTATATAACTACATAATATAATAACTATGCAACATATAGTTATAACTATATAACATATTTTATATTTTATATATAATAATATATATTAATATCACAAAAATTATTTTTAATTACAGATACCATATGGACATAAATATGACAAAGATTATATAATAAATAACCTTCTTAGTTATATTGCACCAGAAACTTTCATTCCAATAATGGTAAATATAAAACATTCCGATTATGCTACATGATTACAAATATTTAATACAAGTGTCTAATGTAAACTATAAAAATTTGTCAACAGTACAAGGTGTTTGGAAATGAAGCCAATTTTTATGTGGATGATAATAAAATAGCAGTTGCATTACTTGAGTGTGATCGTAAAATTACAACTACCGATGGGTACAAATTGTTAATAAGAGTTACAAAACCACCATTTCCTCAGTGTGAAATTGATGCTAAACTGAAAGAAAGACTAAAACAAGCCATGGCAAAGCGATATGTACATGCGACAAATGCACTAGATTTGTCAAGGTTTCACAGAGATCCTGGTTAGTGAACTTTAAAGACAAATTTCCTGCGAAAGATATTCCAGTAATTTTCATATATTGTTACAGATCTTATTTCTGATTATTTTTGTGCACTGTTCCGGCCTCAAATTTTAAAAGCAGTATTGGACATTGTATCAGAACATATACCAGATTTAGAAGCACTAAATTTAGATGCAAATAAATTGCAGATAATTGAAAGATTAAGCATCTTGAATCAAAAATTTTTAAAGTTAAAGATATTGTACATTGGAGATAATAGGGTAAGTAATTTATAATGATATGAATTATGAATAGTTTATCGTTTATATCGCGATAATTGATTCAATGTGTGGTTAATGTTTTATAGATAAATGACATGAATCAAATAGATACTATTAAAGATTTGAAGTTGGAAGAGCTCAAACTGGCAGGGAATCCAATATGCAACAAGTATAAATCCCGACAAAATGATTATATTAGGTAATGTATTGTTTCAATATGATTTTCCTTTTCGCAATGATGGGATTCTTCAGCTCTGGGTTGAATTAACAAAGTTTACAAATTTCACTTAATACGATTGATCAACAAAGCATATAGTAAACAAATATCGAGATTTTTATTTATCAAACTAGATTTTTGAATTATATAAAATAGATGGACGAAATTCTGAATAATCTAGGTATTCTCTATTTTAAAACTTTTCAATAATAAGGCAAATATTTCTGTTATTACGATTAACTTGGAGCTTCCGGGCTTCTGGCTTTTCTTTCCCGACTACAGCGACGTGCGGAAACGGTTTCCTAAACTCCTGCGACTGGTAAGTATTGAATAATCACGTTAGTCGCTATATTTAACAAAATACGGCAATTGCTAATTACTTTTAATAACATGTATAAGGACGGTATGGATCTTCCAAAACCAATATTGTTCGATGTTGTGGACGAAGGAAATAAAATGCCACCCTTTCAAAGGATGTTTGTTGCAAATGCAAAAGCGCAACAAGTTGCAAGCCAATTTTTGCAACAATACTTTCTGATATTCGATAGTGAGAATCGTGAACCATTGCTAGATGCATATGTCGAACATGCATGTTTCAGTATGACTGTGTTTTATCCTCATAATCCTCACAACCCAAACAAGTACGTTTCTGCATATCACTAACTTGAAATAAACTTTCTGTTACATACTAACTGTAAATTGATTGTATACGAACTAGATTGAATGGTTACCTGATGGAAAATAGAAACTTGTACAGAATAAATGATACAAACAAAAGACAAAAATTACTAAAACAGGGACGTTTACCTGTAGTTTCATTTATTTCTGAAATGCCACAAACTTCTCACTATCTGAACACATTTACGATGGATATCAGTCTGATTACGGTAAGATTTTATTTCTTAGTATAAACAGAAACAGAATTTGCAAATTTATTCGTTATTGCACACAATAATTTTATGTTTCCAGGATGGAATAATGTTGATTACAGTCACAGGATTATTTAAAGAACTTGACAAGAAAGAACAGCCTATCCGTTACTTTAATCGGACCTTCATAATAATCCCGGAAGGAAGTGGTTATTGTATTCGAAATGAGCAATTATACATTACTCAGCCGACAGATGCACAGTTAAAACAATTGAACAGTCAATCAGAAGCACAAATGACAGGTCCAGGATCACAAACTTCATCAATTAGCGGCACTACAGAACCATTACCAGTACAATTGTCCGAGGATGTAAAACAACAAATGACGATGACGCTTAGTCAACAAACAAACATGAATTTGGAATGGAGTCTGAAATGTTTAGAAGAAGTGTCGTGGAATTATGATAATGCGCTTTCAGCGTTTCAAGAGTTTTACAAGCGGGGACAAATACCGGCAGAAGCATTTAATAAATAGGAACACTCTACATGAAGAAGTAAGATGTAGAGGTATTTTCATTTTTCGTTCCTGTTGCATGTGTCTTATATTGCAATCTAAGTAGAGATGCAGGTTTTGCTGGTTATCAAGTTTTTTTTCCTTTTAAGAAAGATGTTAATCTCAACAGGCAGTAATCATTCATTATGAGTTGCAAATCGATGTGGAATTTTTGTTTTTATTTTATTTCGTGTTAAATTATTAGCTGCCATTCGGTACATTTACTACAAATAAAAAGATTGCTGTAAAATATCGAAAAAATCTTTTCCACGAAACAACGTATTTAACAACAAACTTCTTTTTGTCAGTGAAATGCATAATGTTTTTACCTTTAAAGGTAAAAACATTTGTAACGGAACATAAAATATATATCTATAATTTTGATTGTGAAAAAATCAAATAACTGCCTTTTGAAATTAGAATTTAATAATAATTCATAAGTTCACAAAATTTCACAGAAAAGTAATATTAGAACGCGATACATTTAATGTTGATTTCCATTCTTGTTTTTTTTTTGTTTTTTTTTGTTTTTTTTGTTTTTTTTTTATTTAAATCAATCATGATGCAATATTACAAACTTCACGTTCCAATTACTTGTAACATATAATTATTACTTTTGCATCAAAATATTATTAATATTAAGTTCATTAAGAAAGGCACGAGTGATATTCAGATTTCTCGAACTACTAGTTCAATTATTTCATATATACATAATGATGCACATTTCATATCATGATTCAAATAATCTATGTATATTTGTCCTATTCTAGAATGCGTGCGCGTTTGTTCTCTAATATTCTTAAATAAATAATTCTCCACTATATAATTGTTAGAGGACAGAATATTTGTGCCTTTCTTTAATTGATGAATGAGATGTACATCATTATGTATTTGATATAAATTAATTTACATTAAATTCAATAAAGCTATGATATAGTGAAAGAATGTACAATCTTAAAAAGATCATATCACAGCTCACTCTATATTTTGCTGGTTGTTTATATTTATTATAAACGTATTACATAACTTTATAAACATTTAAAACAATGGAAACATCTGTCACATAATATAAAAAAAAAATCTATTCTCTTTGTAGATTTTTTTTAATCAATTTGATGTTAAAGTTATTGTGATATGATATTTTTAACAAAATATATTTAGCAAAAGAATTTAACGTCGATAGTGAAAAAAAAATACAAATCAACCAAATTGAAAGATTTGAATCATTCAGTGGGAGTCGAAATTAACTTTACACTTTCAGAATTCATGAAAATTATACATACTAATGTATTGTTAATATTCATGTTCATTGTTACATCATTTCGGTTAATAATCCAAAAATTAGCTATAGTTTGTGAGCATAAATTATTTATTGGTGTCCATAAGGAACGCGTATTAACGGGAAAATATTACTATTTACTACTACGTATATCCAAGAGACAAAAAAAAAATTAGCCCTCATGATCTATAAACTATTCAATTTGTCCATCTCTGGAAACGGTCGACTTGCCTATGTGACAAGGAGAGCATTGATGAAAGAACGGAAAACAAGAGTTCTGATAAAGCAATTGGGATTCTAACAAGCAAGTTTGATCCCTTTCCTTGTCGAAGGTTGTCGATATGCGACAAAGTGTGCTACGGCACAATCACACAATGTTCGTGCCAAGAACCAATATATTAACATTGGAAAGGGCGATTTAACCGTATCAATTAATTTTACGGATTAAACCCACAAAGAGTTTTGTGCGGTGCTGATGTTGATCAGACAGAAGCTATAACCGCCTCTTCATTTTGTGTCTTTCTGAAAGACATAGTAAATCATATCAACGAACGAAACTGATGAAAACGCACGACAATGAAATTAAAGAATGAAAAAACAAAATGTATTCAATATCATGCAGTTTGTTTGAAAAAATTTTTTTATGATATAAAAAATTGATTAATATGTTGCCAAGAGAATAATTTATGCCCACATTCTATACAGATTTTATTAAAATGACAAAAATATTTGTAACAATACCGTGAGCTCTTTGGAAAAATATCCATTCTGATATGTACTACTATTTGTTACTAAATCTTTTGGGATTTTTTTATGTAAAAGAAATATTGTTCAACCCTCATCTATTCCTCAATTCAACACATTTTTCTTAAGAAGTGTGCAAGATTATATGATATAAAATTGATTATTTAAAAGAAGGTAATTGAATAGAAATTTCGTTCATTTATTGTAGATGAATTTTTTCATTGTAAGATTTTAGCATTAATAAGTCAGTTTGACATTAAGGAATAAATTAAATTAAAATGAGGAACGAAGGAGGGTTTTTAAAAAGAAAATGAAGGAGAAAAGAAACATTTTCTATTATTATTGCGTATAATAGTAAATTGATTCACTGAATAGTCTAATCAACGTTTTGTTGCAAATTATTACTTTTGTTTTCATCTTTAATTAGCAGATATATGTAAATAACTATACTGATTGATGTACATGTTTGAGATACATTTTCACATTATGTGTTCTTGTCAAGTTAAGATATTTGATTACAACATAACATCAGATCAAATACACAGTATGTAATTAATAAAAGTAGATATTTGTATACGTGTATGAGCGTTTTTCATCAAGGATATGAATATAATGTAAATAAACATTAGAAATCTTTAAATATAATTTGCTTTTTACAAAATATATGTGTGATATTAGATGTTACCTTTTAAGTACTTTTCATTGACTAAATATCACGTATTAGATTTCAGATTTAATCACAGTCGTATTTCCATTTTCTATTATCTGCAAATAAGACGTTGATTAATTTTTACGTTTAAATTTACAAAATATTATAAAATACTTACTTCATTATTTTCTTGTTTTGCTAAGTCCTGTTTTCCTTTCCGTTTAAAAAATCCTAACTGAAAAATGTTATTAAATAAAATATGTTATAATGATCTTCAACAGAAAAAAAAAAATTTACCATATTTAAAATTGTAGCAATCGTGCATAATAATAACAATCCGACTAAAACAGAAACAAAAATAATCCATAGCTGCAGCTTTTCTGTTTTGGAAGTGTAATAAAATGTTGTTATAACTTCCATTGTAGATCTACCATATAATTTTTAAATTATTTTTTACATAATATTTAAATACTGAATACTTTTTATAAGATGTAAAAATTTACCGAGTTTCATTGATATCTAGTCTTACATCGGGTTTTATGATTTCTACGCTTACTTCAGTGGAAAATTTTAAAACAGCTCTATTATCCTTAAAATTGTCTTACGATATCGAAGAAAATATAAATGAATAAAAGTATATAATATGTTAAAAATATATAAAAAATTATTATAAGCGTTTACCTCTAAATTTATCGATATCTAATAGAAATTTAATCACCAACTTTCCGACATCTTGTAATGTTTTCAACATATTTAAACTGCATACAAAAGTTGTACAATTTATCTCAGATGTTGTACAATTTATATAAGTAATATCATTCATCCAATTTTTATTCAGTTTTTCTGAAGTTTGAATATTCCTCACGTCATGCAAATATAAAGCCGAAGTTTCTACGTTTCTTTTGTCAAATTGAGCTAAGAATGGTTCTTCGTCAACCATATCTAGTTGATTATCTAATAAAATATTTTCTGAAGAGCATTCAAAAAGTTCTCCTGATATATATAGCTAAAAACATATTTTATCAACAATTTATATCTACAAGAGCAAGTCCAT